>JAFBJR010000172.1:4438396-5033750 GCA_016785285.1 Brachirus orientalis
TTATCGTACTTAAAAAATATAATATCATATTCTCTTTTTTATGAGATCAAAATGTGATGCATGTGTGTGAAGGAGGAGAAATGCTGGGTAGGAAGTCTGCTAAATATGTCACTAATGGTCATTGATGTTACAATTGGTCATTCAGTGGAAGGCAGAGAATAATCATGTACTTCATGTTCTTTGGTTAAAACTGAATTATGTGCACTTTAAAAGCTGCCTGTAATGTACAAACTAAATATGTTTTGTTACAGAAATGATACGATGCAAAGTTATTATTTGAATATGTTCATGCCAAAAGTATATTTAATTAAGGAACCTGGGATATGGCATATTCTTGCAATACAATAGGTGTTTACTTTTTGGCCAGTGGGACACATCAAGTTTTAATAATTTCAGATGGAAAAATGTTGGACACTCTTGATTGTAAGAGTTGTGGTATGTGAAGGCTCAAGTTGTTCTGCGACGTGTTTGGAAAAGGAAGGAGTCAAACTCCATTTGTTCCAATCTGCAGTCTCACATCACATGTCACTAATTCTTACAGTCTGGACCCTTAATTCACAATGAGACCACTTTTTTATTTTCTGCTTGAATTTCTTTATTTAATATAAAACTTTTCTAACACAGACTCAGACTTATAGGTTGAAAATAGTTGAGCAGCACATTAGAGCAGCCTGTCTTCTTACCAGTAAACAATATTGACCCTGTTGTTATAGTGCATGATGTCGTGCATCTATGGAACATTTTGCACTACAGTAGTGTATATTATGCGTACACTTGACCTGGACAGAGTATCTATTATAGATGGGTCAGTAACACTTTTTTCATTTCCAATATCTTACCGATATCACAACCTTGAGTTTCTGACAATATTAGAAAGATGCAGTCTTTAAGCCCTTTTGAACAAATTAGCTGTTAACTAACTAACAAATAATTTCTACTGATGCATTTATCATGAAGCTATTTAAAAACAGACATGTGCAGCCCTCTCTCACCTCTTGGTTACATGAAGGTGGCAGCACCTGTTTCTCTTCACCACACATCACCTACACTTTCTAAAGCATTTACATGATATTTTGACCAATACCTGGAATCAGATAGCAAGGTAAATTTATCTACCTTGTTGATATATATTAATATGTTGATGTGACATATACTGTATGATGATATGCCGCATGTTGATGTGATATGTATGTCAATAACAAATGCATTCAGTTAATTGAATTTGAATTCAACTGAACGTGCCTTTCCAAAATAAAGATACATAATATTCAAAAGTTGAATTCAAAGAGAGGAGGCACGAACAATATAAAACATATTATAAAGGTAAATAAAACTATAAAGGAGATTAAAGAAAATAACATTTAGAGCAAGGCAACAGGACAAAAATATTTTATAAAAAACTTAAATTATAACATTCAAAAACAGTTATAAACTACTAATGATATGACAGGGAGACAGTTAAATGTGGGGTTATGGAAAAAGTAAAGGCAGCAGAGAACAGAGAAGTTAATTTATTTTTGAAATGGTTTGCACTTGGGCAGATTCAATTGCCACTGGTAGCTTTTTGCAGGAGTAGCTAAATGCTATTTCTCCTTGAATATTATGCAGATGAGTTATATAGATACAAGTATCTGTTGGAAGTCATTTAAGGATTTGCTACTGTATAATAAATACTATATAGCTGTGAGATCAGCAGGTCACGTTCAACATTGTCCCCTGCGTAGGACTCCAGTTCAACAATGAGCTCATACCCTGTAACAAGATGTATGAGCTCTGCTGCACATGAAAGGTGAGAGCAGATACCGTGATGATAATCCTCTCAGTAGAATCTACAGACTCTCAGTTAATGAAAGAAATGAAATTAATTCATCTTGGCTGTAGCATTGTTTCACCTGAGTAAGAAAAACATCAAGGATGCAAAGCATTTCACAGCCGAACAACAGGAAATCACAAGGGGGCGGATCTTTCAGCAGCAGCAGCAGCACATCACAGTCCCATCTCTATGTGGGAGCAGATGAGGACCTGTGACTCTCTATACAGACACATACCATACATTCAGATGTCACACTGACTAGTAATAGTGTCACTTTCAAAATGATCATGAAGTGAGTCACAGTGTCGGTTTTCAATCATTTGACAACAATGTCTTATGTAACGTATTGTTTTCTACGTGGCATTCAAGCTTGCACCTTTTTTTCCTGCAAGCCACCCACAAATGTATTATTTTCATAAACATATTTCCAGACATTGCATAACATTTATAGATTGCAGTGATAAAACAGCAGCTCTCCAGTTTCTACAAAAAGCCAGCGTCAAAGGTCATGAAAGACAAGCCAGCGAAGTAAACCCACTCTGGAAATTTGGTCATGTTAAAAATAAGAGTAAAATACAGCTGAGGTTTGCTTCAAAATATATTTCAGTGCATTTCCTTTCTCACTGAAAAATATTGGCTTCAGTTGTTGTACCATCTTGTTCCTACATATTAAAATATTATAGTCCCTCAGAAAAGGAAAAATATTCAATACAACTTTGCAGAATTAGATTTTGTTTTAATGCAAATGGATGTTGGTTTCTGAATCTTTGAGAGCAGAGTCATTCAGAGGCTTTTAGATGGTAAAATGATTTGGCGTTCAGCAGATAGGCAGGTCAATTGAATTATTCCAAAAGCATGAAAAAATTTGACTCCCTGCTTTTTAAATACCTGCTCTGTTGAGCTGCTTACATTACTTAAACACCAAAAAAGTCACAGATGCCTGTTATCATACAGTTTATTTTCAAGCAAACCAATAAATCTGTGCCAGCTCATGCTCTTCAAATAAAACCCCTCTGCTCTCTGACAAGGCCATCACCCACAGTGCAGTTTTCACCTCTACTGCCTCTTCCACCACTATTCAAAGTCAGTATGAAGCGTGTGCTTTGGGGAACGCACCTGAGCCCTGTTACACCACAGCTCCAAACAGCAGCCATCTGCTGCTGCTGTGTCTATGTCAGTTCAGCTCCTCACAGGACGTTCCCAGAGTTTACACATGGATTCAGACTGTCTACTCTGCTTCTCCCCAGTCACCTTCACTGTTCTTCTAGATCAGGGGTGCCCAAATTGGGGCCCGCAGGCCAAATTTGGCCCAGGATCCGTTTTTTTTTTTCCTTTCTTCTTTGGCCCGCCTGATTTATCTCGTCTGTACCCATCTACGCAAGCCGCTAGGAATTTCTGTCCCAATCTACACTTTATAATATCATCAAAAGATTCTGAGAATCAGGAGGAATCTCTATGAAAAAAAGGACAAAGCCGAAGGTCAAAATTGGATGCTGGCGATCGTCTGCAGCACTGCATTAAAACCAGACATTATTATCTACTGGAACTCACTGCACGGTGTCAGGAACACTTCCAGAAATCACTGTCTGTGAACACAGTTCGCCATCCAAACCACAAATGCAAGTTAAGAATGTATTATGCAAGAGAAGAAGAACCATATGTGAACACGATCCAGAAACACTGCCATTCTCTCTGGGCCAAAGCTCATTTAAAATGGACTGAGTCCTGCGGACTAAAGAGCAGAGGGACCATCCAGCTTGTTACCAGTGAGCAATTCAAAAGTCTGCATTAGTGCCTATGGTGTGGGAAGCTTACACATGTGGAAAGGCACCGTCTCTGTTGAACCATACATACAGGTTTCAGAGCAGCATATTCTCCCATCTACACGACTTTTTTCAAGGACGTCCTTGTATATTTCAGCAAGACAAACTTAAACCACATACTGCATCCATCACAACAGCATGGCTTCACATGAGAAGAGCCTGGGTGCTGAACTGACCTGCCTGCAGTCCAGACCTTTCACCAGTACAAAACATTTGGCACATCATGAAACAAAAAATCCGGCAACAAAGGCCCAGGACTGTTGAGCAGCTACAATCCTGCATCAGACAAGAATGGAACAAAATTCCTTTCCTAAAACTCCAGCAACTGGTCTCTTCACTTCCCAGACCTTTACAGACAGTCATTAAAAGAAGAGGGAATGCTACACAATGGTAAACATCGCCCTGTTCCAACTTTTTTGAGATGCTGCCATTGAATTCAAATGAGTTCATATATTTCATGAAATGGTAAAATGCCTAAAATATTGAATAATATATGGGTTTGTGAGATGCGCAAATCTTTATTCATGTGTTTTTATTGACATTTTACACAACCCCCCAACTATTTTTGGAATTGTGGTCATATAATACTACTTATACTGCTACTGTCCTGTCTTATTATCAGATATGTTTGCTTTTTGACATTGATTGATGTGCAATGTCCCTGCTAAAGTGAATGAATAAACAATGATACTAAAAATTGCTTAACTTAAACATTTACTGAACAACACGTATAGTCTGTCTCTCCAAATCTGCATTTTGAGTCAACACTGCAGTGCACACATATTTAAAGTAATGTATTAAAAATATGAAATAGTCAATCAACAAACTAAACTCTGTCAGATTATCAAGTCAGAACAAAATGTTCATTATGGAAAAATGGCAAAACAATGGAAAAAAAACAATAGAAAAGGATTAAAGAGTACAAACCTCCACCAGTTTCCCACAGTGTCAGAACACTCCCCTTCCCACTTTTTTGTTTTCTAAACTCTGTGCTTTATTTTCCAAAAACATAACCTCCTCGGTGGAGGTAATAACCTGAATCTCTTAACATGGCCTGATGCACACTCACTTTCAGTCTAACTGGCTGTTAGTGTCACATCATTCGTGGCTTTCAACCAGCAGATCCAGCCTGTAGATGGAGTGTACAAAAGCATTCTTTTCTTCCACATTTTCAAAGGCACTATTGACTCCTTCGCCTGTCTTATTGATGATACTTTTTAAGAGAAATCAATCATGGAGTTTCAGTTTCAGCACGCTCTGCACCGCTGAACAGAAAGGTTATCTTCAGGAGCTTCCATCTTCATTTCTGACCTACACATGTGGTTAAAGGCGTATCATGTTGTCACTCAGAAAACATGATACGCTCAGTAATGAAGCTGACACAGCAGGATATGCACACATGTAAGCTGATTGATTTCAGCTACAAAGCCAAAAAATATTGAGTAGGTATAAAATTCAAAAATGTGGTCATTATAAAATGGCTGTTTTTTTGTTTTGTTTTTTGGTTCACCATAGGATTTAGTGGGGCCCTCCATCTGAGTCACTATTTAATATTTCAATAACAATGTTCCTTGGTATAAAACAACTTGACTCACCACTCACCTTCATAAACTGAATTATTTATTTGTACTCTAGGGACACAGACTGACAGACAAGACAAGGGCAGCTTGTCGTACCCATTAATTTTTAGAATTGGACAATTTCTAAAATGTCAATGAGTAATGATTTTTTAAAAGGCGATATCTCTTGCCCCCATGTTATTTACTTTATGAATCAATTATGTTTTACAAAAACACCACAGTGCATCCAGCATGTGTTTGTTTCTCTTAATTGTCTAAAACATCTGTTGTCATAGCAATGTTTCATGTGTACATTCCACTTTGGGGTATTGTACCTGCCAGCACAGATATGGTAATGAAGACTCGGCTTTGCAGTGGCCAAGTAAATAATTCTGAACAATGGGATTTATTTTTAAACTTGTGTTCATCTTCTCCTGATCACCCTCTACCTCAAAATGTAGTGGTTGACCTCAACTTCAGCTGCACACACTGTGAATAATGGAGGTATTTCAATACTATAAATCATGCTAATTATGCTCTGTCCATTGAGCCTTTACGTTTGGGGAGAAAATTTGTAATCAAACATTAACATCAGTCAACATGGACAGTTTTAGTCACATGCTGACTTCATATTACTGCTGAATTTCAGATTTTTGTATTTACTGTATTTTATGTTAAAATACAGTAATTGAGTGATAGTGATACAGCAACAGTAATTATTGTCATGTCATGCTTGGAACAAACTCCATCATCTTAATGTTTCAATTTCATCAAAGCCCACTTTTTACATCCCTTTCATTATGTGTCACTACTGCCCCCTTGTGTTATTAGTACAAACACACAGCAAATACACCAACGAAAATTTGTTTGAAAATTTATGGACAATTTTTTTTGTGGAGTTGATTCTGATCAATGGACAAAATCATTCAATTTTTTTTTCTGTGTGTGCAGTTACTTGACTAACGTGTCTGTGAAGATTCTCAAAAAAATACACAATAAGAATTAGTTGGCAACATTTAGCTATTTTAAATGTTGGCTGATGAGTGTGCAAGGCCATGCTCTGTCTAGACTGTAAACCAGCCACTTGTCAAACTGGATCTTAATCAAGACATTCTCACATTGATATTTTTCAACACTTTATTTTGCAAAGTTCCATAGTGACTATTTTCACTTCTTCTTTTCCACATCCTGCTCGGCAGCCTCTTTAGCTCTCTTGGCACGGATGCCAAAAAGACGAGCGTTGGCACGAGCCATGCGCAAGCTGGCAAAAGCCTTGAAGTTCTTCTCATCCTCGGAGATGACCCGAGCCTTCTCCTTCTTGTAGACCTGAAGACGAGACAGACAAATATTAACTCATGACACCGAATCTCACTGCTCAACATTTGTCTCTGCAAATAAACAAAATCCAACTTGGGTCAATATTAACCAAAATAATGTCCAGTTTTGGGGAATCAGCATTTCATAAATATCAATCTAAAATTCAACTTTGGATTTACAACAGCAGTCATCAGAAAAGGGGTTCAAATGCTTCATCAAAGAAATACAGAGATTCCGGAGATGTGTCATCATCTGACTGCTGTCAAGCCAAACAGACCTGGAGACCAAAGTTATTTTCTTTGTGTGTAATCAAATTTGACAATTAAGATAAATGCTGTGTTCTAAGAAACTCTTGAAGGAATATCAACTTACAGTTTTGATGGGCATGACTGGACCAGCGAGCTGAGTGGCCATCTTCAATTCCTCCTCCTGGAAAGATTACAAACAGTTAACTCTTCCAGGGGAAAAAATAATTCATTAAAATACAAATCAAGAACCCATACTGCTTGGTAAGACTTGCTACAAGGATGAATGCATCACCAACATTTATGAGAGATAAACAATATAACCTCAGAAAATAATACATTTCAGAAAATAGGATATTGTGAAGCCAACAGTTTTGTAACTGTACTGTGTTTTTAACATTCAATGGAGGTTACAGTCAGGGCAAAAGTCTATATTTTGTTTTAAATAATCCTTAAATGCAGCAATAGTAATATATTAATGATGACTGTACAAAAAGACAACTCATTCCAGATTGCAGATCTTTGTGAACTGAGTTGAAGTCCAACATTTCTCCTAACATACACTGATACAGAATGTCAAAGTGGAAGTATCATCTGAACCTAGTTTCATGCGACGGAAAGTTTAAAAAAAAACAAAAACAAACTCACAGTGCTGTCTCCCTTCTTGGGGGCAGAAGCCTTCCTGGGGAAGAGGATGAGTTTGGAACGATATTCCTTCAGACGCTGCACGTTGGCCTGAAGAGACTCTGTGGATCTGTTACGACGGCGGGGGTCAACAGAGATGCCAATTGTGCGGGCTGTCTTTTTGTGGATGCCAGCTGCCTGAAGACAATAGCACAACAGGTTCAACATACAAACTTCTGATTTGGATTTGATGTCAGTACACCACATGACAAAGAGACAATGTCCATGTTATTGGTTTGATTGATCCAACTTGTTTTCCTTTAGAGTAACTAACGCAGTCATCAGAAAAGGGGTTCAAAGTATTCATCAAGCAAATACAGAGATTCCGGAGATTTGTCATCATCTGACTGCTGCAATGATCAACACATTAAGGTTTTTTCTATTAATAAAACAGTTTTGCCATCAATGATGACATGTTAGCAGAGGAGCTTTGTTAGTACCTATTTATATAGACCATATTTATTAGGAGTGCAACGGTTCAACAAGCCCACGGTTTGGTTTGTATTGTGGTTTTGGGTCACGGCTTTCGGTCCTATTATTATTTTCTGCACATTATGAAGAAAAACATTTGAGATGTTCAGTCTCGTATTTTGTTTTGCACAAAAAGAACATGTTCTACTGAGACATGACTCAGGAAAACAAAGAGCAAACTAAATTCAGCCATTGGTGGCATTACACGTAAATAAAAATTGTCACATTGTATTTGTTGGCACCTTTCTTGACACTCAATAACATCTTATATATAATGCAAACACATAAGTTAAATAATAACAGCCAATAAAATTGGACAGCGCTGTGTGGTCATTGGGAGTATGCCATTCTGAACAGGTGAGTTTTTAGTTTGGATTTGAAATGTGGGAGTGTCAGTGTGGTGGAGGTCAGGAGAGAGTGGATTTCCAGAGCGTCTAAATGCTCTATTCCCCATGGTGACAAGACTGGCAAGAGGAACAGTGAGGTGGATGGAGGAGGATCTCAAGATGTGGGTAGGAGTGAAAATGTGGAGGAGCTCTGAAAGGTATGGAGGTGCAAGGTTGTGGCTGGCTTTGAAAGTGAGGAGCAGTATTTTGTAAATAATGCGATGTGTAAGGGGAAGCCAGTGAAGCTGTGTAGGACGGGAGTGATGTGATGGATGGAGGGGGTTTGTGAGATGATATGAGTAGCTGAGGTCTGAACCAGTTGTAGTTTATGGAGGGTTTTTTAAGGGAGACCAGACAGGTGAGTTACAGTAATCCAAACGGGAAGTGAACGGGAAGAACAAGGCTGTGGCCCAAGTGAAAGATAGCGTGCTATTTAGTTTTTAGCGTGCTATAAAGACACCCAGACTTTACCTGAGGGGAGAGGGAGTTTGAAGAATTAGCGATGAATGTTGAAAAACAATGGAGATAAAGTGGATTTAGTGGCAATTAGAGGTAATTCTGCTTTGTTGCTGTTTAATTTCAGGTTTGAGGTGAACCTGGATTTTATTTCAAGGAGTCAGTTGGTGTGGGAGCAAGGCGGGGGAGTGTAGTTGGGTTTTATGGTTTCATAAACAAAATACTTCCAGTATGTATACATTTTTCACAATACACTGTACATTCTGTCTTTAGTATCTTTACTTGAACTGTATATGAAATTGCAACTCTGCTAATCTCCTTAAATATTTAGCCATGAAGAGCCCAACAGTTTTTGTTATTTGTGTTTGTATGAATTTGTGGAAAAGCTAATAGATTACAAACTCCTTCCTTGTTCCTGCCATGGAAATGCCTGGGTGATATCGGAATAAATAGGCATTCATGTTAGACATGTTACTGTGAGCAGACTTAACTAACGTTAAACAATGCTTGCAGACGGTCCCTATGTTATTGATGTGCTTCGCTCAATTGTTGCCACAGTTGACGCTAATGGAGCCAGAGTGGATTAAATAGATGATGGTGCAGCCTCGAACATTTGATGTTTTCGTCCACTCGCCATTCTCTTCCGACACTATCGCTGTATTGTTTGGCTTCCGTTTCTCTTCCTTCGCCACTAACATTGCATGACGCATCATTCCTATCTTGACAGTTAACTGGGCAGCTGTGTTCATTAATGTGGGGGAAAAAGTTGTGTATAAACACCAATTTCACAGACAATGAAAATGCCATTGCTGATAAATCCCTTTTATAAATAAAACACTACATTACAGAAAACCACAAAATCTTACCTTGAGTTCCTCCAGGGTGAAGCCACGTCCAGCACGAACCTTTGTGTGGTACCTGATAGTGGGACACCTAACCTGTGGCCTCAATGGTCCTGCAACAGGACGAGGAGCGACACGGCGGGCTTTGGCCTGACGAGCCTTTCGCCTGTGGAAAGATTTCATTTTAACAGGAATAAGCATAGTTCATTTAAAAAAATAAATAAATAAAATAATAATATTCAGGCATCACATATCCAGTAATAATCTCAATTGATTTTCATTTAAAGTTACACTCTGTCACTGTAAATAAATAACTTAACAATGCACATCTAAACTTATAAAATGTTCATATGTAACGCAAAAGATTTGAATTATCCAGGTGGCACAATGCTAGAAGAATACTAAAGTTTAAGGAGGCTGGTGTCAATTGAGCATTTGTGATTATGCAGGGTACATGCAGCGATGACACATCCAAGTAGGACTAACAATTTATGACATAGTTACATGTTTTGTTTTTTTGAAAATGTAAATTATTTCTCAACCTAATTTAATCTCTTATTACACTGCAAATTAATCAAGAAACTGCCTCTAACACAATGTAATGTTAAACATTACCCCATTGCATTACAGTCAAAGACCAAGCTCCAACTCATGAACAGCAATTGCACCTCAGTAACAGTTTGAGAGTAGATCTATGGCGGTGGTTCTAAAACTTCTTATATAAAGTACCATCTGAGAAAATAAACTCTCAAACTAACACCATTAACGCCCAAGTTAAATTACAGTGGTGTAAATAGCCCGATCTACAGACGTCTCACAGGAGGCAGATTTAATTTGCTCTCATCATCATCATCCTCTTCCGCACATTTACTTCAGACACTGGTATAGTAGCATTAGATGAGATCGAGTGAGAGATAAGGTAAGTATTATTTTATTTATTACTTTTGCTATTTGTTTCATTTTATACTCTGTTATCCACTCTGATATCCACATTAACCTCAGCTAGCTGACTGTAAATGCATTATATGAAATCTTGTCATATCCACACACAAAAAAAAAAAAAACTTAGCTCAACAACTTCATCACCGTATTTTATCTTGGCAGTTCATGTTAATGATGGTTTGTTTCTGTTAGCATACCACATTCAACGGCTAGAGGACGAGTTAGCTTAGTATATCATTCCATCGCAGACCACCAGAAAACTTACCTGCGGATCTTCCTGGCTGGCTGGTTGAACCAAGTGCGCACTCTCTTCTGCCAGTCTTTGTGAAAGTGAGGGTTCAAGATCATTCCATTCCGGCTGGGGGCCATGACTGCCTACTTCCCTGTGACACAGAAAAGGGACATGAGCCGGGTGACAAGCCGGCACACCAGTGGTTCTCACAGAGCTGCGGCTAAGATGCTAACGTGGGAGCTTATTTGAGCTACTAGCAATTTAAGGCGTGCGCCTTAATTATTCTGTAGTGTACATGCTATTCTTATATGTGACCGTAGCATATTAGCAGCTGTATATAATATATTAAATACATTTACAAGTATTGGCCCACATTTGCAATGCTAACGGTCGCACACTGTCATGCCTAAACTGTAAAAAACAGACGCTAGTTAGCAATTCAACCACGAACCGTGCAACAATAATCACCTTATTACAAAGGTAACAACCCAGACTATGTCGGGCTGCGAGTAAAATCAAATTATATTGTGAAAATGCTAAGGATTAACGCAGATTACTGAAACATTTTTGGAGAATAATTTAACATACCTACGAGGGAGGAAAATGGCCGAAAGGAAAAAGGAAGTTGTGACGCGGTGAATTGTGGGATATATGTGAACCAGCCAATGGTCGAACAGACGCATGTTTACAGAAGCAGTCCGCAATGTTTCTCTCACATAGTACACGAGAAGATAAAACTAATATTTCTTAACAAGTCAGTGTGAAATTGATTCACACATCATGTACAGATCATGAGAAATGGAAAGGGGTCATACAAGCAAAATCGTAAATATGCAGTTTTATGCATAATTCATCTACGTAAACAAATCCAGCTTTGTACATACGGTTTCCTTTATATTTTTTTATAATTTCAAAATAATGGACCTTTTAATAATGTTTAAAGTGTATTTGAATGTGTAGAGGTAGGGCCAGAATTGCAGTAGAGAAAAAGAGAAAAAAACTGACTGTTTGACACCAAAGATTGGACTAAAACAGTCACCAAATTGTAGCATTTTACATGCTGTAGAAATAAATGGTTATTCTTATTGTCTTGATTGTAAGTAAACCCATGTTAGTGAGTGGATCGGGTCTGTGATTTTAAGTGTGTGCTCAAGTTTGATAGTATACATCTTTATGAAGTTAGTTTTGGAGAAGTTTTTACACTGGCCACTAGATGTCAACTTTTCACCTCATATTAGCAATCAAAAGTGAGATTGTTCACATCATAAGTTGATATTGCTCTGTATTTCTACTATTACAAAACTGAGACCTGAAGCCGAAAAGAGCATTGATACTTTGAAAAGCTGTATTATTTTAGTGTGTTTATGGTTTATTCTGAATTTATCTGTTCAGTTCATTTCCTACATTTTCCTACATCACTGCCTATTATTTCCTGTTTCCTTATCTTGCAGACAGGTGAGATAGCATTTTCCCAGCTCCTTTGTCTTGATTTAATAAGGTGTGTGAATGTATCTGGGTGGGTAAATGTGCAAGTGAGTGGGGATGTTTTTATGTAAAGTGCTATAAAAATAAAGATTGATTGATAAGGGTATTGCTTTGTACAACCAATATTTATTCACTAAATGTGAAAAATATATAAATTTTTACTGGTGCTTTGCCAGTTATAAGTAAGCAATAGAGTTGATATTCAAAAGACAGTGGTCCTTTAATAATGATCCATGTTTCCTGTGTGTGTACTATGTTCCGGCAAGTGATCAAACACCAATCACTTAAACTATACTTTTATTTAATTTTTTGGGTTATTTTTACAACTTTGGTTACTACATCACAGACTGATAAGTGGATTGAACTACCGGGTTGAAAGTTGGATGATGAGGTGTTTTATTATTTTTTTTACTTGAATTAACAATGTTGCTGGCATCAGCTTCCTCCATGCATACCAATTACAGCCCTTGTATTCCATTATCAGCTTAACTGCATTTTTTTTCAGTCAGATTTTAAAGCTACAGCTTCATTAATCATTTATCTAGCAGTTTCTGTAATCTCTGCCTATCTTCACCTGAGGTCAAAGGTTGAGGTGAGTGTAACCACATGCAAAAGGGAGCAACGTGCCCTGTCAGCACATGTACACCTACATGCTATGAACATTATAAATGCTGCATAAACCTGTGAACTTTTGTCATCATATTACAGTCCTGCAGCTTTGCTGTAGTGACCAAGAATGCCACAATGTGTTTTCATTTCAAGGTTCAAATTTTATTAAGTGAATGTGTCACAGCACTTACATTTTTTTTTCATACTTGTACCAAATCTGTGCCTATTTAAAATGGTAGCAAAGTACCAGAAACCAGACCTAATAAAACAGATATCTGAAAGCACTATATTCCCTAAATAAATCTTAACCTTTTGTATATGTGGTAGCTGCTATGGAATATTTAAAGTTATTTTGATAACACAATTCCAGTATCAAAATAAATACCACAGAAGAAGAACATTGTCACGTACAGTGTTAGTAACCCGGCCTACTAACTCTCTGATTGAAAACATTACAAAAGAGCACAGTGAGTTTAATGATTTATTCTTCAAGTGACTTAGTAAATTTGTCATATGCAGCTTGATCCATGAGGCCATCAAGTTCTTCTGGCTTCTCAATTGTCATCTTGATTAGCCACCCTGAAATGTAAGATGTCATGCTTCAAAAACCAGAGAACATGTTCTCTTAAATAAACTGTGACTTTATTTGGGTTTGGCAACTTGTTATCAGCCTGAACCACAATATGACTGGGGAAAGTTCCTGGAAACCACAATGTCAAATGAATTAGGGATTGTGACATTCTTACCCTCTCCATAGCAGGCTTTATTCACAAGTCCAGGATTCTCTGCTAGCTCTGTGTTGATTTCAGTTACCTCTCCTGTCAGTGGTGAGTAGAGCTCACTTGCAGCCTTAACACTTTCCAAAGCACCAAACTCCTCTACAACACAGACATATACAGATGAGATGGTGGGCCTGATATGTACCCTTGGCACAGCAGTCGGTTTGATAGGTCACAATGGAAAAACAATGGTAAATCAAATGAATGAGTTCCACTTGGCTTCCTCGGTTTCAGGGTGCATGTTAGTTCACTGTCACACTGTCCTGACTTACATGAACTGAACAGAGCAATCGTTAATGTGCTCAGTAACACCTGTGATTTTTTTTGTTCTGTGAAATGGATGCCATGCAAAGAGCCCATTATCATCCGTCCTGAGAGATCCAATAGACTAAAGTATGACTGTTAAACTGCTTCCTTTGACCACATATGATCAGATCTGGTGTCCCCGACCTGTATTCACATACTCACTCATGTCATGACTGTTTGTAAGAATAGAAGTATGTTTGACTGTACAGATGATGTCAACATGTTTGTGAGCATCTGTGTGTGTGTCTCTGCAAGAGTGACAGAAAGAGAAAAGGGAGACAAGCAAAGCCGACAGAAATAAGGCTTTAATCATGCTACTGTAATGTGAAGTTAAATTTAAAATTTAAATTAGAAAAAAAGGAAAGTATGTTGTAAGTATTAAGACAGTGGCTACAAAATTAATTACAGTCTGATTAGTGTAAAAATACTGTAGTGGGTCAGATGATGTCAGCTAAAAGGCTGTCTCTAATCCATTTTGAAGACAGGTTGCATTCATGAAGCTCATGACTGTGGTCACGTGTCCCCAAATGACCTCTGAATGTGGTTTGTGTGATCAGATCTCAGGACCCATTCTGGCCAGATTGGTTGCTTTGAAACCTGTTTTTCACACTGTCCAATTCAGTTTGAATCCCTTAAGACGGATACTAATGCCAGGTTTGAACAGGGTTTGATTTATGCAAACATTTCTATTCTTTAGGTCTATGACATAAATAGTGTCAGTGCACTGATATTAAATGAAGGATTTTCTTTCAATGCAATTTTCCCAGACTCTTACCCATTTGTTCTAGTTTTTGTCCAACTTCAGGGAGTCCACAGTATACCACATCACCCAGTGCCTCCTAAAAATATAGAAAGGAACAGACAAAGGAACAGAGGGTATCAGTCGCTTTCGCTTCCACAACCTCAGCCTATCTGTCATCCAAATAAAGATGTAAATCTATAAAATTTCTAAAATGTGCATTCATTTTAAATTTGGTTTAATAATATACAACATTCTGTAGCTTTTTCCAGACATTGTACAATCAGAAATATACTGTATATATTTGTATATATATATGTATATATTTGAGGCTTAATTATATTAAGCCTCAAATATAATGGTAATTGCAAGTACCTTATTACTGAACATGAATGGGCTTCAGTTTGGAAGTCAGAGATCAAGTCACTCATTAACAGTATGCATGATGACCCACACCTGAGCCACATGTGTTTTCTTGTGCGTTTTTAATTTTGGGTTTTACAAAACCACAGTGTATGTGATTTTAATTCTCCTGAATGGGGCTTTTGCACAGCAGCCATTTTGACAGGTCCCAGCAGGAAAATCACTAATTTAAATAAACATCTTAATAATGGCTGAGATTCATTTATCTTCCTCAGTTTTAGGCTGCATGCTGTCACACTGTACTAATTATTATGAACTGAACAGAGCCTTGGTTAATGCAATCAGTAGCATTTGTGCTTTTCCTGCTAAAACATGTTGTAAAAATGGCTGCTGTGTAAAGGCCCATACAGGCTCTGAGCCAGTGCAAATATGTAATGAAACCATTTTGACACCATAGAATCTATAAGTGTTGGCTTGATGTGTGTACTTTAAAATATACAGACTTTAACTTTTAAAGCAGGCGGTCTAAAGTTGCTAACCTTGATTTTCACTAACTTGTTGATATCTGTGTACTTGTCAGTGTCAAAGCTTTGTCACCGTTGCTTCCTCCCTTAAATGAAACATTTCAAATGTGGACACGTATAATGTACAGCCACCCACTTCATGTAGTCTGATATTGTCTGATCTGAAATCATTTGTCTAATAATTTAGCTGTGTCTGATTGTGTGGTGTTACATGCAGGACAATTGTACATTCATACTTAAGAGCGCACAAAACAAATCAGCAGCCTGAATTCTTTAAGAGAACACCACTGAACAGGCAGACTTTGTGTGTGGTATCTTGTATTATTTTCTGTGGAAATGCAGTGAAAGTTTGGCTCAATTCCCAAGTAGCACAAGTACTGTCCATACAAATCTACACTGCAATGATGATCAAGGATGTGGTCGATACAAATGGGAGAGAACAATGCAAATATGCCAGAGACATTCACAGGCAATCAATTAATGTGAGACAAAACATTCTTTCTCCATATCAGCAGCAGATATTTTTTGTGCAATAAGCCTGAATGGTGCCAGTTGTCATGAGCCGACAATGCTCAGTATATGAAAACAATATCTAAGTAAGTAATTAAGTATTATCACTTTTCTCTAACAACTGCTAAATAAAAGATACTTGCTTTCATTCAGAGATGATGGTAAGTGCATGCCCTTGACAATTTTCACAGACCACTGCAACCTAATAGTTGTCTCGCAACAAAGGTAATAAAGCAATAAATTAGCTTGGAATAACCATAGCTGCTGCAGGTGAGGACAAAGTGCAATGGTAAACTACAGACACCTATTAGAATATAGCTATGTCTTATACTTCTGTCCAAAGCAAATGTGGAAAAATCATTTTGGCAACAGACCTACCTGAGCATAACTGCTGATGCCAACT
The DNA here is from genome assembly GCA_016785285.1 of Brachirus orientalis. Taxonomy (NCBI): domain Eukaryota; kingdom Metazoa; phylum Chordata; class Actinopteri; order Pleuronectiformes; family Soleidae; genus Brachirus; species Brachirus orientalis. The sequence goes on from JAFBJR010000172.1 coordinate 4,454,885, forward strand.
GTGCCAGTTCCACCCTCTACTTTTACCCACTCATGCTTGTCTGTGAACTTAAGTGCTGTGGAGAGACAGCAACAGTTAGTTTATAACAGATGCATTAATTACTGTGTCAACATCATGAAACTATCAATCATTATGAACCACAATAAAAAAGTTGAAGGTGCTATAGGGCATCTTGTGAAATAAGGGAAGTCCATCAGTTGTGTGTCCAAAGAACACTTGACTGTGTTGTGGGCCAAAGCTTTTCCTTGTGCAACATGCTGTGAAATAAAAAATCTGTAGTTTAAGTGGTTCCACTGACACAACCTTGGAAATCCTCAGCCTTCTGCAGTGACAGTGTTGGACCCTGATAGAAAAATGTGCACACTGGTGCTAAAAATAAGGCACGTGTTTATCTCTTGGAGTCACAACTGCAAGAGTGAGAGCACTGTAACTCAAACCTAATGCTGCCAGCTTCACAAAACACTTCTTCACACCATCTTGTCAAATACAGGTTTGAACCAGACTATGGAAAAACAAGATGAGTCTTTTTTTAAGAGCTTAATATTCCTGTTGTAAATAGCAGAAAAATGTATATGCAATTACATTTTTTTTTCCTGATGAACTGATTCAAGGAGCGCCAATCAAAAGTTTTACCATTTGACAAAGTGATTTCTGTGAAAAAGAATAAATGAAACTAAAGCACCTGTGCCTTCACCAAGGCCATTCAGTTCCCCACAGTATCAATAGTCTCCGCTATCGTGCAAAACTGAAAAATACTGAATAACCTACATTCCCAGAAACTTTCACCCAAATCCGTCCTTAACTTTTTGAGGTATGCTGCTCACATCAGAAAAATGCTCAAAACAACCTATTTGGCGTAAGTACTAAAAATAAGGAAAACTATTCATATTCTAAAATCACATGTACTCATGAAACGTGGACATCAATACTCTAATATTCACCAGATTAGTTCTGTGACGGTCACTGCCATGTAAACGGCAGCGTCATCATCAGAATAAGAAACAATGAGATTAAGAAATGTGGCTTACATTGCTCTTCCTCTCATTATGTAGACATGTCAAATACTTCACACTGTAGACCTCTGGAGCAGTGGACGTACAGCAGACATAGTTTATAATTCGGAATAAGGTAAATTGGTGGGGGATTATGGGTAAACTATGATTTTAATGAGCTACCATTTGCTGCGCGAGACAGATTGGTAATGTGTCGTTTACGCTCATTTATTGTCGTTCGCGAGTTTGACCGTTATCTAACACTGAGACAGACAGACACACACACACACACACACACAGAGAGAAGTAAAGTCTGTCTGTGTCCTCGTTTATTTTAACAGCTTTTCCGTCCTGCGAATTAAAAACAATCTTTACTGCACTTCATGCCAACTTTCCTCGACCTGCGTGGGCTTTTCGAGTCCACGGCAGAGACACGGACCTGAGCAGTGATCAATGTCCTACAGTGGCTTTGAGCAGCAGCAACAGTAGCAGCTTTTTTTTTCTCATTTCTGTCAAATTAAATACCTGTGGAGAGGACCGAGGTCGAGCTCAGTGTCCGCGGAGAGCCGCCGCTCTTCCAGAGCAGCCGAGCCGCCGAGAGCTGCGCGGCCGGCGACAACTGAGGCACTCTGGGCGAAAAGTTTGTGGAGAGACACCGCAGCGCTGCTCTCATCGCCATCTTCACTCTGTCCGTCTGTGTGCGCGTGCGCGCGCGCGCGTGTGTGCGTATGTGAGAGAGAAAGAATGTGAGTCCACTGTTTAATCCCCGCGGGAACGAGCGCCATCACACTGCGCGCTCCCGCCGAGGAGGATGAATTGGTCTTTGCATTGAACTCTTGAAACAATTTGATATTTATTCTCGGATACAAAGCGCACACAAGCAAACGCTTTTCATTCAACACATTATTTAAAATTAAAGTAAGAGTAAGCTCACTGCCAAATATACTCAAATGATTCACTTTTGCGATATATAGACCCTTTAACATTAACTGGAGCACGTTAGGCCCCTTTTTAAGAGTTAGTACTTAATGCCATGTATAATATTAATGTAGTCCAGTATCTGTTTGTTTATTTCCAAGTGCAATAACTACAGATGTTTGTAAACTGGGACTGTTTTTGACAATGACATCAAAGCCTCGCTACCAGTACAAATGCTGCTATTAAAAGAAAGTGAAAGCAAGTTTAAAAGTAGTTATGACCTACTTGATGTTTTCGGTTACATCTGAGTTTCTTGCCTCATTGGACATCAATGGACATCAATGGAAATAAGTGTTGGCTTTTTCTCTTGATGGATTTTAGTACCATATTTACATTTTTTGTAAAATGTATTTCATTTGAATACAAACATTTGATAGCATCTAAATTTGTAACTATAGCTGCACATAGTATATATTATTGTAATTTTCTCCCAGTAGAATAGTATCTGAAAATGAACCCAAATATAATAGTAAAGTCATTTCATATTTAATACATTTGACAACACTGCAGTTTGTAACCATTTGACATAAAAGGTCATGACCACTATGAGAAAAAGGAATTCAGGCAGTTAGAAAAAAAAGAAAGTGTAAACTCAAAAGCAAAAGTATGTCAAACTGACCCACAACATGACAAATGAAAACAAATACGATATTATTATATTAATAATGCACTGTACATCAGACTGTACACTCAATAAATATCTTAGTGATGTGTTGCTGCAGTACTTGAGACCTGAAAACCACATTCGCCTTGTCTTCTCCAGTTCAGTGCTGGACATGAGGTCTAATGTCCAGCAGAGCATCTGTGGCAGAATCCTCCATCAGAAACAGTTTGACGTGCAAAAACAACAATTATACAGATAGATTTGACACAAAAGCTCATTTCAGTGCAGATTGTAAATAGTGTTGACCAAAAGTATACAAGTTTAAAGTAATCATTTACTATTAGTGCAAATACAAACCAGTAAACAAAGCAGTCAATTTAATCTGCCCTCGTGATTACTGTTCTGATTATTCTACTCACAGCCTCCTTGGAATCTAAAAAAACAAGCGTGGAAGGTAAACAGAGCTGAATATCAGTTGAGATAAACTGTTAAACTGTTGGTGCTGTTGCAGGCATCTAAAGAGAATTACTACCCGCTGCTAAAGGCATGTTTTGGCTCCATGAAGTGACCCAGAATATGCTGATTCTGGAAAGTTTTTGTGGTCAGTTCACAACAGGAAACAACCTCCCTTGAGTTTTCCTGATTAAGCAAAACTACTTCTCTCTCTCTCTTTTTTTTTTAATCAGCAACATGTCATCATGAGCCCGAGACTTTCCTCCACATGCCTACTTTTGAGTTAAACAATGCACCACAGATCATAAAGATTATTCAAATGTAATCATTCAATTCATTTTAAGCATACCACTATTTAATTATCGGTATTCATCGTTTAGCCTGGATTTTTTTTTTTAAACTATGTTGCACATTTTGACATAAACAATCACTGGCTAAATCATGTTCACACATCTGCATGATAATCACTTCATTACTGTATCCTTAATCAAACATTTTGATTGAATAATCCGAATGATTATAAGCTTCAGTTTAATAATGAAAACCTAAAACCTTCAGTCTCTGGCTCACAGTTTGCCAGTCAGTGTTTTTGAATTAATGTAATATTTAGCATGCTTCTGTTGCAGCAGATGTAGACATAGTTTTTTTTTCTTTTCATTGTGAAAAATAAACATAAAAAAATATATTTGTGGAAGGCACCAGTATAGAGGTCAAGGAGGCAGCAGCTAATTCAGCCTACCATTTCACTTATTAGTTATATTGGGGGACCGAGGCGTGTTTGCTGATATCTGATAAAACCCTTTCAAGCCAATATCTTCTGATACTGATATTGTGCCAACAATACCATGCATCCCTAGTTGGTGATATGGTGTTGCCATTAACTGCCAGTAGGTACATTTCATGGCTCGAGGTGTTTGTTTTGTTCCTCACTTAAACTTCTCTTCCTCTCTCAAGCCTACAAGTTTGTGTTATATTAGAGATTCTCTGCAGGAGCCAGTGTGTAATTGAAACCCAGTTCTGACCTTAAAACCAAGTCTTAAGCATCTGAACAACTAAAATGTCCTCATGATGGCTTTGATCTCAAATCTTCAGAGCTACATACAGACAAAAATACACAGTACTGTATGACGAGACAATATTTTTGGCTTGTTCAGTCCCGGTTAGGCTTCATGCATCACTGTTGTGTCTGTTATAACATATATACTGCAGTCCTATGGGCAACACTGAGGTTCTTCTTTAAATTAAACACAAGATAGAAATTGTGGGAAAAAGGTATTAAATGAATAAGAGTTGAAATATTTTTTGTCAACGCAAATTTGCAATCTGAGGGAATGTGTCAGTAAGATGGAACATTTGATATTTATCCTCACTTCATTAACTAAAATCTGACTAATTTACTAAAGGGCATTTCATTTCAAGCAACACCTGAACTTGATTTTATGATTTTATGCAGAAATTAGTTCATATACTTCCTCTAAATTATGGCAAAGTAAACATTAACATTATCACCACAAAAGTGTTGGATTTAACCAGAACATTTAAACTTTCATCAGGTCATATGTCTCCCTTGTTCTGAAAAACAGACCACAAACATCAAGGAGACTGAATAATGTAGATTCATTTGCCCTTTATTCCAAATTAACCATGATTAGACTTCTTGGCAGAGGAATTCAAGCAGACCTGGATGGATATACTCTGAAAAATGTAGACATAAGGTGCTTCAGCTTTGTAAAAAAAAGTGATGGATCTTATCTGTATATGGTATTCATAATCAAGCACCCTTTCAAGAATTTCAGAGTATATTCAGAAATATTTCATCCAGGTCTGCACATGGCACCCTCTCATAATATCACATACAATCCATTTACCATCTGAATGACGATGAGGAAAAAGGTGTCTGAAGAAGAAGGTGTGAGAAAATCTGCAACTGACACAAGAGGACACCTTTAACAGTGAAGATACTGTATAACCTTTGACAGACTAACAAAGATAAAAAAACACAAATCCCACAGAATCCACTGATATCCACAGTGAGGTAAAATCTCCTTCTTGACACTAACTCCTGCACACATTTGTTAGCCTAAGGTCAGTGGTCAGGTCATTAGACTGAGGTTCCCTCTGTGGGCACAGATGTCTTATTGTCATCAGGTTTCATGGCTGGAAACAGCAACACCTCCTGTAAAAAAAAAAAAAAAAAAAAAAAAAGTTTCCAGCTTTTGTTTTTACTGGCAACTGAGGGGTGTGATTTAATTATTATATTCACATGTACAATAAAATGTTATTGTTAGTGTAAGATAAACGCTGGGCAAACATGTCGTATTGGTTTGGTGAATGTAGCTTTGTACTGCTCTTATTCAATGTTGCCAGTTAATTCCTGCACATTTTCCAGATTTTTTTAAAAGTAATTCTGGTACATTTTAAAAGACAATAATGTTGAAGAAAAGCAGCACAAACATTAGATGTCAACAAGCCAATCTCTTATCTAAAATTTATTTTTTCTGAAGGGGCATTTTATGGCACTTTTTCCACTACACAGTTCCAGTATGGCACAGCACGTCTTGACTCTTTTTTTTTTTTTTTGCTTTTCCACTAACGATAGTACCTCGCACCTCTTTTTTTTTTTTTACCTCTTTTTAGTACCTGCTCTGGTGAGGTTCCAAGTGAGCTGAGCCGATATTAAATGTGACGTCTCGGCTACTGATTGTCATGAGTGCAAGTCAGGAATGAAACCGAACAATGCCACACTGTAGATCTGTTATAAGATTTAAAAATCCTGAAAAACATGCATTAATCTCCAACATTTAACAAGGAAATTTCTAAAATTTCAATATTTAACAGAGGAGTCTGGTGTATTTAGCAACAGCACTGCTGAAAGCTGGCAATTATGTTTTAGTTTGATAGCCTCACTATCTATCTCAAAAATGTCTCAACTAGAGAACCAAGAAAAATGAGGATCAAGAGTTGAGATGATGTAACAGTTTTAAACACTAAATGTCACAGTTTTGCATATTTTACACATATCCTCTTTGTAAAACCTCAAGCTGATAATAAATGTTCAGATTGGACATTTTAGGATACAACCTCACACAACCTGTTTTATTATTTATGTCTAACTATCACACTTGCTTACATGAGAGTTTTTATGACAGCTTTACCTTGATGTTGTTGGAGTCGGTCAGGAACATAGTGAGACGGTCAATGCCCATTCCCCAGCCAGCAGTGGGAGGCAGACCGTACTCCAGTGCAGTGCAGAAGGTTTCATCAATGAACATGGCTTCATCGTCACCCTCAGCTTTGGCCTGATCAAAGATTCAAATCTAATCATTAATATGCACTGATATACACACTCACAGTGCAGACGTAAGAAGCCTGCCTGATTCTTTAGACAATAAGACAGCGTAACACTACAGAGGGAGAGGGCTCACCTTTGCTTGCTGCTCAAAAAGCTCCCTCTGTCTGACTGGATCATTCAACTCGGTGTAAGAATTGCAGATTTCCTTTTTCATTACGAAGAGCTCAAAACGCTCTGTCAGGCCTTTCTCTGATCTGTGCCTGTAACAACCACAACATTTCATGAATCTGAGCGCTGCATTTTTTTTTAAATGATCATGCTGCCATACAATTATTGTAAGATGCACTTAATCTTTAACAAGTTATAGCTTAGACACTGCTCATTATCCCAGGCATGTGCAGTGTAAATGAGCCTTAATACACACAAGTATAACATAAAAAAGGCCAACCGATGAGACTGAACCCAAACCAAAGCATTATTATTTCAAAATAAACTAGTTCTCCTCCTCCTGTGTTCAGCTGTTTTGGATGTGGCACTGTGCACCACAGAGAAGCTGTACAGGGAGAGGGGGAAAACAGTCAAATGAAGAATCATGTTCCTTAAGAGTCATGTGTTCTTTGAGAAAACATATTAAACAGTCAAAGCTGGAAAGAATCAAATTATAAAAGTTAAGAATCATGCAGACTACAGTGCAAAACATCAGTGAATTAATGAGCTGGCAACTAACAAGGCAAGAAAAGGTTAACTACGCAGCACAGATGGGTATGTAAGAAGAGCTACAGCCACTGTACTGCAATACCCACAACAGCCCTACATGAAGATGGAAGAAGACATTTCTCACCATTTTGCAAGAGGACTCATGATCTGAGGGTGATCACAGATGAATGTAGGGTTGATACAGGTGACCTCAAGGAAATCTCCAACCAACTGTGAGAAAAATGTCATAGTAAGTAATAATACATATCTATACAGCAATCAACTGTATGAAAGGCGATGTTGATCAAGAAAGCACCTTGTCGAGGAGGCGGGCTGTAGTTCTGGGTGGAGGACATTCAACTCCTTTCTGTGCGCACAGGTCATCAAAGAATTTGCGCGTCTCTGAAAAATTAGAAATCAGAAAGTTAGGATTAACCAATACTGGGCTTTTCTCTATTCATTCACTTCTCTGCATTTAAACAGATTCTTACCATCAGAATCGTAGCTGTCTGTTGGAGGAAATGTCACACCCATGATCTTCTCCAGGTCATGTGTCATGCTCACTCTTCTGAAGGGAGGGCTGAAGTCAATCTCATAGGCCTGTCCCTCTGGACCATCAGGGTGATAAGTCACCTTGTATCCTCCAGTGATGTGCTTCACCATTCCTGTGACAAAGAGGGATCCACTCTGTTAAGTGAAGCAGTTTTGCTCTTCACTCACTGTACACATCCCTGTGCATTCCGAGTGCTTAGGAGGTGACAAAATGAATGAAACAAAATGAGCTCTGATCATTTGTGTATATTAGAACATAAAATTAATTCATGTAGTCATTCTCAACGACAACTTTGTTTAAGTCACTTATCACCTGACACAACAGATTCATGCTGCAAAACAAAAGGGAAACTAAAATCTCATTATCACAGTTGACATCCTTTTCCTTTGCTGAGCTTCTGACTTATTTCCACTATGAAGTGGCTCACCCAATCACTTTTCTATTTTCTGAAAAGTTAAAGTCTGATGACTTCTCACAGAAATCATGTGATCTAAAAATATTTGCACATGCACCCATTATGAGGAGAATATATTTTGCCCTCTTGTGGTCATAGGTAGCTATAGCAAATATAGATAGACACTTTTGCATTTTTTTGCAAGGATAACCCTTTACAACCAGATACAGTTGAAAAATGCAAGGTGCATCAACTTTAATGATGTAATTTGCTTGTTTTATAGGTTTACACAGAATTCACTGAAATTAAGGCTGAATTTTTCAAATTAATTGATCTGGAATGTGGAAAATTAACTAATGATTTCCATTAACAGTTAGCAAGATTCCTCATAACATTACAAACATTTTTATTGGTTGTACTTTACCAGGTGATGACCAGGTAAGAATCAGTCATCAGACCTTTTTTCTGCCTGTCTGGTATAAACGTCATTGTCAGGCAATTTGCAACTTAACACATTTGAAATAATTTGTGTGAATATTGTGTATAAAGTACAATATTCCTTACCAAGGTTCCAAAATGTTTTAGAGAAGCGTGTTGTGTGTTAGGAGGTGTGATCTTGTCCCTTATCTACTCCCACAAAACTACAATGCCAACATATTTCTACTTGAAAGCTTTTTGATGTGGCAATGAGGACAATGGAGGGTTTATTACTTCATCAAACATTATGAATGCAAATATGTTTATTTTCACCATAATAAAGTGATGAAATTAAACATTATGGAACATCAGTGCAATGACTTGTCAAGCTGTTGAGAAGGTACAGTAAAAGCTGTTTCATACAGTCTGCAATACAAGGATGACTATGCCTCTCCATCCACCAGGGAGCACAGTCAGTTACAAAGTTATCAAACCAGTGCAGTCGAGAAAACATCACTTCCCCAGTGCAGCACAGCATTCTGCACCCCGTGCTACAGTGGGAATTTAACTCTATGTGTTATTTTACCTGAGAGTAGTTTCTCTGTGATTTCCATCAAGTCTTGATAGTCTGCATATGCCATGTAGAATTCACAGGTGGTAAACTCAGGATTATGAGTGAGATCAATGCCTTCATTCCTGAACTGACGTCCAATCTCATACACTCTGTCTATTCCACCAACTACGAGCATCTGCGGGAAAAATATGACATATTGTGTATATTTAAAAATACTGACAGTTAAAAAAAAAACATAAGGGTTAAAACATGAAGTGGACATATGAATAAATGCTATGTATTTATGTACAACACAATCACAGACCTAAAAATCTATTTGATACAAGAAGTGTACTTAAATAGACTGAATTTTATTACCTTGTGGTAGAGCTCAGGTGCAATCCTCATGTACAGATTCATATCCAGCTCATTGTGGTAGGTAACAAATGGACGAGCCACTGCACCACCAGGAATAAGGTTCATCATTGGTGTCTCAATCTAAAGGATTAAGTAAAATAAAATTACACACACATTTTTAACTGTTACCAAAAATAAAGACGTGTATAAGATTCCTTATTATATACAGATTCAAATATTAATATGTGCAAACAAGGGCTGTCAAACTATATTTTTTTCTTAGTCATAATTAACCACCTAAGTCCAAGTTCAGTTGATTGCAAATATCTGCAGTTTTAATCACATTTAAATATTCTATTTTTGCACTTCAGCACTGCATCAGTGCATGTTACAGTCCATATTAACAATGTAAAGCAACTCCATCCAGTGTGCCTTGATTAGGAATTAAATTAATGCAAATTAAATTACTATAACATTGATGTTTACTTTTATTTGATTGTCTGAATGTCTGAAGTAGACACAAAGTATACTTCAGACATTTTAATGCTACAGCATTTGCACTTTGCAAGAGTTCCTGTTTAGTTTCCTTCCCTGTTTCATACAGACTGTATTAGCACGAGCCAAACAAGCTAAAGCAGACCTTCCTTTGTACATGAGAAGAAAGTTGCTCAACTTTGAAGCAAACAATTTGTTTACCCCAAATTCCAATAAATTATAATATTTTATTTTATGAATACAAGTAATCAAAAGTAATGGTGATTCACATTTTGGCCATAGGTGAAAACAATAGGTATTGTTTACATTTGAAGATACAGTATATCATTAATACATAATTACAAATACAGGATATCACATTTGTATTAGTCACATTAATATATTTTTATTTACATAGTTTTCCTGAAACAAAAATATATTTCAATGACTTTGGCAAATGGAATCATTTTGAATACAGAATAATCTGTTGTGAAGGCAACCTGCAATAGCTCCACAGTCCCCAATGAAGACACACTAAAATAAAATGTATGATGGATGACTTGTGTATGACAGTCTATCTCCAATTGTTACCTCCAAAAATCCCAGTTGGTCCAAGAAGTTTCGCAAGTATGTAATGATTTTGGCGCGGGTGATAAACTTCTGCCGCACATAATCATTGAGAATGAGATCCAAGTATCGCTGGCGGAATCGTGTTTCCTTTAAGAGACAGAATATTAGTGAGAAGAACACTTTCTCAAATCCTATAGCCACAATGTGACACTTGTGAACTAGCTTATAGACTGGACTGAAATATGTATTTATAATATGATTAAAGTGAAACTGAAGGATAATTGAAACGTTAACAGCTGAAATGTTTTACAGATATCATTATTTTTATAACCAAATGAAGATAGTAGTTTTTAAATAATAGTTTTTAAATATAAAAAGTGGTCTTCATTCCTCATGACCATATATTAATTCAGTGTTTTAACACTCATATCAATAAGTTATATGGTTATACATTAAAAATGTGTGCCTTTAGAATTTGCCCACAGTAAAACAAGTAAGGTAAAACCAGTAAGGTGGTAACTGACAAACAAAACAGGTTAGGGCAGATATTTGCAAAATTGGTTGCATCACACAGAGAAGCACTTTGAAGTGCACTCAAGTGATTTCATCATTAAAGTTCTGCTGTGTTGGAACAAGCCTAGAAGAATGACTTGAACTGATGTTCTCTCATCTGATAGTACAATTTCTGAACTAAAAATAAATAAATACCCAAACAGCATTTTAGGAGATACACAAAAAATGTCACTAATATGTTGCATAAGCCAGTATACGGACCTTAAGTACATAAAACCATTATTTTAATAGACTAAATAGCAAATTGTGAGACATGAGAACGTATGTTGATAATCTGTGTTATTATTAATATATGTGCCTCTGTTGTTTGTAGGAAAAGAGCTATTCTTCGACGTCTCTCACTAATTTGGAGAGCATAGTCATGGTGGGCATTACCTTGTCTTTGAGGCCAAAGTGGAGGTGGGGCAGCATATGCAAACAAGGTGAAAGTAGGGTCATTTCAATGGGAATGATGCTCAACTCCCCTTTTTTAGTTTTCCCTGGGTTTCCACGGACACCAATAACGTCACCACGGCGTAGTTTGTTGTTGATGGCCGCAAAGTCATCTTCAGACTTGTAGTTCCTGACAGAGTAAAAAATAAAATGTTGATTTATTATTAGAAGAAGATGACCTAATATTAACATTTGTCCTCAATGATGCGATCATGACAGGATCAAACCACGGTCTTAGGCTTCAACGGTCCTAGTGGGTCCTTAATCATCCTTGGATCGATCATAGAAAATAAATATGGAAATGATTTGAGGATGCATTTGTCTATATTCCTGAGCAAAATAAATCTAATCTGTCCTCAGGATGAATTAAAAACTGAAAATACCAGCAGTGTGTCAGCTGAGGTGGCAGTTAAAACTCAGATTACCAAATGATTAAACTTTTCTAATGGTTAAAACCTGTTTTTCAGTGACAAGAGAGTTCTGATTCACTGCAGCTCCTCATCATCCTCATAAATAAAACTTAGTTTATTGAACTAAAACATTGTACAGTGCATAAAGTGTACATTATGTTTGTTGACATTGGCTGACAATCTATACCTTGAGTTAGCCATTACTTGCAACTTGACGCCTTCACCTCGCAGGTCATAGAAAAGCAGCTTGGCACCAGAAGCTCTCTTGGCATGGACACGGCCTGCACCATCCCCCCCAAAAAGAGAGTTTAACAGGGGATCTGCTGCTGAATTACACCATGGATAATACAGCAATTAAGTTTCAGATAATAAAATATTCCTGTTACCTGACACAGAAAGAACAACATCTGTCAGCTGGTCCCCAGGCTGTAGATGATTATACTTTTCAATGAACTCTGTGAGCGACAGATCTACATGGTACTTGTGTGGGTATGGATCCTCTGCTGTACTCTTAAGGTCCTGGATGGCTTGGGAGCGGATCTTGAAGTATTGCTACAATAAAGAAAACCACTTATTAATGTTGTACGTCTTAAAAAAAACTCAAAAATCAAAATCATGGGTTTAATAAGAAAAAATTAAGGGATAATGAATATGCAAAAATCTCACATTTGGATCGAGAGACTCCTCGTCCAACCCAGGGGCATTTTGTGCTGCCTGGTCATTGGATTCTTTCTTTTGTTCCACCTGCTCTTTGACCTTTGCTTCTTTCTCAGCTGCCTTCTTCTCGGCTTTCATTCGCCTCTTCAACTCACTAAGAAGAAGGAAACAAGAAATCAAAAATTAGTCATAAGTTAAATATTATATCGTGTACTTTATAAGGGTAACAACAGATTCAATTTAAATAATTTTCAGATGTTTAACAAAACTTAAAAACACACAAAAATATAATTTATATAATTTCATAAATTGTATTCTGGGGCCTGAATCAACAAAAATGTGGAAAATATAGAAGAGAGAAGAAAAACAAAGACTCATGCAGAAAATGGAACCATATCTACATTTGATGACAAAAGGTTGGTTGTTTTTCTCATGGGAATGGAAAAGCCACCAACCTTTTGTCACCTCTCCATCGGTTCCCATAAATTTGAGCTGGGACAGCAACTGTACATGGGGATGCACATTTTAACCACTGCCCCCTGACCACAAAGGCTTGGCAAAGCTGCTGTCTGGCTGCTCTGATCAGACACAGCATGCTGAACTGACACAGTCAACAGGCAGACCTGTGAAAATAGACATGTATGTATAATAGATACGTGAAAATACAGTGTTCGGTTTTTCAAGTAAAGGCCGCCTTTGTACGGGTTTTGCCGACACTTAGTCTAGTAGTAGTCTGCGCCTACACATAATGAAGCAAAGTTAAAACGCAGCAAACTTTAGGTGAATAAGAAACTCGAGACATTAGCTGACATTAGCTTCGTGTTTCTTTAAGTTAGCCATGTCACAGCTAACATTAAATTAGTGCTGTTAATTCAAGATGAGCGAAGGAAGATACAGATACCAACTATGAATTGTTATTGTGTTCGTATAAACTAAAAATATGCAAAAGTATCATCTTGTTTGTGAAAAAGAGCTGATGTGATTCATACGTTAAAATTAATATCCATTCCAACACGATCGAAAACGAAAGCCGTATGCGGAACACATGTTTCAGTAGATTTTGGATGTTGTAGTTTTACTCATGAGTAACATGCAATACTGAGATGGCATTGACTCTTTTGTTGGACTACAACTACCAGAGACCAAAACAAAATGAATCATGGGATGTGTAGGCTAATTGCGTGGCTGCATATGGAGCCATCTACACTATACTGTTCTCTGACCTGATGTAACATTAAGTAATATTGAAAACATTATTTGAAAAACGTCACCGCGGTTGAAAACAGTCACATATTGAGCAAAATAGGACAACATGGCGGCTTGGTAATAGTCTCACTGCGACGGAAAAAAATAGCATGCTCACTTCTTGCTGAGTTTTTCTCCGTCCACCGCTGTCACGTCGGCCATGATGCACGTCCTGCTCTCGGAAAGGTCCAACCATGTGCGCGCGCGCCGCAAAAACGCGAGAAAGTAATGATGCGTTTGCGGGACTGTCGGAAATCAGCCATACAGATAGAGAGACAGCTACAATATAACCCACTTAGCCCTGAACATGGCAAGGATTAAAGACAAATCGATAACGCATTACTATACAATGACTATAAATGAGTGTCTGGATTTATAGCGGGTTGAATGAAAAAGGGGCATTGGTTATAAAATAAGTGGAACTTAATCTGGTTTTCTAAAGGCAGATCAATCTCTTTAAACGTCCGTCTGCTTCTTCCAATATTCTCCAACAGTCTGTGTTTCAGTCTGGGTCGCTTTGATGTCATGACAACACAGTGTATCTAAGTTGAAGCCCGAGATGCAGAGTTGCCGAGCAACACTAGCTTCGAACTGTGGAGGGCAGCGCTGCACCTTTTAATGTACAAAGGAAAACACTACAAACGACCAAAGCGGCGTCGCTCTTCTTCTATCAATAATCTCCGGCAGGCGGTACATTGCGCAATGCTGCCCTCCACAGTTCGAAGCCAGTGTTGCTCGGCAAAAAAATAAAATATTATTGATTCGCTGTCATGAGTTAGTTGAAGCCTGAGTTACTGTTACTGGACTAGTGCGCAAAAAAACATAAACTTGATTTATTATAGTCACAAATTCTCGTGTTAGAAACATGAAATCGTTGGCCACCACAAGCCCACAAGCAAAAAAATGAAATCAAAGCTGTACAGTCTTTCCCATTTGAAAAAAAAGCTTTAAGAATGTCACAGAGAAGTGGATATATATTTAATCTGAGAAGGATGTTTTGCAGAATGTATAATTAACACTGTTAATAAATTACAAGACGAACAAACCTATTCATCTATATGTTATTTGTGTGAATTCAGTTCAGTTCAATTTATTTGTATAGCTTCAAATCACAACATACATTATGAATATGAAGACGCTGTCTGTGTGAATCCCATGATGTCGTGTTAGCTCAGAAGACCTAAGAGAAATCAGAAAGGGAAGGAACCACTACAGAAATAAAGAGCATTAGCCTGGATATGACACAAACCATCATAGCAAGAATTCCAAAAAAACATGACATAAATAAAAATAAATCATCTTTTTAGGTGACTAAAATGTGTTTAATTTGGTTTCAGGTTGCACTCAAAGCAATATGAACATTTGTTGTGAAAATATTTCAACAAGCAACATACATAAAAGACAGAACATCTATTTTGATTTCTTAGGAGAGGCTACATAGAAAAATATAAAATCAAAAACTGATAGGTCTACATTTACATTATATCAGCTGCATAGCAGTTTCAGAGAAATCTTGTCTGCATCTACGTTGTTTAAACATAAATGCAATGGATACTTCTGTAAAAAGAACTGAAGGCACAGAAGACAGAAATTGCACTGCACATTTATCAACCACAACCATGTTCATCGTTGTTGAACATTGAAAGCAAACTGAAGATTCTAATGGCTTAAAATGATTCTGAGTCTGATTATCACCAGTTGTTCATCAGACAACAAAGGTAAAACATCTGGTCAATAGTACAACATCTCCTCAAGGCCCATCAATCAATCAATCAACCAATCAATCAGACTTAATTTATATAGCACCTTCCATACAAAGCAATACAACTCAAAGTGCTACACAGGACAATAAACCAAAACAACCCACCACTCATCCCTAAAAAATCTACAGCTCATGTTAGTATCTTAAACTTGTGATAGCAAACTCTGTTGTTATTCAATGAAATGGTAATGTTAAAAAGAGAGCCAGGTCTTGTTCTATTGCAGGAAATGGACGTCGTTGGTCATCTGTCAGAGAACTTTTATTAGCATCTCTCCTTTCCACACAATTCATTCAATGACTGCATGAAGTCAGTGAATGAATCAATGCCTGATCTATAATTGCAACGCAAAGAAACAGAAAACTGCAGTTATGAAAAATAAGTATCCCCCCAGTGTGTGTATAAAAGAAGATTCTGGATCTACAATCATGTTATAAAGTTGCAACCAGTACTATATCCATAGCAAAAAATAGTGAAACGCGTTGGCCTTAATTAATTTATAATCTTATAATCTTGTTTTAATAAGTTTTGTTGAATTTTTTTGTTTAGTTTTTTTGACAGTTCAGTTGACAGTTTTTGAAAAGCCACAATTTTTCTCTGCTGTTCACTACTTTGCTAAAATAAAACTACAAGGCGAGCAGTCCAATTACAAGCCATGAGCAAATATATGAAACATGCATAAAATTGTTACATGTGCATTACATAAGTAACCATGCACAGGAATGTCCATATTAATCTGAGTGTAGGGGATTAAGCAAATTACTGTCATCAGTTTAACAATGATTACAGGAAACGATTTAGAAAATAAATTACATTTGCTTCTTCTTGACAAGGAATAAGTACAACAAAAAACACAACAAACAAAAAAAAAATAAAATAAAAATAAAAACATAAATACTCGACATCGCAAATCGTCATTTTACTTCACAATTTAAAGAAAGCCAATCACAGATAGCTCTTTTCTACAAAGTCAGGTTTCCTTCAGGAATATAGGGTCCCTTTAAAAACCAAACAAACAGACAGACTGTAGCTCCACAAGTCACATTTGTCACGTATACACAATCTCCATCATAAAACATAAACATCTGTTGGATTCAAGGGTGTATAATATGTAACCGGGTTTTTGTTTTTCTAACAATCTGTGGAGAAAACTGGGAAATTAATACATTAAACAAAATTCGCCCATCATTAGAGACCAGCCCCCTTTACATGCATTCACTTACAATAAAACTAATAAAAACTTTTTTTTTTGGCCAAAAACAACACAAGAAACATAGATAAAAGGTGGACATTTGCATGGAATCTGTGTGTTGAGGTGGAAACAATAACAGCATATCCATGCTTTTTTAAAAAAAGCTAATTTGCAAGAAAATAAAAATCAAAGAGCCATAAAACTGGCCTCTCATCAGGATTCATTTGGAGTTAAACTTTGGTCCTGAGGCCAATGGCCAACTGCAGAGAACATGAAATCTGATGAACTTGTTTGTAGTCACAAGAGCACATGTAAATTGGGCTCTATTATTGCATGTTATCACCTTAATCCAGATAAGATGTACTATGTACAGTTGTATATCACAACCTACTGCTTCTCCTCAACATTCACTGAATCCATCACATTAATAAAACTGGTAAGGCTCTCATATAGCTTGAAGAATACTATTCCAGTTCATGCGTACCTGACGCAGATCTAAATGACACTAAGAATTATCATGATCCTACCCTTAATAATAAAATTATACTGATGCACTATTTTACATTCAATTCTCTCAACTGCAGACACGTGTTTAAATAAATCTATTCCTGCATGTCAGCTGAAGTTACAATATTTCTATGTCTTGAACCACAATTTTCCTTATTTTTTTCAGATTTCAGTTTTTCAGAAATAATAAGGCATTATAGATTTTTGGGAAGAAAAGAAGTTGTAACATTGCGGGCAAGGAAACATTCAATGACAATGACACAAGGTCAAATATCCATTTTGTATTTTTGGGAGTCTATGCTGCCAAATCAACATGGGGATGTATCTTGTAAACAATGAGGAAATGAAAAACCCAACTTGTAGGACTGTAGCATACCCTCAGTGAGTTAAGGCGTCACAGAGAACAGTGTTATAAAGTGCTGAATATACAGTATACTATGGAAAAGAATCAGCCACTATTTGTTATTTCGACCCCCTACACTCTTGTGTACGAGCCACCTCCCTGTGGTGTATGCAAAGGAAAAAAAGGCAGCAAACTGACACAGTCTAGTTCTGACGAACGCAGACTAAATGTTAGCCTGAACATTACTTATATTAATTATTAACCTACATTAACAAAGTGCTTAGTGTACATTGTGGTAGAGATGAAGTGTCTAATATTGAAAGATATGCTTCATAGCTGGCTGTGACCATCTTAACTACACTGCCACACTGACAGCTGCTCACTCAACGACTGATATTCTCTGTAAATATCACGGGATCAGATAGGCCTAAACAAGCCAGGACATTATTTATACAACAAATGCTCAAGTCTTTTATTTATACACCTGCTGAGCTCAGTTTCTCAATTTCAATTTCATGTCAATACCCTTAAGTAACTGTGAGGATCAGTGACAACTAGAAATCATTCATTAATTCATGTCATTGGGAAAAAACTTGCTGTTTAAACAGTAAGCACTGGCACATATTACATGTATGAGAGACACCTGTTTGTGCCTACATGTTGCATAAGTGTAGAAAATGTGTGCGTAGTCTGCCTTTTTTTGCTACTTTTCATTTCCTTGGCCCCTGTCTACCTGTCCAACCTTCTTTCACTACACTTTCTGCACTGCTGGGAAACGATTTTCAAATCCCGTCAACAGCGGTGGTAAGTTGCCTTCGGACAATCTTGCATCCAACCTTTCATACCGCAGTCCTTTCCAAACATCCCTGCTGTAACACACACTCCACCATCTACACAATAGCAGAAAAAACAATCACAAAATAAGTATTAAAGGGAACACTATTCATTGAAACCACTCAACACTTTGAAGAACACTTAACGAAATAACATGAGAACAAATAGTTGGTACAAAAAACACAATGGACAAGTACAGAGATGGGCAAAAATTTACAAGATACGTTAATGCCATTACATTTTGAGGGGGAGAAAATTTCATTAGTGATGAGAATTTATCTCATAGTCCTTATCTGGAATCTAACACAATTGTTACATACATGTTTTAACAAAGGGGAATCTGTCATAACGTAGGAAAAGAAACTTCACCTTTCTTGGTCAGCCTGCTTAACCAAGAAACAATTCAAATCCCCATTTCACTAACTATATATTCTGTGGCCTGCTCTTATGACCACGTTTATCTTCACAGTTCTTTACTAGCGAAACCTCTAAGGGAGATCAAATTATGTGTTAGCAGGCTTGAAAAAATATTAAGTGACCAGATAGAGTAGAAGCCACTGATTTTTAGTTTGTTTCATACGTTGACCTGCTTGATATTATTGGGGGAAAAAATGCACAAGGTCAGTATGAACGAGTTACGTTGCTGCTCGACTCCTGCAGGCTGACCAGCAGGTCATCAATCTTCTCCATGCTCTGTGAGGTGGACATGTTGTTCTGCACAGTCCCAGACTGAGACATGGACTGATTCAACAGCGACTGGATGCATGCATCGCTCTCTCTTTGGTTCTGACCAGACTGACTGATGGCTATAATCTGATCTGAGAGAGAGTTTCCCGGGGTGTTCATCAGCTGATCACATCCTGTGAAGAGGGAATAGTGGAGTCAAACAGGTTTAAAAGGTATAAAAGAGGACATCTATTTTTCATTTGTTTTGGTCCCAGTAGCTTTAAGCTTTATATACGAAATTTCCCCAAATAAATGGTTCACAGTAGTTTCTGTTTAAACCAAAAACATTCCCTGCCAACTGCTTTGCTAAAATGTGAACAGATTAACAGATTTTTTCTTTGGCCACTTGGGGGCAGCAGAAAGATGTTTAGTACACAACTGACATCACCTTCTAAGATGATGAGACCAACACCATCTGTGCACCCAGAACAGAAACAGAAATGCCAGTGTTTATTGAGAGTCGTGCTTCTGGCCACCCGACTAATCCAAAAGTCCTGGTTTTGGATAAGTCAACTTTTTTTTCTTTAGCTTTGCTTTGACTACTTCTTTGGGTGACTTGTGAGAAAAATATCCAGCACTTTTTCCACCTGCTATATTCACTGTTAGTATGTGTCTGAGTGTCGAGCAAGTTGTGTGTGGTGAGTCTTTAAAGTTTTTCTACAAAAACAGCCAAGCCAAATAACACTGATGAGAAAAAAACTAAAACATTACAGCTGGGGCTGTAAAACCAAGTCAGCTAAGTGGAACTTCTGAGGACTGTAAATGTGGGTTGTCACTACAAGTTGTACATTTCATGTACAAGTAGTCAATTATTAACAAAAACCACTTATTATAACCACATTAAAGGAAATCATGTGACTGTTTGAATGACATACACCAAGGTAATTTGTTTCTTACCATTCTGAATCCCAAACAGGAAGAGGCCGGGTTGCTGAGGCTGGCTGGGCTGATTAATGCTCCCACTGACAGCAGTTTGAAAGAGGGTCCCTGGCTGTTGAACAGGGGAGGAGGTTGTCGTCTGGAGGTTTGTCACGCCGTTATGTGATGAAAACATGGCTGACTGTGTGAGCTCTTGAGCCAAGCCCCCTTGTAGAGGGGCCATGTTGGACTGAGACATGAAGAGTCCCACAGACTGCTGTTCCTGCCGGGGGTTTGAACTGTTGCCCAACTGCATCGGCTGCTGCTCCTGAAACATGACTTGCTGTTGTGAATGAGTGGGGTTCCCCAAAGCCATTGGCTCAGAGCGATTCTGCTGGTTTTCTGTCACCATGTTGGATTGGGAAAAGAGCAGAGATGGGTTCTGGGGCTCTTGGGAAACTAGATTGCTGCTGGTCAAAGGAGGCATCTGGCCCTGGCTGTTGAAGAGGAGGCTGGAGGCCTGGTCTGGTGTGGACAGGGTGCTGTTGCAGAACAGTAGGCCAGCCTGCTGTTGCTGCTGCTGGCTAGGAGAGAGCGTGTTTGAAGATGGATGTGGGGACATGCTCTGAAACAGGGAAGCCTGCTGTGCTGACTGAATGTGGGGTTGAGGCTGCGAAGGTGACTGCTGTTGCTGCTGCTGCTGCTCCATGGGGCTTCTCTGCTGAATGGGGGAGAGCTGGGTCTGAGTCTGAAATACTGATTGTGGTTCAGGTGCAGGGGATTGTAGACCACTGAGAAAGCCCAGCTGCTGTTGCTGCTTCTGTTGTTGTTGTTGCTGCTGCTGCTGAGAATTGCTGGGTGTGAGCTGGGTGGGCAGAGGTGTTTGGGGGAGAAAAATTCCAGAGTTTGAGGGCTGTTGCTCTGGAGACTGTAGTACTGTCATGGTGTTTTGAAAAAGAGCAGCCTGAACCTGCTCCTGAGACACTTTCTGAAACAGACCCACCTGTGGATCTTGTGTTTCAGCCAAAGTACTGGGATTGTGGAACATGGGTGGTGAAGGGTGAGAGGGCGCCTGTGGGAGGAAGGTTGTCTGAATAGAAAGTAGGTCATTTGCTTGCTGAAAGAGAGCAGCTTGTTGTTGCTGCTGTTGCTGCTGCTGGACCTGCTGGAAGAGAGACCCTGGGTTTGGCACCACCCCTTGTGATGAGGCCTGCTGTTGTGCGTTCTTGCCCTGGGAATCATCCTGAAACATACCACACTGCATGTGAATCTGCGACTGAAACAGCTGCTGCTGTAAATTCTCTAACACTTGCTGTTGCTGCTGCTGTTGAAGCTGCTGCTGCTGCATTTGTTGTTTTTGGATCTGTTGGTGGTGCTGGATATGATGCTGCTGTTGTTTGGCCATGGAATTGTCAGGTTGAAGTGGTAAACTACAGAAACCTTTGGCTTTAAGTTGCCTCACTGCCTCCTCCAGCTGGGCCACTTCATCTGGAGGTAACAGTGGCAGCTGCTGCTGCTGTTGCGGTGTAGGGTCTCCACACAGCCCCCCTACACCTCCAGAGCCACTGCCCAGCCTCTCCTGTCCCAGACCTTTTCGAGGCTCCAGGAGGAACTGCTGTGAGCTTTGCTGGAGCAGGGAATCTGAAGGCAGAGAAAATGAGCCGGGGGCAGCAATGTCCTGCTTCTGAATGGTGCCTAAGGGCTCCGTGTTGGTAAAAACAGAAGACTGGCCTTTGTCAGCTGTAGCCTGAGGCAGGTTGTTGGAGAACAGTCTATTTTTATTCAGATGTCCAGCAGCCATGTCTGTGTTCTGTTGGGCTGGACACAGATCAGCAGTCTGCAAACAATGCAAAATAAAAAAATAAAAGGTGGACTTTACTTTGTCTTAACATACATATGACTACTGTTAAAACTATAACTACAAAAAACATTTAGATAAAACAAGAATTAAGTGATTTAAAAAGTGAACATCTAACATTCAACCAACGTTTTAGTTTGTAAAGCTTGTAAAGTTTACAAGGAAGTCTTTATTTTAGTAATAAAGAGATCAATATCACCTTAAATACTCCAGATGATTGGATGTTGTTGGTCACTTCCATTGGAGTGACATCTTCTCTTTTCACTAAAGGCAACATCGAGGGCCTCAAAGCACCATCTAGGGCTGTCGGAGCAAGAGCAGGAACATATTAAATCCTATTCTCAAAATGTCTGAATATGAAATTTTCAGCATTTTTTAGCCATAGTTCTTGTGAGTGACAAAAGTAAAATAGCGTAGGCACGGAACAGTTTGCACTGTGTATGTACAGTATGTACAAGTATAAACAGCTTTCCAATACAAGGCAAATAATGCCTGATATGTGACTCATTCAAGGTTATGTATGTATATAATATTTGACCAAAGGAAAATTACCTTTCATTTGTTCATCAAAAGTACAAGTCTTCACTGGAGAAGATGTCTCTTTCTTCACAGGAACATCCTGATGTGCTGCAAGAGAAATCACTGCAAATCTTCATAAATATCCTTTCATTGCAGTCATGTAATAAAGTGAATGTAATGCAAATACATAATAATTAGGCATAAAATTAAAGAAGTGTCTATTAATTGTGTATATTTGCATGTATAATATTTAATACATGTCTTATTCAATAGCTACCTTATCACGATATGACATTTTCTAAAATTTAAGACCATATTTTGTCTCATTTCATAATATACAGATAAAATATTGCCCAATACTGCCCAACCCCAACACATTTTTGATAGTTGCTCTGTTTCCGACTTTAGGTGGTAGTGTTAAGCAAGATTGACTAGGGTCTCACAGGCATTCAGTCAAAATATTTATTTTTAAGTTACTTACTACACTGTGTGTGTGTGTTGTTTAACCTTGAGTTGAGAAACTGAGTGAAAGGTCAATTACTAGGTGAATTAAAGTGAACTTAAACAAACCTAGGTCTGGAGTGTAAGTGAAAGGCTGAACATCATGGGATCTGCCAGCATTTGTCACCACATATATTCCCACTAACACTGCAGAGGTGATGGCTTGATTCTGGTACGGAGGAACCTTCACGATCAAGTGATTCTTGTGGACAAGAAGACACAGAATAAAGTCAGCTTACAATGTCAGCACCAAGTCTATGCTCACTCATAATCTAAGTCAACGCATAGATTTGAGTAAATGAACAATGAAAAGAATGTAGTATTATAATTAAATCAATGCAATTGGTGTATATTTATTAACCCTGGGGTTCTGGGCACTTGCTACAATAGGGACTGAGGAATGTTTGGACGAGCAGGTCATCTATGTTTGCATCATACTCCACTGGCACATTAAGAGCATGAGAACGACGTGACACTCGTTTCTGTGATAGCAGTAGGTTGCAATGTACTGTAAAAGTATGCTGGAGTGGATTGACATAGGGACTGTGACTTTGCTTTCACCTATGAAGAACACTGGGCAAAGTTTACTGTACAAATTTTAAAAAATGCTGGTCTCCCTTTAATAATGCAACCATAAGAACATTTTATTAGCTGCAGATTAATTAATTAATCTATTCCTCAGCATTTTGTTCACAAGGCCAAAGGTTTAAACTAAACTGTAGAGACATGAAATGGGGTCAGTACACAATGAAACTACTTAAACCTTTGAACAAGCAGTCATTTACAGATTTATATGACTACAAGGCCCAACACAAATATTAAATATTTCTACCCACTCAGCTAATTAGCAAACTACCCCAATCTTTTGATACAAAACAATTAAACAAAAGCAATTCACATTTTACCTGGTGAAACAACTCCATGTCAATTTCAGCTTCTGCCTTCCATGATTTCTCATCTGAGAGAGAGAGAGAGAGAGAGAGAGAGAGAGAGAGAAATGTCACATTAAAAATAGACTAAACTAACTTGTCCATGCCTCCCCCTACCAAAAAATAAAAAAACACTTAACACTTACCAAGACACTTACCAGAAATATTCTCGTGAAATATGACTTTAGTGTCTTTAAGAAAGTTTTTGCCAATGATGAAGACTTCTTCTCCGCCCCTGACTGAACAACTGTGTAGTGACTTCTTCAGGATTTCAGGCACTCCTGCAGGCTGGGCTGTAGAATGAACAGATACATGTTTTGGCATTCATTACTTTAATTGGATACAACTGTTAAAAAAAAGGCAGATGAGAAACAAGGCTGATATAGTTTTCACAATGTGAGTCTCTGTTTATGTGTTATTATGGATAAAAAAAATATCCTCCAAATCCCTCATTTGGAGGATAAAGCGATAGAAGATGAGTGAGTGCCTGAGGTATATATGAGAATAACAAGAGATCAAATGATCTTATTGGGAATAAATTTGCCTCCTGTGAAAAGTCTGCAGCTGATTTTGCTTGGCCTATTTACACCACTGTATTTAAAATTTGCAATAATGGTAATACTCTGAGAGCTCAAAATATTCTCAGATGGTACTTGGTATAAAAGGTTTTAGAACCACTGCTCCAATAAATTTCACAGATCAGTTCAGTACACTGTACTGTATCACACACAGACAAACACACACTCACATGCACAGATGCCACAAGGGATTTTTTTTTAGTATGAAGGAAAGATATTTCCCTGGATTGCATGCTGGTAGTGTAAACAATAGAACTCCACATACCTCTATTGTTATGTCCTTTCCCCTCTCATTCTCCCATCTCTACCAAATTTACTAACACAGAAACTGTTTTATGGCCCTGAGCCTCTTTCCTGTTTACAAAACCAACCACACCCTTATACTCTATGTATATTATTAAATAACACTTGAGTCTGAGGGAAAATTTACACATTTTCTCCACTGCTGACATCAGAAGACAACAGCCTTGTCTTCTGACCCCTGACTACACTGAACTGTAGACACAGGGCCTCCCCTATTAAGATATGAGGAAAATGGCTCAGTTTATGGAATAAATGATAATTATAAGTTAAGTAGGTTACAGGTCAACAGTATGTTTTGCTTATTCTTTTTGTTAAATAATGAATTAATGCAACTAATGGAACCTTTTTCTTGGTGTATCAGCTAATATACTGATTCATCAAATAATAATTCCATAGAGATAAAAAATGAGGAGGCAGACATACTGCATAGTATTGGAGATGAGGGAGTTTGAAGTGTGAGCACTGATCCATCTGAACGAGGGATGTTGACCCGAAACACCAGACGAGCACGTGTGCTCTTCTTCTTGGACCCAGCAACACCAATCCGAGCCTCAACATCAGCATTACGGAGCTTCAAAATCCCAACACAGTCAACCCTACACAGAGAGACACATCAGACAACTTTGCTACACAAGCAGCACTTGACAAAATGTAACAACATTCCCCAAGGACACAATATATCCACAAGTTAATCCTAACTTTGGAAAAATGCTTTCTCTTTTAGTGCAGCAGACTCATAAAACATAGCACAGTATATTCTTATGAAACCTTTGTTTGTCTGTGTTGTTGTTGCTTTTACTTGTAGTCTGCATTATCTGAACTTTTCCACTCCATTGGAAAAGAAGGTCACCCCTTAATTATTTCTTGACTTTAAATAACGGTTGCATTTGTATGTATATGTAAACACTTTATTAAGCAGTTGACTGGATAAATCTGTAAAGTATTATTTTGAACACGAAAGCAACACTTCAATGGGATTTGTTTTTGTGGTTTAACAAATTAACAAACTACCCAGTTTCATGAAGGGTACATACGCTAGTGTCATGTTGGTGCTTGGATCAAGAGAGACCTCAATGACTGTTGTGCCGTCAATGTCCACCTCCTTGCAGGCTGTGGTGTTTCGACCGGTCACCCTGCAAGCTTGATAAAATCCATGAGGCTTCACGCGCCCATTATCGTTACCCACAAACACTTGTAAAACCGCAGGGTCGTTCACTCCCTCTAGCTGTGAAAGTAAAACAAAAAACATGGAAATAACAGATTTAAGAGATGTCAGCTAAAATAAAATGGTCTGACAGCAACAATTCTGTTAGTAAAATATTTTTTGAAAAAGTGTGAATACAGACTAAATCAAGACTAGTATAAACCATAATCACATTCAGGTCAATAACAAGTCATTCCCAACCAGTCATATTACACTGATTTGCAGACTTCCATTTCGAATGGATTTTACATTTTTCTCGCCTCTGCATGGTCAGTAACTCCAACAACAAATGCCTTTTAAAACCTCTAACAACAAGCAAATAATTTCTACAATGTAAAATGCACCTTACTAATAAGTTCATAATAGTGACTGTGACAGTTTGCCGGTTACCTTTACGGTAGGGAAGCCCTGCTGAGTCCGGTCCTTCACAGAGCCTCTGCTGCCTTCAGTCAGATAACGGGCTCGGTGCTGAGTCTCAGGCTGGACAAGAATCTTTAGCTCTTTCCCCTCACTCTTCTGTGGGAATTGCATTGAAAGAGTTCCCCCTTTGTGGTTAGCTTTCTGAGGATCATCAGAGCTGAAACAAAAACCAGTTTGAGAGAGACATCAGCAGGTCAAATCTAATTATGACATTTTCTAGTAAGTCTACTGTAGTACACAAAACCTACAGCTAACATCTTTAAGCAATGCCAGGGTCGGGATTAAGTAACTTTGACAAAATATAACCCAAAGTTCATTGTTTCATAGAGAGGGGTGATTTACTTAATTTATGCTACCATTTGCATCAATTACTGTTTATATATAACTTTATATATTTGAAAATTGCTCTGGGGTGCGATGCTGTAAATGTCTGAAAGTTACAACAGAGAAAAGTTTTGGAAGTTGCCATGGTGCACGGAGCAATGCACAGTTAAGAGACCTACAATCAGCCAAGCATATTTTATGTACAGCTCTTAAAGCCTTCTGAGTTATCTGTTTAATTAATGTGCCCTGCTTATCCTTGGTCATTGAGAGGGGCTCTGTGAGTCACTGTGGCTGACCATTGTTTGAACTTCAGTATCCTGCCCCTCCCTTCAGTCTGATCTAACCGCTCTTCTTCAGTCACCATGTAGCGGTTTGGAATTTAGAGACAGCCATTTGTTATTTCAAATGATACAAAATGTGAAGACCTTCCATTTCATCTAAAGTTCATTTTTCCCCCTGCATCTCTCTGCTTTGCATCCTTGAGATGCAGAGGGACATGATTTGGTCATGTTCTCATTAGTAAAATCAAACAGATCAAAGATTAACTAAGTTGCACAAACCTTCCTTTTGAGCCCGTCTTGTTGTCAGGACCTAATTGTGACAGTACAAAGTGTGGGCCTTTGGCACTGTCTGCATCAAACACGTCCATGCTGGCTTCTGCCGCACGCACAGACTTAGGACCAGGCCTCTGTCGAGGAGTACGTTTACGGGACTTTCGTGGTGCCTCAGTGTTGTCATTGTAAGAAACTGAACTCATCATACTAAAGTTGGAGAGAGAGTCATCCATCCAGATGCTGTTACTCTGCTCTGAGTCTATGGACACCTCATCCTGGCAGGACATTCGGCTATCATCAAACAAGTCTTGTGGTGGCGGAGAGATGTTCAGTACAGTGCGGCGCTTTGACGGGGTCATCTGGTGATGCGGCTGGGCCTCCAGCGATGCTGCACCTCTTCCATCTCCTAGGTCACTGCTCCCCCTGCAGGTTCCAGCACTGCTGCTGTTACCATTACCACTTTCTGCTCCAACCAACTCTGGGACCACTCTGCTGGCCCTGGTGTCCTCAGGGTCCGCACAGCTGCTGTGAGCTGGTTTTTGGTCACTGGTCGAAGTACTGGAATGCATGATGGAGCTGGAAGGGGTGGAAAAAGCACTGCGGAGGCCTTCCATGGTCATAGAAGAGGACATGACATCTACAGTGCAAATAATTAGATTGTGAACAAAGGCATCTCAACCAGTGTTGGCTAGCAGTCCCATATAAGAAGCAAACTCCTTTTATGATTGTCAGTTTTTGCTGTACAATTTAAAAACATCTTGCAAAATTTCCCTATTTTTTATGTGTGTCTGTGTAGGTATTTTAACTGTACAGTATATGAAGAGTAGTATACTGTATGCATGACTCAAGCAGAGCCAAATAAGTGGTCAGTGGTGAGCAGCCCCCCCCCACTTTTAAGCTGAAGAGTAAAATGCTTGTAAATAAATTAACAACAAACAAAAAATGAAATAAATGGATAAATATTAGCATTTTCATGTTCTGAATGAACAATTATTTATTAGTGAGGAAGTTCAAAACAGTTATGTGCATATAAAGATGCATGCCAATTTATGGAGCATATTTTATGTTTGTCTTTTTTGCTACAAAAGTTAATTTTGTTGGGACTGAACGTAGCCACAGAGACAGAATAAACAAGCTTCTGACCTATGAAGCAGAGAACTGCAGACCATTTTATATGCAGACACTCCCTGCTTCAGAGGGAACTTCCTGGAATATAAAAATGAGACAGCGAATGAGCAATAAGAGCTGAACAGTAAGAATTTATTCAGAATGAAAAAAAACACAGGGTTGTTTTTTTGTCAAAAAAAGTGCTGCTCCAGCATGCTGACATACACCGTAATTTCAAAAGCATTCAATTAGTTAAAGTGAACTTGATGAAAGGTGGGGGAAAGTGTAGTTTAGTTGTAAACTGTTAAAATACAGCTAGACTTAGGGTATGTTCACATTCTGTATTATTTGGTGACTAATTTGTTTGTAAAACACACAGTTGTAAAGAAAAGTGGCCATATACAATTTGTGAAGGTAGAAGTATTGCAACACAAATACATATATAAACATGTACAAATGCTGAAAGGTGATCCATCCTGTCTGACTGTACAGTGTGTTCCCTGAGAAATGGCAAGGAAGAGTGCCAGATAAATGAACATACAACTGTATTATACTACAACATAAAACATAGTTGTCAATACTGGTTACTTTAGACTATATTTGTTGTTGTTTATTAATACTGACCTATTATTTTTACACATCACCAACCCAACCTGTTCCTCACTCTCACCGGTGAGATGTTTTAACTTTGTTTTAAACTGGAATATATATATGACCCAGGGTATGCTGTGTGGGACTTTAAGTTTCCAGTGGAAAATATATGTTTGTTAAATGCTACCAAACTCAATAAATGTAACCCAGTAAACTGTGTTTCTAAGCCCAGTTGCAGCTGTCCATTTTGCACAGTTGATAATCTAGCATTGTTGTGACTATTTTAGGTCAGACACCTCTTAGAGGAAAATTTATGAAAATAAATGAACTATGAAATCGGTAACAAAATGAAAAATAACTATGTCATCCTAAAGGCACCTCATTTTAAGGCCAAGATGCCCATGGGTGCTCAGATAAGCTTGAGGGCTCAAGACATTTGGACTGTGCTTGATGCCACTAGCTGCTGTTTTGCAGAATATAATTCCTGTTCTTTTGTGTTTCTCTGCCAGTATAATTTTCCTCTGTGCACAATAGCTCCATCTTAGAAGTGCCTAATGGTCAACAAGGTGATTACAGCCATTTAAGCGTATTAATGTCCTTAACAAAAGGGACAAAGCTGTAAAAACAACCAAGCACTTTGTACTGACCATGCAAAACTAAAGAAAATCTAGAAAATGACAGAGCATGGCTGTAAATACAGTTTGAGCCTGTATTACACATGAACATCCTTTATAAATGTTTTCACTGCAAGAGCCTACAATAAATAGTCAGTTACAACAATCACAAAGTGTTTCAACACTGCGAGAAACTCCCATTGATCAAACTCAAATTATACAAAAATATCAATAATGTTTTTTGTTGTTTTTTTAACATTATCTCTAAAGATGCACTGACAATCCAGCCACTGAAATTTTTTGGCCAGAAATGGCAGAAGAAATTTAATTTAAAGTTCGAAACATATTAAGGGTTTTTTTTTTTAATTTACTTTGTGTCCCTTCAATTACGTTATTTCTCTACCATACAGCAGCCATTTCAATTACATATCTGAATGCACTTTTTGTACTAGTCCTTTTTGATTTTGGCCAAAAATCTTAATTTCAGTGCATGTCTAATTATATTAAATTTATTTGATGTTGGGGGGGTTTCCGTTTTTGTTTTTGGACCAACACGTGGATTACAGAGCAATTGTCAGGTTGTCTGACTGGCTTTCCTGCTGTATGCAGGTGTTTGTTTGCCTACAGATACAGAGTGTGTTGGGGTGTGGCATTATCAGTTCTGCTTGCAGAGGAGGAATCAAAATAAGAGGAGCAGGATCCTACCTGATCCTAGAGACACTGAAGGGGGAGGCCCTGCCTCTCCACCACTCGTTTGACTCATGACTTTTGGTTTCTGCCCTGTGGAGGAAGGCAACTGCAGCTCTCTGGGTAGAAAGTCATACACTGACTCTATCAAGAGAAAGAGAGAGAATGAGAGAAAAGGGGTTAACATGGTGACGTATTAAGTGGAATTTTTAACAGAAATTCAACAAATTTCTTTCATAAAATGAAAACAATTTGAATGTTCAGTTCAATTACTATTAATTTGTTATAGACATCATACACTAGGGGGTTACACAGTTACACAGGGGAACACGTGGCTAGCACTTTTGTCTCGTAGGAAGAAGGTTGCTGGTTTGCGTACTGGTTCAGGCCTTTCTATGTGGAGTTTGCATGTTCTGTGAATGATTATTCATCTATATATGTTTGCCCTGCCATGGGCTGGCAACCTGTCCAGAAAGTATCCTGCCTTTCACCTTATGTCAGCTGGGATTGGCTCCATTGGCCCTGCAACCTTCATGTGATAGATAGAGTGGTGAACAATGACACTTTACATTAAAATTACATTCCTAGTGAAATCAACATTCCCCATTGTCATTCATATAATCACAGTGCCACACATAACTGCACAATAAACTCTTACACAACTGTAAGAACATACCTGTGAACTGATTGGGACCATATCTGACAAATGACAACAAGTTACACTACACTCTAGCCCTTTTGGAACACTGTGTGACAATTCTAGCCAAATGAGCTTCCAACATTTTATTACTGGTAATCTCTGCCGTTGACGGTAGGTATGCAGAAATCATGTCAAAGTTCAGTCCTTTATTACTGTGTTGAAAATCAAAAAGAAAAACCTTACATAAGTATATATTATAATTCAGTGTATACTTATATTATTTAGTAATCTTTTTAACTTTGTTTATAAGATCCAACTTTATGGTCTCAATCAGGTTTTTTGTTTAATACAGCATTATGTTAATTTTCTGAATTATGTTCCCATTTAGTGTAAAGTGGTCGATAATTCACAGTGTACTGCAGAATGTGGCTATGGTGGGACAGAGAGTAGATGTTATACACAGCGATCTGCAGGTCCTCTCACTCTTAAGCCCCGTTTACACCAAGTGGTACAGTCTGGCTCATTTGGGTACATCTATGCAATTATTTGCATTTTTAATTGTCAAAAGCTATGAAAGGTACCACAATAAATTATCCTTATGGTCACACTTTGTTATGGTGCCTAGCACAGTGGTCTAACACATAAGTTGGGTTGAGCTATGAATGAATATAATGATAATAATAATAATAATAATATATTAATCAGTATGCAGCAGAAACCCATGTGTCATCTCTCTCTCTCTCTTCCTCATATAAATTAATTGGGATACATTCTGAAGCACCAATATGATGTCACATAATTTAGGAAGCTGACGCAGCTGTTGTCATCCAGCTGACACACCCCACAGAGGAAAGGCAAGCCTGATCAGAGTCATCATTCTTAACTGTATCATTGTAAGCTGAATTGCACTTATACCACTTGGTGGAAATGCAACTTTAGTGAGAACCACCTTTGCTCAGTCATCTCACTCAAACATGATATTTTCAAGTTTCAAAATATTAAGATGGTGCTGGCCAAATACCAAAACTGGAGGTTTTGAAAACAGCAGTTAAGAATGAGTAACATCACAGTGGTCAAGACCTGGTGGCTACATTACCCATCATGCAACCCAACTCGCAAAAGTAAGCAAGCCAGTAATTAGGATGTGTTATATGACTTCTAGTTGAGGCTAATATGACCTTGAGCTGTGAGCTTCACACAGAAAGGAAAAGCAGACAAGTGAAATCTAGTATGTGTGCTTCTTTCTTAAAGCCTCCAGATTTATTTTATCTTCAAACTTAGTTTTGGGCCCTGGAAGCAATTCTTCAGCTTTCATATAACTCCTTCTGGTGTCACACAAGATTTTGCATTAAAAAATTCAACATAAATCCCTGCAAGCCTGCAACTAATGATTATTTTGATAATAAACAAATCTCTAGATGGTTTAATTTAATCATTGATTAGTTTATTTAGTCCATAAATAATGGTGGAACATATTGATGGATATTTCCCAAACCTCAAATGACAATTTATGTATGTCCCTGAATGCTGTTTTAACCAGAAACCAAAGATATTGATTTTGCTGTCATGAAGAAGCAAAAAAACTAGAACATAATCACATTTGATGAAATGAAACACTTTTATTTTAACAATATTTATTTTTACAATATTAGTTCTCGATTAATTTAGTAATTAATTAATTGTTGCACCCCTAGTTCTCTGAAGCACTTTGTAAAGGAAGGGTGAGCATTTATTATAGTCTACAGTATTACAATTGGATGTCGCTAATTCTTACACATTGGACTTTTGCAGTTTGATAGGGGACCTGTAACAGTAGGTTAACTGGCAAACATTTTGATAAGCATTAAATTGTTATATATTTATCAACATCCCCTGCCAGTGGGTATCTTCTCTGACTCAAGCTGAAACAGTGACTCTAGCTCTAAATACACCATGAGGAGGGGGGGAAACATAGCAGATGGGGAAATGACTAAATTAATGATGTCGAATGACGAACGACAATCTCATTACAAACAGACATCAGTGTCGTGCTAAAGAATTTTTCTCTCTTCTCTGTTCTTCCCTGAGAACCAAAAGGACACAGTGAGTAGAGAAAGCCATGGGTCAAGAGTATGACAACACTTTTACTAGCAGCCTGATTCATCATCCAAATATTATGGTTTGAACTTGGAGCAGCCATTACAGTTGCCTGACTCTCTCCTCTGCCAACTGCCAGCTTTAATTACTTGCAGCTGAGTCCCAGGGATTGGTGTGTATATCAGAAACCTAACTCTCCCATTGTTACTACTCTCTGTGTACAATAGACAAACCTGGGACATACTGAAATAAGCCCATGCCTCTTCATTCCCAAAGCCCTACAGTCTCTTACCCCTCGCTGTAGAGGAGCAGGGAATGTTGGTTCCCAGAAAGGGAGCTTAAATCTGGGCTCAGCAAACTCATATAACTCACAGTGAACCACACATACACAGAGGATTCTAGTGTGGTTTTGCTGGTTATCCAAACAAAATCACTCAGACACACATGCACCAAACGGCCCCCAACCACCACCACAAAAACACTTTCTCTGCCCCAGCATTTACACTTACAAACTCTACAGTCTTCTTAGGGCTAACTAAGTGACTGCACATGCAGCAACATGTGCTCTGAGCAAGCAGCCCTTCCAGTAAACAGATTGCCAACCGCACACACAGAAAATATGTACTTTTCTCTCAAAGCAGTGGTCTTGAATCAGTGGCGTGCCTGTTCGAAGTGTTTCCACAGTCCCCTGACATTTTTAAAAAGTCAAAACAAAAACATATTTAGCTGCATATTTGTTTCCTCTAAAGCAGACAGAGCACTGGTCTCTATGTACACCTCACAAAAAAACTGTCCCTTTCATAGAGAACATTTAAGACTGAGAAAGATCAGCTTCATTAGCTGAGATAAACAAAACTGACTATGTGATGTATTGATTTTATCTTAAGAATGCAGTCATGTTGTGCAGAACACTGACCACTGAGTAGCCTGTCATTTGTAGTCCATCTGTGATAGTCATAATAACAGACACCCCCATTAACTTTTTCACAAAGTTAGTTTTTACCAACTACATTGCAATGACAAGTTTTACACCAAATATCCTGCATTCAGTTAAAACCAACAGATACTAAAAAAAAACATTCTTTTTCTTTAGACCGTCACCATGATATCATATGTTTACATTGAATGTAGTGCAGGTTAAAACAAAAAAAAAGAATGCACTCACCATGTGAATGGCATTCATTTCCCTCAAATTCCTGTTGCTTGCTCTTACTAGTCCTGGTACCTGGGGCGTGGCATTGGTTTTTTGGCTGAGTGACAGATTTAACTCCCCTTCTGCCCCCCTCTCCTCCTCCCCCACCTATGTCTCACTCCCTCTCCCCGTTTTGTTTACTGTGCTCCCATACCCTTTTCTGTACTTCAACTTGCCCAGCAGGTTAGAGGTAGAATCTGGTCAAGCATAAATGAAGCAATATAACTTGCTTATGTTGAAAAATTCAGGCTGCAAATACACACAGGGTGAATGTAACCAAAACAAAACAATATAAAGAGATTATTTTCACAAGGTATAGGGATTCAGAGTGGGATTAATTACAAGGTGCATAAATTGGTGTAAAAAAGTTGTTGTCTGCTGTTTGGGTTGTGAAGTTTCTTTGGTGTATGTTTGTTTGATTCTGTATTGCAGACTTGTATACATAATTAAGCATGTATATAATCCGATTATATAAGGACGAACATGGAATATAATTGAGGGGGTAGGACAAAATAAGCATATCCTACTCCTTTTCAAACATGCAAAATGTGTGGCTCATGGAGACTTCCATGTTCTTTTTCCTTTGTATTTTTATCTATTTTTTTTTCTTGCAGTGTTTTTGTGGTGATTTTATGTCTTATGTTTGAAATAAACTTATAACTAATTAACTAAAAAGTGATATACTGCTTCACTCAAAGAGATGGGGAAGAATAAGTGCACAGTATATTTGGTATTTAATCCAAGCATAAAAGAAAAACAGTGAAAGGGCTGGCACCTGCAGCAAACCATGTACAGCAACCCTGAAATGTTTACAGCCAAGCCTACATGAAGGCTGCCAGATACTCCATAGCAACACAGATCAGGAGACAAGCCTTTCAAGTCTCCGTGTCTCTCCTGACATAATGTGGAAAAGTAAGAAAATAAAACAGCATTATATCAAATGACAAACTAAACATTGACAATTCAGGATATTATAGGAACAACCTTACAAAGCTGAAACTCACCACATTTCATCTTCTTTGTAACCACCTTCACAATATGTCTGTCATTGATGATGAATGCAGTATAACTAATGCCAGTTATTACTTAACATTACTATTTATAATTGATTAGATAGTTTTAATAACTGTAACTGATTACTGATTACTTAACGTGTAATGGATAATGAAGTCAAACATTCATTCACATTTAGGTCACATTTTCATTAAAGTAGCTGCCAAGAGATGTTCAACTCTTAATGCTTTTGCCAAAGGGGAACAATGAAAGATGGTGCTCTGTTTGAACCTTTCAGCTGTTGCTCATTGAATAATGAGCAGAGCAGAGAATGGGTTAAATGCAGAGAAAGAATTTCCCAACAGGGACAATAAAGTGTAAATTATTATTAATAATACTCTTATTATTATTAATTACAAAACTTTGTCCAGTATAGTCACATAGTTTCAGTATCAGCTCAAATACGAAACTGAACACTCAACTGTGATTGATGCATTGTATTAATTCAATGCCAACAGCAAACATCTGGAGGCAATAGTGTTGTGTTTTACAAATTCAAATGTTTGTTTAATATTTTACAAAAGTCATAATTTCATTGAATAGGGTCCTGCTTTCTTGTATTGTGTTTCATCTATATCTTTTTACTACACATAAAATAATGCACAAAGTTTGGAGTAACATCATATATAATTCAGGTTGCTCAACATTTACACTGCACAACATGTTGACTCAAATATGTTGAAAGAGATGCTCTCTGCTGTGCACAGTAGCAGACACTGTAATGAGAGGTGTGGTCAGTGGGTTTGCAGTCATTGCATTCATTAACGGATCATAATGCCATCATTGCATTTGCCAATCTTTCACTGGAGGAAGAATTTGTTTCATTTAACCTTTTTTACTTGACAGTAAGATGACGTGTGCGATCAGAAAAATCTGATAATTCCCTGGGGGATATTGTGTTTAGTTACGATTAAACTATAACAATGTAACCGTGTAAAAAATATGAAATATTCACATGAATCCTTCATTGTGCATTTCAATCCAATATTTCTACAATGGTCACAATATCAGTGTTTTATCCTGACCAGCCTTTTCATTTGACAGAGTTAAAATACAGGGTCAAAACATGTCATATTTCAGGCCAAATCCAAAAAAAGTATTTGATGGAAAGAAATATTTATAAAAACATGTACTAATAGCAGCTGTAGACTCCCCCCCCCCCAAAAAANNNCAAAAAAAAAAAAAAAAAAAAAAAAAGCTGCATTAACAAAGAAAATTCTTTTACAAAAGCAAAAATGTTCAATCTCCACATGGTAATTGCATTTACCTTGATGGTATAGTAGTCTGATGCTTATAATAAAGGGCTCATGAAGTATGAACTCCACAGTTTGAAAAGGTGAACGTTAGTCAGGCTTGAGAACAAGCTAATAAAGAGTTTGTGGCACGTAGCTCTTTCAGTTCAGCTAATCCTGAAGGGACCAGGATTGACCTCCAAGCATCGTTTTACATGACTTGCTTTCAACAAACACTCACCACCATCCTAACTAAAAACTGAGGCTCTTGTGAGGGCCTACCCACCCAGCTACAAGTCAGGTTTGAAAACAAAGTGGGTCATTACTCATACTCAATATCCTCATAGCAGTGAAACAAGTTCAGGTTGAATGTCTGGTTCAGTATAATTGATTTGGGACAACATTGTCAATTTCTGGTTTCATATCGTCTAACTCTTCTGCAATTAATGTAGCCTCAAAAACATAAAAAAGGCACTAGGCTAAGTGTCTCTTTGACAAAAGAATTCAAATAATTTTACCAACATGAGCTCAAACACACATGTATATGTTGGGCTTATATAAATACATTAAAACGGAATTCTAAAGCACTACACAATAATTCCAGTGAATTGAGGTGTAACAAAAGATGTGTCTACCTGTGTTCCTCTGAATCAGAGGAGATCACCAAAAATGACCAAACTACAGTCTAATACAACTGTTTGACAAAACATTTGGTGTGCCAACATAGGCACTTCTGTCCTGTTCACAGGAAAACCAGGCTGAGGCAACAGGAAAAGCCTGTAGCAACACCGCCCGCACAGTGTACACTCACCAGTGGCAAGAATAAGACACCACTTAAATTCATTTTCCGGCCACAAACTGAGACAGTATCAAAATAATGCTAGTCAGAATACAGTACTGTTTATCAACATACTAATTACATGTTTTGTTTGGAGAAAGAAAGTTGCTGCAAAATACTTGAGAATAGCTGGTTTAAAGACCATATTTATTTCTAAACAATAAATATGAAACCCTGCAGAATTAACACTGCAGGGCAGCAGCTGGCCTGGATGTCTCTGAAGAAGATAATAAAATCTACCTGTTTTTCTATCCATCTTGTATTTGTTTCATTTAAATTTTTTTAAGTGAATATAGCTATATTTATGTATTTCTATAGCTATAGTTACACATTTTTGTTACTATCATTTCTGTTTCTTGATTAGCATTTTGTACTCTTTATGCTACACTATGCATCAAAGCTGTTTACTGTAGATAAGTGACCAATGAAAGAAATCATCAACTTAAACTGCACCCTCAAAAAAAACTTTAATGGTTGTAAGTTTGTGAACCGATTTTTGATTCAGGCTAACTCTAGTGGTGGCACTGTGATGAAAGAGGTGGCACTGTGTCAACATTCATTATTGTTGTGTTTGAGTCTTGAAGCAGCTGAAATTCACACTAGAACAACAAAAAAGAAAGAGTGTACTAGCATTAGAAACCCAATGCCAACATTTTGCAAACTGAGAAGCCACTTCATATCGAGCACTGACTTTAAACAAAAAGAATCAAGTCTCCTCAGGCCTTTAACACATCACGTCCTTCTGTCCTCATTTCTTATGTTTTACAAATGAAGACCTGCCATTTTCAGGATTTATGTCAGTTTATGCTTAAGACTGGGCCGTCATTGTCAGCTCACAATTACTTCAAAGGATCTGGTGTTATTTGAGTGAGACCACAGTGGGACAGAGAAAATAAAGACCACAGCCAAAAAAATAAATGTGTTGAGTGATTTAATAAAAATGAAAAAAAAATGAAAGAGTGCTAATGTTAGTGACCACATGTTATACGCGGTTTAAATTTCCCCTTATCCTCTTCTTCTGGATTTTCAACATGAGTTACAGTATAAGATGTTCAAACTGAGCAAATAAAATCAAACTAATGCAAAAAAAGCTTTACCTTAAAGCAAGTTGTGGCTTGCTGACAGTGAGGGATGAATATTTGTCATTCAACTGATGACGTCTTTAAAGCAAATAAAAAAAATTCCATCTTTGCCAAACTCATGAAGAAGAACCAGGGAGTCACGGGAAGGAGAGTCATGACAAAATAAAACTGAAATAACAAACTGTTGTTGTTAGGAGGGTTATGACTGATGATTTTTAGATTTTTTTAAGTAAGTATCTCTAAAACAGATCTCTCTAAAACAGATCCATGCAGGAAAAGTATCTTTAGAGTCTTTCACTTGACATTTAAAAAGAAACACTGGAAATAATCTGACTACAAATTAATTTCAAAACAATTAGTGATGTCCATGGTTAACAATTAACACTATGTGTCCAGATTCATTTAAGGTTTTAAGTAACATTCAAAGCCAGAAAAAAGGACAAAGAGGACACAAAACATTTGCATAAAAATGTATTAAAAGTTACTCATTTGAGACTAAGTTAACCTTGAACCTGAGGCAAAATACTGAGTGTATGTGTGTGTCAGGAAGATAGTACACAAACATGAGAGAAACAAAGTTAGCACAAGGTTAAAATATTTACAACCCAGTCTGGAGAACATCTTAACACAGACTCAATTGCCAGTTTATTAGGTTAATCACAAAAAACCAAAACAAATGCCGGTGTTTGGGCTATAAGTGCAAAGGTTCTTTGGTTTAACAGGTAAGAGCTTCTTTCATGTCAACATATGACATGTCGTTGCCTATCGTCAGAGGCATCATCAGACATTCCTTACACTTTCTGTACCTATGAAATACATTTATAAGTCACATATGGAAAGTGCTGTTTTTTCTTTTGTATCTACATTGCAACACGCTCAGTGTCCAAACTTATAAAAATACCAACAAAGACAGGATGCAGGAGGAAATCGGGCCATCCAGTGCTGCTATTCATTCCAGCCATGCCAGTCTGCCAAGGAAGCAGAAGATGACTCAGAAAAAAAAAAAGACTTAAAACACATGACGTTGGGACAGCACAACTATAGATTGTAGGAGGGATTGTCTGACTACGTTATGCCAAAGGTATTCTGCATTTCTGAGGGTCATAAGATACTTCTCTCTTTATGAGCCCTGTAAAGAAAACTTTCACAGGCAGTGTCTGAAAAAACATCAATGGCGTGAAGGGGAAAAAAACGGAGTGCAGATCATATCACGAGGACATGTCCTAGTGACATTTTTATTTCTATTGGTGGAGTCGTGGGGCACAAATGGAATCATAAAAACAGGCATAAACAATAACAAAGTTTGCATCCGATCCAAAACAGTCACACAAACCTTGCCAAACCCAAAATGCAAAAAAGATAAGAATTTAAGGATGAACCACAAAACCAGACCCAAAGTCTTATAATGGACATGGTTGTGGTTTTTAAAGTGAGACAGAGAGCAGCAAACAATAATTTTGCTAAATGTGGTGGACATTTGTTATTAAACTGGTTTAAAGACAGAAAAAAATATTCCATAATTGCCTGCTTCCCCCCCTGCCTCTGTGTACATACTCTAATACACATTTAAGGCCATTTTATCAACCACGAGTACAACCTAAAGGTTGTGCATATGTGTTGGTGCAAAGGTTAGTGTGTTGTAGGCTACTGTAGGTACAAAAACCACCAACTATGTCTACTGTTCACATCTGAAATCAACTTTTTACCCAAATGTCAAGAGACCTGTTTAAAATATATCACTCATGTCGTCAGCAAATGACTTCAGGGTTGCACAAGATGAAAACCCAGCATATAAGAATGATAGATTAGGTAATGACAGGTGACTATTAACAGCCTATTTCATCACTAACAGCTTACCAACAACATGCAGTAATTTGTCATGTCTGACAGCAGAGAGGTAGCATATAGGACAACTACAGTACTGCAGAAAGGAAGCAATGTGGAGTGAAGAGTGAGTAGAGAGATGTTTCAGGGTCAATTAGTTTCAACTTCAAACTTATTTTAGTATGTTCTTATCAATCACAATATGCAGCTAACAGGACAAGCAAAGACTTTAATCAACAGCTTTCTGGCACAGACTCAATGATAATATGATAAGCGTCACAGAGGCTGGTAAATTGGATTACATGAATCTGGTACTCTGGTTTGTGGTGCTACAGTCCATTTAAAACCTCAAAGAAAAAAAATGAATATAAGTAAACTTCACTGTAATTTAGAAAACAGACAAAATAGAGAAATTGGGTCTGTAAGATTTCTTTAAAAAACAATTATAAAAATCTAAGGAGGCTCAATTGGTCATTAGTCAGGTCTTAGCTACTGACACCTTAACTTCTGCCTCTTATCTGCCAGTGGAGAGACTCTGGCCAACAAGATTCACCTCACTTCATATTTAATTTCTTGGAGTAGAACCATATTGCCCTGGAGAGAAAACACAAGGGTAGATGTGAGATCTCACAGGTGCTTTGAACTTCTCACAGATTAGTGTGAGAAACATAGGCTGTCATAGTCTCCTGCCTTCTTCATCTTCCTTTGGATCAGGGAGAGAATGTGAAGTAAATTTGAAAACAAATCTGTAAATTAGTCATTTTTCCCAAATGCAATTTAAATAAAGTGGGCTGGAGCAACAACAGTTTGCATAAAGCACAAGAATATGTGATTGTGATTATTATGATACTTTATTATTTATATCATAATGTAATTTTTTTTGTAATAATTGTTCCTCTGTTTCTGATATATATTAAATATACTATGCATATAACACATTTGTCAACGGTTCCCAAAACTATATTAGCAGCTTTTGTGTGCAAATCAAAAATATACTATGAAGTCTTTGGCCAAACAAAATAGCAACAGAAAAAACTCTGAAATGAAACAAACTGCTCAAGAAGTCAACACACACAACACACATCAGTATGTTTTAACAGGTTAAACCACTCATATTTGCTGTGGCCAAAGCAAAGTCACAGGTGTGCAGTAAATACCAGAGGAGGTGACATTTTGACCTGACCCTGATTAGAGGTTTTACTGACGTTTGTTTAGCATTAATGATTAATTAAAGGGCTTTAAAAAAAAAGATAAGCAGGTAAGTCACACCACATTCAGTGGAGTGAGTAATTTGCATCATAATTTGTTTCACACAATGTACTGAATGAGTTTATATTAGGTTAACATTTAACTTCAATAATCAATATGCAGAACCAGAAGTTCACATATATAGCACCAGCACTCTTTAAACATGCATTCATTCAAAATGCTGATTCAGTATAATCAAAAAGATTCAGTATATGCAGAAGGACTGATGGGTTCATGAGAGTTTAAAAATGGCCTAAGGTGACCTCTATTCCTTTTGTCTGGATTTGCAGTAGAAGCTTCTCAAATAAGGCTATAGCTGGGTTGTCTGACTGAGCTTGCATTATAGACATTATAGACACAGACATTTTATTTTTTATTATATAGCTGCAGTTTCTATCAGTTTGGACAATACACTTGATCATATTGCTATTTTGATTATTCAGTGATTAAATGTGCAGCCTTAGCTCTGCCCTATTTAAACTATTGCTATTTACAAATATTTAAAATAGTAAGGGACTATACACACACACACATATATATGGTCAAATGTGATTATGACACCCAATGCGTCAGCAAATGTAAACTGAGTGAAATATGCCATTTCATATATTTTATCTGTTTTTTTCTGTAAAGCAATATTCTTTCATCATCAGTGCCACAACAAGCTTTCAAGACAATCAAATATTTGTAAGCGCATGCCGCTAAGTTTGCTTAACACAGATGTCAATATTAATATAGTGCTTTTTAGGGTCAGGTTTACACACTGAGCAGCCAGAGTGTTAATGATTAAACAGGCTTATGTGATATGTCAATATAAATATCAAAAAATGTCTTGCAGTTGTTAACCAGATTTGATGGAACTTGTGAGAAAGCTATAACATTATTCACCTTTGATGTGAAACTGATGGGAAGACATTTTATGACATCCATTAACCCACAGTCTTTACAGAGGGTAGCGTGACTAGCCTTTCTATCCTGAGAGCCATTGTGTGTTGTTTTTCCTTGGTATTCCCTGGTCAACTAACAAGCAACAAATATGTGTTCTTCGTTATGTTTTAGCTGTACAGTGCAGCATAACTGACAAAACAACACAGTATACTGAATGAGCAAAGAATAATGAAACTTTACAAAGCTGCACACACAATCCATCAAGTCATCATGTACATTATAGAAAGCCGTTGCCTTTGATAGGAGTGTGGGTAATAATTTGTCAATACTACGGATTTGAGAAATGTTTCTACTTCAGCTAAAACAGGCAAATCCTCTGTGCGGGGGAGCTGCCTTAGCTTGTCGGCAAGATGAAAGCTAACTTCACAGCTCACATGCAGTCCAGTCAACTGCCTTGTCACACATTCACAATAGTGTGACTGGTGAGCAAACAAAGCAGGCTAAAGAACAAGTTAGCATTGGTCTAGATCGCAAAGGAATTTTGGCTGACAGGGTAACAATTTAAGTCCATAATGGACTTTGGAAAAAGTGAACCACATGCACCAATAAATAATATTGTGAATGAATAAGAAACTTGGTCAGGTCCTCTAATTTGTATTATATGAGGCCAACTACTGTTTAATATCATGGGGGGAAACTACAAGGAAGAAAAATTTTCCAAGTGACTGTTCCACTCGATTTAAATCAACAGTTTCTGACCGATGTTCAGAATAATTACCAAAATTATGTATTAATTAATGTATTTGTCATACCTTTAATATTCTTATTGCAAGTGCAATACTTGTCATGAGTTATTAAAACGTCATGTTCAGACTGTCAACAGCGAACTGTCAAAAAAACTTGGATACTTGAATGGAGAGAACAACTGCTATTAAGGTTTACAAGAATGTCCATGTTCTAAGCTCAACAAATGAAATTCCTTTCACTTTGATTTTATTGGCATACAACAGAGAGGGTGTGTGTGTGTGACCAGTAGTCTTCAAGGAGACCAAAACCTGGTCTGAATTGGGCAGCACCTCATTTCTGAGGAAGTGGTTAGGTTTTGAATTATGATTAGGTTAAGGTTAGGGTTAGGCATTAACTGGTCATGGTTAAGGTTAGGGATAAGGCTTTGCACAGGCTATCCAACTGAATGGAAGTCAATTCTAGGACCTTAAAGGATAGATGTGCGAACCTGCCTGTGTGTTTATTTGTGTGTGTCTATGCTTGTGTGTGACATACATTTCAAAAGAAATGGTGTATCTGACTAATTGAGTTTTCACTCACTGCAGTATTTAGCAATCAAATTCTAAAGGCCAATTCACAGATCCCTGATATTTTGGAAAATGGGCAAACTCAGCGCATGAGCGTATCAGTTAACAATTTAATCTCTGTACAGTCCTGAGATAAGCCTATCATAACACAAAGTAATTACATTAAAAAGCATGAGGCTATGGCTATCAACTTCAAGTAGCAGTGAGACATATAAAATATACGACTCAGGAAAAATCCAAAGGTGATTTACTTTGCAAAATCATGTAGAATAAGTTTGCAGCTGTGGAAGTCAAGAAGTTGTATAACCTTGACTATTGTAATGCAATGAATTCATGTTCAATAATCTATCTGTAGAGTTGCAGTCATTCTGAATACTGCAGTAGTTACAGACAACTCTTCAAAGGTCCCGACTGAAGTAAAATAATTCATCACCTGAATATTTGTTAATCTCCAATATTGGCTTTAAAACTCCTAGTTGTATACACTTATATAAATGTACAAACCAAATTAGAGTGTTGCAATTAAGCTAGACTTCTAAAAAGCTAAAACAAAGTTTAATTTATTGACTGATAATATATAAAGGTTTTCCAACAATGAAGTGATACAACGTATGAGTATGGTGGACATAAATGGACAGACTCATTCACACAATTGACCTTCTCAGTGAGTAAGCATGATTTTATGCACAGAATCATCTGCAGTGGTAGTTAAATATACTGACTTTAATAGAATTACTATAAATGAGGTTTGCCCAAGACTTCAACCGACCAGATTGCAGACTTTATGTAAGTGCACAAAGTAGCGCCACCCACTGGAGCAGAGAGGTTTATGTGTAGTGTCTCAGGGGTGGGGGGCAGAAAATACACAACACTGCTTTTCAGATGGCAGGGGAAAGGTAAACTGGTCTGACCAGTGTACATGCAGCCACTGAGAGGAAACAACAAAAATGGAAAAAAATCTTCACCTCACTTGGGGAAATACAACCATGTCTTCAGTCTTCAGGACAACATACATGGGCATCTATGACCAGAGATTCTCAATATGATTTGAGTTTTATATCAAGTACCACCTGAAAAAAATATTGAGCACATTATCGCCAAAATTTTAAATACTGTGGAGTAGCCCAGTCAAAGTTAGCTACTTT
The DNA here is from genome assembly GCA_016785285.1 of Brachirus orientalis. Classification (NCBI taxonomy): domain Eukaryota; kingdom Metazoa; phylum Chordata; class Actinopteri; order Pleuronectiformes; family Soleidae; genus Brachirus; species Brachirus orientalis. Next base: position 4,499,475 of record JAFBJR010000172.1, read on the forward strand.
TCACAGGAGGCAGATTCCATCCCAATAATAAAATTTGTTCTCTCATCATCCTCCTCTTCCTCACATATACTTCAGACACTGGTATAGCCAAATTAGATTAAGATGGAGTGAGAGATAATGTGACTCTAATTATTCTTTAATTTATATAATTTGTTTTAGTGTTGAAACAAAACAGTATTTCTGATTTTCATCCAAGTAACACCAGAGGTAGCTCGAGTACCACTGGTGGTACATGTACCACAGCCTAAGAAACATGGCCGTAGATAATGCATTATACAAAACCCATAACCAGTTAATGTCTAACCATAACCTTCACCTAAACACAATTCAAATTTTAGCTATAAACTTAATGGGTTCCTCAGACATGAGGTTCTGCCCCATTAGGACAAGGCTTTGTCCCCACGTAGACCACTGGTCCTGACAAGGTCAGTGTTTATGCCCGAAATGGTCCTAAAGAGGTGACAAACACAAGTGAAGATGCACACACACATTCTTGTACAGCTGTATTAGTGAGGCCACTCATCGACATAATGTAGTCCCTCGCCCTTTACCATTACCTTAATTATCACAGCTAAATGCTTAAACATTACCTTCAACCTAAACCCGAATCTAATCCTAACCCTAAAAGCAGGTCTTAACCCTGGAAAAATGCTCTCACACACACACACACAAATATCGAGTGCGCGTGTAGCTGCGGCCAGGTAGGCGGAAAGTAAAAAACATAGTTACAACCTAAAACAAAACACAAGAGCGACCACAGGGCGACACAGAGTAAAAGTTGTAGTCACCTTTATAGAAGAGTGATGTGGGAGCAGTCAGGTCGAGGTCCCCGCTGAAGAGGGAGGTGAAGTCAGAGGGCATGGCAGTCCCTCACGTCGAGGAAACCAGACACCCTCAGCCGGACACAGCTCGACGTCACTGAGTTATATAAAATTAATTTAAGTGACTGAGGGTGAGGAAAAAAAGTACGGCTTGTATTCACGGCACCACTCTCACTGACCTGACTTTTTCGCTGTCGCAGTCTAGTCTGACTTAATTCCCTTTCACTGCCTGCGCTCTGCTGTCACTCATACACACACTACTTCTCCCTCCGCCCCGCCCCCTTTCACTCCTCCTACAGCGATCAAGCGACCCGCGTGGGAGCCACGCCCACATACGTGACGCAATAGTTGTTAAAAAAGTATTTTGATTTGAATTATGATATTAAACTCCATTTAATGTGACTGTGCTTGAATGTTTGTAACTTTAGTAACATTATGTATTGTTTTATATTGCATTAAATTTGTTTTATCATATTTATTTATATTTACTTATTTATTCATATTTATTTATTATAAATTCCTGCTACATTATACATTGTGTAATTTTGCTCCAGAAGAGTCAAGAGTTTTACTTTCACACGAGTTATGCAGGTACCAACGTGTGTGCTGGCATGCTCCTTTTAAATATAGTTCATTATATTAGATTATGAAGAGTTATACAAGCTCTCTCTCACACACACAAACTATTCTTATTGTTATTATTATTGTATAGTAGTACTATTATACAGTAGCAGTAGTAGTAACACTAAGGGTAAATACTGCATAGTGGGTGGCAATCAGAGTTGAGAGTTGAGAGAGACATTTGAGCATGTCTGCCCATCTGCTTTAAAAAGTCATGTAGGCTAGGTAGATAGCTTATTTCATTTTGAAGAATATTCTGGTCTTCTATGTAGTTGGGTGGCTGCTTCAATCAAAATTTCAGCAGTTTTCTGCATTGTATGGCCTTAAACACCAAAAGAAGAAGAAGCACTACTTTCAGGTGTCATTTCTTTCTCCAGTCGATCTCACTGACATATTCTTTCTGCTCTATTGCTGACATTTGACCTTAACTCTTAGTAATCAATATTGCTCAGTGTTACAGTGTGTGTACTTTCACACTGAGGTTACACCCAGCATTTGCACCCTACATACAGTAGTTTTACAACATTGTTTTCAAAACCTTTTCATATGGAGGTGTGCTTTTTTACAGACAAACATCACAACACAATTCACAATGACAAGAGCAAATTTGTGCAGCGTAAATCATTTCCATATATTTAGTGCCATTTCTATAACATGATTCAATCTGTGGATCCAAGCTCACTTATTTCTCCCTCTCGCTCCTAAAAAAATTACTTGCCTCCTGAAGGTCTAAGCACTCACTCACTCACTCGCTCACTCGCTCACTCACTCATCCTCTACCGCTTTATCCTCCACATGAGGGACACTGGGGGTGCTAATCCCCTAATCTGCATGGCTTTGGACTGTGAGAGGATGCAGGAGACCATACACGCAATCACGGGGAGAACATGCAAACTCCATGCAGAAAGGCCCTTGTTCCAACTGGGTCACAAACCCAGGTCCTTTTGTTGCAAAGGCAAGAGTGCAACAAAGGTTACTTATAACAGCAAATTAGAAAACGTATTAAATGAAGACTTCCAGTCAGTCAGAGTTAGTGTGCATTAGAGCCACAGATGAACTCATTTAACGTTTCTGTGCGAATATTATTACAGGTGTCACTGTATTATATTACTGTTTGTATTTTGACTATATACCTGTATATATAGTAGTATTGATGAATCATTCAGTTGTAGTGATACTTTATGCTTTTAATAATATTTCTGTCGCATGCAGCCATATTACTTCAGCCATATTACAGAAACACATTTACTTGTTTATTAAATACATTGCAGTCTAAAAATATTGCCTCACATCATAACATAGCAATAGTCTTTGCTCTCTTTTCACCAAATCTTTAATAATGACAGGTCAGTATAGACTTGCAAGAGCTAATATTCAGTCACAAAAGCAACATGTTGACTTGCATAAAAGGGGCGATGTGGTTAACAGCAAAAGCAATAAAACTAAAAAACAAAGCATTCCAATCCTCTGTCTGACTGCTCTGTAACACATCAGCCCTCGTGAATTTTCCTGGAAGAATTTGCCGATGCTGTTGAAACAGATGGAACAAACAGTTTCTCAGTCAGGTCTTCACTCCCTTGTTTCTTAAATTTGAGGCCAAACAAACTACAGAGTTTCATGAGCATCAGGTCCACGATCTCATCCTCCTCTGATGGCTGTGAAAAAAGAGAGTAGTGAGTATGACTTAAGGATTAATTACCATGTGTGTACAAGCACTTTAGAGCCAACACATAGAGTAGTTGGCTGCTATGATAGGTCAACGCTGACATCAGCAACATTCAGACTCAAGTGTGGGTGAGTTACCTTGTGATGGATCTGCTCTTGACTGAATGCCACCAGGATGACAGAGATGAAGAGATTCAGCACCACAAAGGTCATGAACACAATGCAGGAGCCAATGAGGAAAGCACCTAGTACTGGATTATAATTCAGAACCTGGAGGGTGGAGAGGACATAAATGTTTGCTTTGCTTTTTGCTACTGAAGTTTATAGAAGATTTATAGACTCGCACTAACCTCTTCATAGTTAAAAATTCCAAGTTGCAGGCTGACCATAGTCTGTGCTGCATCCAGAAGAGTCCGATAGGAATATAACCTCCACCCGTACATCAGGTTAGACTGAAACGTAGAAAGTTCATCTTAGTGTCAGCCTTTTGGACTAAGTTGTGTTTATTTTTACAGATTATAGATAAGGAACTCAGAATCTCTAGCAGCATGTTGATGTTAAGTGTGGGAAACTCCTCACCGCAATGGAATAGGCCAGAAACATGATGGCCATGACCACCAGGAAGCCTGAAATATCAGTCCAGGCTCGCTGCAGTGTCGATGTTATCATGTGCAGCTTAGGGTTCAGTCTCAGCAAGTGCCACAGTTTGACTGTAGCCAGTAATACTAAAAATGCAATCAGATACCCCAGCACTGCATCAGCCTGGGCTGTCTCATGGAAACTGGCATATCTGAAGACAGAATGAAGGTCAAAAGCCTTGTATGACTTATACAGCCTGTATGTCACATGCAGCCCTTTACACACACACATTTAGACTGCAAAAGCAAATGAACTTTGCATTGCACTGTCAGAATTGTTGGTTTTGGTAGTTTTTTTTTACAATACTGCACCTGAAGCAGTGCCAACATTTCATGTTTTCCTTTGGGTTAATTTGCACTTTAATCATACCTTTCACTGTGGTAAATGTTTTACCTTGGTCCCAATGATATACTGGTTTACTTCAATGTGTATTGGGTATATGCCTTATGATATGTTTTATATACCATATAAAACTATACAAGCAAGTTCTAACAACTTATATAGAACTCTAACAGTATAACATGCCTTATTTTTGGCAAACTTAACTTGATCTACCATACTTTGGTCTTGAATAAAAAAAAAAAATTATGGGCAAATGTTACTACTTTTCACATATTTAACTAGAGAAAAAACTCGGACAACACAAACCTCTGCCCAGGCTGCTCAGTTTTCCATACTATCAGTACACTCTCCTATATTGCAAGTTTAACAATTTCATCAAAGTTCTACTTTCACTTTACTTCAGCAGCTCACAAACACACTGACAGTATATACAGTACCAGTCAAAAGTTTGGACACACCTTTGGACCACATTAAATGAGAGGGTGTGTCTAAACTGGTAATGTACATATTCACACCTAAGTCCGAAAAAGTTTTATGTGGATGTGATTTTGTAATTTTCTTATTGCTTACTGGTCCTTGTTGTTCTGGTAGTAGTAGATGTCGCGGTTGCCCAGTAAAGTCCTCTTGATGAAGACAGACAGCGCACTCCAGCTGAGAATGATGATCGCCAGCTCCAGCAGGTTCCACTTACTCTTGAAATAAGCCCACTTCTGCTGCTTCATCCACTTTCCCTGTTGTCAAACGTTCTTGTAAGCAACTTTGAAACAGATTATACAATATTATATGCTAATGGTGGAAATGGTAAGTTTAATGAATACAAACCTGAACAAACATGTAATAAATAATAAAGAGGAAGTAGATGGCTTCGGAGGCCATGACAAAGATGTGAAGGCCCCCAGTTGACTGGTAAAGACGCACACTCTGAAGCTCACTGCGGAACTGAAAAGCTCCTGAAAGAAATGCAACAGTGCAGATGTCATGGTCCTCAAGAACAGCTGCAGTTGAGCTCTCACACAATTATTGAACATTGTTGCATACTTACCTATGGCTGTGGTCTCCAGCATTAGAGTTACAATGCAAAACAGGTTGACATTGGCATTGTATACTGTGAACTCAACAAAGATGGCTTGGGTGTACACATCAAACCAAGAGTTGTCATAAAGATGCTGAAGGGATCTACATAGACCGATACACATACAATAAAGTCAGAACCAATTTCAGAACCAATACAGAACCAACCACTAACAATTATTTCCACTAAATAATTAGAATGCCTACCTACTGGAATTTCGTAAATCAGGCCCCAGATCCACCACAAACCCTCCTCCTCTGTAGAAAACCACACTGCCCCAGATGGGGTAGGCCCTCAGTTTACCCTGAGATTGGTAAGTCCATGGGCTCTGCAGGTTTACTGAGATGTTACCTCCAACAGAGCTGCTCCATCCTGGACCGTAAGAGCCCATGTCCTCCAACTCCCACGAGTACGGAGCATGGCAGTTCAGAAGAGACTGCTGCATGGAGCGAGCAGCACGGCAGGAGTTTTTCTTCACCCTCACCTGACGGAGACGAGCGTTACCCACCAGCTTCGATTTTCCATCTGTGATAAATCCTATAAAATTATTTCAAGAATAAATATTGATTCAATAAAAAGTCAGTTATAGTTTTGACTAAAATAACACAATTGTCCTTCTAATTTACTTGTACAAAACTGTAATGTAAAAAAAATATAAGAACTATAGTTAATAATCTGGTAATGGCAACCAAATATTTCATAATCTATTAAACAAAAAAAAAAAAAAAAAAAAAAAAAAAATGCAAATACTGACAATTTTTTTGTTTTAACATCAACCTTAAGCTACTTTTCAAACTGCCTTTCAAATGGTCGAGGGCATTTATGCAAAGCAGTTGTGTACCACTTCACCACACACTTACCCGGGCGCTCTCCAAACAGGTTGCTCAGCAGAGTTGTGTTTGCCCAGTGGAACACATCCTGAATACTCATACTGTCTGAGATTCCTTTGCTGAAGCTCTGTCGAATGTGGTGACTCAGAAAGTAAGAGTTGGGATCCCTCTGACCATATGCCACCAGGAGCAGCATCCACATGAATCCCATGTAGGCTGCATAAACAGAGTTTACATTAGTATTTCAAATAGGTGAATTGCATCTTGTGATATGATCAATGTGTCTTACCAACAATCTCCCCCATTAGCGCAAAGACTTTCCGCTCTTTAATCATGTTGTTCCTAATCCTCTCGATGTCAGTGGGAGGTGGTGGCTGGTAGAAACTGCATGTGCTGTCTCTTCTTGCTGCCCGCACTGTGTCAGCATCATCTGAGGGAGGAATTTCAAACTTTTCAAATTTTGTTTGTCTTTTATTTACATAAAAATATAACAAAAAGAGTAAAAAAAATCTTGCCTGGGTTTCTGAGACTCTCATCAACCTGAGGGTCTCCGAACTCCTCCTGATCGACTTTCTTCAGAACAAGAGCAAAGAAAGCAGCAAAACCAAGAACCTGTGACAGAAGATTTCCTCATATCAGCTTATTCAAATCATTGATTTATTTATGAGGTGTCATATTGCTCATTTAAAGACAATAAATGATTCAAAAAATGTGAGGTGCAAATGGATGTAAAGAAATTACATTACATCCAATAATAAAAATAGGTTATTTGTGTGAAATGCTGTATAACTGCTGTTGAAAGGTCTTCTGTAAAGATAATGACGCCATACTTGACAGCAAAGATCTTTTGTTACATACAGATTATTATTATTATCATCATGAGCTTTTGTTGAGGCAAAGATATCTATGTTAATTTATTGATCAGGATCATAGAATTTTATTCAACACAAAAAATGAACTGGCAATTAGAATTGCTCCAAGCTCTAGTTACTGTAGACATTTTTATACTGCACACAAGTGATATTTTTTATGTGAAGACAGACTAAGACACATAGCAGAGGAAGATACTACTCAAATCCTTCATTAATAACATCATTTACAACAAATACTACACACCGCAGCTTTAATGAGTAGTTGACATTACCCCTGCTCATCATCTACAGTACATTGTGACCATGTACTGTGATGCTCCTCACCTTTAGTGGCTGGGTAATAAAGAGACTCTCAAAGAAGGAAACCAACATGGAGATGAGCCAGCTTATAGAGCGGTCTTTCCCATATGTCAGCCCATACATCATGGTGAAGTATCCTGATACTCCACTAGTTGCAATCACCAGTATCCACCCAACAAAGACAAACCACCATGGCAGTCCTCCTGGACAGCATCTTTTGGAAGAGTCTCCCCTGTTGCCGCTCTCTTCTGGACTGGGGCTGCGATCACCGTCCAGACTGGACGATGGGTGGTGGTAATTCAGGAGACCCTTCATTCCTTGGACCTGATGCATGGCCTGGTTGTAGCTGTCTGGGTTTGTAAATCGTGAAGGTCCTAACAGACTCAGCTCGTTCTCAACGTGACGCAGCTGCCTGTAAAGGTACCTGCTGTTGTTGCTCTTCTTCTGAACTTCATCTGAAGTCTTCTCGGGGCTTTCACACTCACTGTTTTCTGTTCACACAAAAATCAGCATTAGTCATTTGGGATGCCAACACCTGAAAGATTTTAGTAATTTAAAACATTTGTTATATTTCCTCTTTGATGCTGTCGCATTTTCAGAGCTTGTAGAGAGGTCAAAATCAAAGCAAATCCATGGCCACATTTACCACTACAGAAATCACCATTCATCATTCATTCATCATCCTCTAATGCCCAGACTCTATGATGAGTCTGGGCATTACAGGGAAAAGATGATTTGCTTGAACTTGAAGAGAAGATCCAATTTATCCTATAACACTGAGGACCTCATGTATTAAAAGAATAATTATTTGTAATTTGTAGATCTGTTAAACTAAAGTAAATCAAATTATTTTAAAGGTCCACTGTATAAGAATTTGTAATAATTAGTGTAATTATTTCTTATTTTATTTAGATATTTCCTTGCCTTTACTGTGGTAAATGCTCATTATATTAAGTGTAATATTAAGTATAATGTCCTGTAAGTCTGGTTCTCCAAATTGATTAGGCATGATAAATATTATGGTGCAGTTTACCTTGTAAACTGACTGCACCTAAACTGAGGATCGTGGCATTATTCCTTTTGCAAGCATCAGTGTAGAAGTCTCCATTCGCTTGGTTCTGCTGCCTGATGATGTCCTCCACCAGAGACAGCAGAGTGTTGATGTCAGCCTGCTGACCGGGATGGAGCACCTGATGGGGCAGTGGACTTTTCATGGCCTTGGAAAGCGACTGAGCAATTTTCTTTATGTCCTAATATAGAAACCACAACAAGCTCATCAGATATGGAGCACAAGAAAGTAATTACCTTCAAAGATTTTTTCAGGAGGACAGTGCCCTCACCTTGATCACAGTATCTGCTGTGATATCCTTTAGCTCTTTCTGTGGGGAAGAAGTCTGTGAAGGAGACACTCTGCCAGTCTTCCCCTGTTTGGACACGTCTCCTTTGCTGGTTTTCTCTCGAGGTCGAGTGTTTCTGAAGATACTCACAATAAGTAGATTGATGGGAAACATGATGATTGAACTTTGAATTCCGATCATAACCTGTTGCCAGGTAAACTCGATGTGGCCTGTAAGATTAAATCATGGGGAGAGGTTCCTTTAGTCTCTCTTTCAGTGAGACTTAAAGTGATTGTTCAGTTTTTTTAGTCTGGTTGTATGAGGTATTGAAACATTATCAGCAGTGACTTCATCATTCCACCACTGCCATGTATGGCCATTTAAGTGGACCTGCCTGGGAGTCAACCAATTGCCTCCAATGGATGCAAAACAGAGTTTAGCCACTTAACAAAATGCTCACCAAATGACATCTATACCTGTTTAAGTCTACAACAGAATTTATTCACTGCTTTATCTCACTATTAGAAAGCACTTCCTGTCAGGAAACAAGTTCGTAAAGTGTGTGTCACTTAAGTTAATCGTGCTTAAAGAGTTCTAACACTAAAGTCACAAGATAACACATGAACGTACTGATGAAGGCATCAGTTAATCAACAACTCCTGTGTATCATGATGTGAAATGTTCTGATTTTCGCAGTGAGTGAACTGTTTAATGGCAAGATAAGCAGCAAAGACTTCAGCAGACTCGGTAGTGCATCTAATCAAGTCTGTGTTGATACTGTACTAATTCCTTATGCAACTACCCCTCAAAAAACATGAACTCTCTCTTTAAGAAGAGACATAACAACTTTCTCAGATATTCCTGCCTCAAGTCACCGCCAAATAAAGATAATGTACAATTATATAATTTGTTCCCTACCCAGGTCCATTGTCTGCTCAGAAGGGTCTGTTGGGATGCCCCAAAACATAATGCTGGTCAGCATCGTGCACAATAGAAGAGAGAAGCAGCAGGAAACTCGCTGTACACGTGTGAAAGTGCTGCAGGGAGGCCGACTAATGACGGAGAACCAGATATGGCCATCACTAAAATCTTTGGCTGTTTTCATGAAGAACAAGTTGCTACAAATTGAGGAAGAAACATTAGGATGCATTAGAGCCAATGATAACGTGATAATGCCATAGAATTCACATAAATTTTTAAACAGGTCAGTGACAGGTCTCACCTAAACCTCTTCAAATCCATTTCTGAGGCCACTGGGAAGACTTTGTCAAGAGTGCATTCTCCCACATCTACAGCCAACCAGGAGTTGCATAGGAAATGCCATTTCTGACCAGTCTCCAGGTCCTGCACCATCACTTTGTTGACATACCTACACATAACATCAATATAATTCGTTGTCATAATAATCAGAAAAACTCCAAAGCCATATTTCTAGCAAGTGGAACAGTGTGGTTCATTATAGTATTTTTTTCTGTTTCTATTATGAATAATAGCAAAATAACTCTTCCCAACCGTTCCATTCTTTGGCACCATTTCCATGTAAAATGGTATGGTTCAGTCAGCTCCAGCAATGACTGATTGGGTCAGCTGATTGGGTGACAGAAAAATATCGCTCCCTGGTGATTGGTATAAATATCCCATGGAAGTGTTTGCACTCTATTTACATACATATAAATAAAGACATACATATACGTTTTTATAGTAGCCCAAATGGACAAACGAGCCAGGACATGAGGCCCACATTGTGAAGCTGAAGCTAATTACACAAAGATGAATGAAGAAGAACAACATCCTGTCTGGTATGTGAAGGCTACTGTAACTCATTGATGCACTTGGGAAAGGGAGGGGTGAGTGGGAGGAGTCAATTTGTCACCAATTCTTACATACTGGGCTTTTAAGAATAACTTAAATATAATAATCTCTTTAATCTTTTGCCCTCTAACCATGCAGGGTGTCCCCCTGAGTTGTCATGCCACAGTCTGATGCTTTGCAGCTCTCCAAGAGAAAAATGTGTGGTCAACAGGAACATGTCCACCCCACCCCTCTCAAACACAGGCTTCTCGTGGTCTGTCAGGTGGTGGGGGTCACTTTCTCCCTCTGTACCCAGCAGGGTTATCGTCACCTACCACAAAAAAGGTCAGTCATGCAGAGCAAAGTGTATCAGCGTCATAAATGTTGTGCAACAGAAACACTCTACTTGTATGGGAATTCCTCTGTGTTTCATCAGATGCCACTGACCTGAGAGGAGGTGGATGCCCCGTGTCGATGCCCGGTGCTGACACTCAGCACATAACGATACTCAGCCAAGGGATCATTGTCTTCAAGAACTGTTATCTTAACCTACAAGTAAATGTGAAGACACATCAACCAGCAAATAACATTTACATTGATTATACAGTTAGTTTTTTTTTTTTACAAAGAAACAAAAGCATTTTTGATTTAAAGCTAAAGGCTCCTCAACTTTGGAACAAACTTCCTAAATAGACAAAGCTTAAAACCCCATTTAGAGGCTTGCCTTTATTTGCCTTAGTTGTCTTTTTCCCTCCCTAATTTCACTTTTCACATTTATTTGTTTATTTTTATTCTTTATTTGCCATTACTTGTGGAAAGCCTGTGGACAAGTGGAAAGGGAACATAGTTTTGGAACCACAAGGTTACTGGATCAAGTCCCCTCCAGGTCAAGGGCTGGGGTACCCCTGAGCAAAGTACCCAATACCCATTGTTCACTGTCAACTAGACAATCTAAATTGATCCCAGTGGGTTGGGAGGGCATAAAAAAATCTGCCAAATCATATGTATAGATCACCCACTATGGCAAACCCTTGACAGAGAGAAAAAAATGCTCTTGTGTGACATTGTCTTCATGACTATTGACATTTGGTGTTCTGAATTTAATGGCTTTGCCTTTGGTTTCATCAGATGTCTTTTGCTTTCTAACAAATTATTTTCCTGTATATTGTTTTTGATCCGATAAACCGGTAAAATTTAGTCCATTGACTAGCAAAATCAGAGTATGACACCCCAAATGCCCAGGATTTACACATAATACTTTTCTGAGAATTACCTTGGCTGAGTCCTGGATGTCTTTCCTACGTGCCCATACAACCACCATGAGATAAGCAGCAAAGATGGCCCCCACGAAACAGACCACCACAGGATTGTTAGTGAACGTAGCAAAAAGTTCTGCCGTGCGCGACACATCCACCAAGTTTGGCATGACAAAGAAAGAGCTGCCAAAGAAAGTCAGGTGGTTACAGAGACACTGAGTGATCAAAGGTGTAGTAAGTGGACCAACCTGTAGACAAAGAGAAAAACAGCAGGTTTAAACATCACAGCTTGGGGCAAGCTTGTATTTCTGTCATTAGTGTGGATGTGAGTTACATTTTTCTCACCCTGCAACCATTTTCACTCCAAGAAGATTCTGTTTCATTCCAGTATTTGCACTGGGCAGCGATGGAAGTGACAGCAACTGTGATATTGATGGATTTGATACCTGGCTCAACAATGGGCTTCAAAACAAGGTAGTGAACTCCAACATCTCCTGTTCTGTTTTGGGGGCTCAGCACCCAGGTGTATTTTTCCTCTGTGGTAAAATTACAGAAAAATGTTTATGCACAAAATAAAATTAAAGTGCAGGCCTACATGTATTTAATATCCAGATATCAATATATATGTTGTTGCTATGTTTTAACATGTTTATGTTGCAAAAAAGTTGTCATTACCTTCTTTTGAGTTCTCTTGGGGAATCTGGGTTTTTGCAACATAATTCTCATCGTCTGGATATTCTTTATATCCCAACAAGAGAATGAAAGAAATGTCTTCAGAAGGCTCCATTTTCAGCACGAGTGTTACATCTGGTGAGGGGACGTCAATTATGACTGTGCTGAAATTGGCAAGATCAATGATTGTGCTGTTTTCCTGCCCTGCATCAGGTCTTGGTAGAAGAATCTGGAGGGAAAAAACAACCATCATCATTGTCAAAGGTCAATTTACTCAGAACATCTATACAGTAACAAATTACCTCTATTTCCTCGGGTAAGTTCTTAACAGGAATGACAGTGCCGTTGACTCTGGTGAGGGACACTGATCCTACCGTTCCAGTGATGTTTCCCTCTTTCCAAGAATATGGATTCTTCTCAAAGCTCATCATCTAAAAGGAGTTGGAAAGAAACTTTTAAATAAAAAAAGACAAATTGTTATGAGCTGTAGCTTATATTATTTTAAAGGTAACAAAACATACTTATTCTGATATGGTGGAAGTTCACTGTAGGATTTACAGAGGTTACCATCTTGGACCACCATATATTTACAGTAGCCAACATTGGACTAAACATATTTTGAGTTTTGATGCTAAGTGTAGGCTACATACAGTAGGTTCTCCAATACACTTGGAAGGGAAGGCTGAGGTGAGGAAGATTCAGCTGCAACATGCAACTTCATCAATAAATTTCCTAAATTTTTTACAGCGTACCTTTGATTGTCAAGCCACTGCAAAAAGATGTTTTCCTCGCAGCATGGGGGGTGAATACTGTACAGTCTCTACACAGTACAAGTACACATAAACATGACTACATAGAGTATGATGAGGAACATCAGACTCAAACTGGCAATTTTTTTACTTGACTGTAAACGTTTCTTGTTTGCATTTGACTCACTCTCACGTCCATTGGCTCCTCAGGAGAAACAACATCATCAGGCAGTCGAGGGAAGGAAAATCTGGAAGAGCTGCTCTTCTTTATGTTTATATCTTGCATCTGCATGGACTCTGGAGAGACTCTAGAGAAAGAATAACCACAGTCATTTCACTATTTTCTACACACACTAGTCAAGTTGCATAAGTAAACATTCCAGCCAGTGTTAGTCATAGCTTACCTGTTGACATACACACTGATCTGACCAGAATCAATGATGGCAGGGCTTCCATCCAGTTTTTTATTACTCAGCAAAGCACTCTGAACATTGTTTATCCCAGTCAGAAGAAAATCTGAGACTTTTTTCTGATGAAAACATACATTTGTTTAATTAAGACTGTAGAGTACGGAGCAGGAAAACATTGTTAAAAGTGTTTTACCTTACATTTGATGAAACATTTAAAATATTACTGGCTGCTTCAACTATTGGTGCAGCTGCTTCTACAACTTCTCCATCACCTCTGTTGTCCTGATGAACACTGATCGTGTTGAGGGAGGAGCTGAGGTCCACCAACAATGAACCTGCTTCTTCCTGAAGAAAAAAAGTAAATAGAGGTTGATCTTTAAAAAACATTCTAGAAAGGCACATTTTAGTTGGCATGCTCAGTCTTTCTCTTGTAACATGTACTGTTTGCATAATGCATACATTGTATAGTCACTGGCCACTTTATTAGGTACACAGAACACCTTATAAAGAGGCAGGAGTGAATCAGGTGTGGTCATCTGCTGCTGTAGTGTAGATTGTCTTTTTCATACCTTGGTTGGGATGAGCAATTTATCTGAGTTACTGTTGCTCACCTATTAGGCCACACAGTTGGTGTAGTGGTTAGCACTCTTGCCTTGGCAGCAAGAACACCCAGTAGAAGATGAGTGAGGGAGTGCTTGTCAACCATTTTTCAACCAGTCTGTCCATTTTCTGAGCTTTTTTAAAAAGACATTTTACCTCAAAAAACTGATATTTAGTGCATACTTTCTCTTTTTGGGACAATTCTCCGAAAACTCAAATAGTTTTTGGCAGCTTTATCATTTATGTTACTATTATTATTTTAATCATTATTTTATATGTTGCTGAACTAATCCAATGCACTTTACTTGAGCAGCGGGACTGAGCTCATCTGAGCGCTGGGTGAGTCCAGCCACAGCTCTGGCCATCACTTGCACTTCCTGCGTTGTGTTGCTGGGGGAGTCCACCAGCACTGTGGCCATTTTGTTCAGCATTTGCTGTCTGAGCTGAAAGACAGAAAGCAGCACTGGTTATATGCAAGCTGAAAGTCTCAGCAGTAACAGCAGTGTATTTAATAACAATTAGCCCGTTTCAACAGTTTCAACTTCAGACACACGCTGTTACCATGGTCTTTGCATCCTTCTGATCTTTGCTGTCCTCTGTATTCAGTATGTCAGAAACTGAGGTTAATATCTGTGCTAGTGCCTCACTGGAGAGCAAACCTTGCTCCTCTAACTGAGTCACAGTATCCTCCACTTCAGACTGGAGAGCCACCACTGAGGCACTGGACTCACTTTTCCATACCTAAAGTAAGATAAACAATGAATTGGAATCAATTCAAAGTCTTTTAAAGTAACTGGTTCCAGTCTTGATTTCTTTAATTCTCCATCATTTCTGACATTCATGATTCCTGGCACATGACAAACCTGAGTAGTGACAGTTGTGGAGACTTTCTCATTTCCATTTTTCACAGTCACCACAACAGACAAACTGTAATTGTTGTTCACGTCTCCGAGAGGCAGGAAGACAGATTTCACCTCATTTGTGTTACTGCAACGTAGATGTGTGCCTTAAAAACACAACAAGCAGTTTAATAAATCTTAATCATTGTTGATTATGCAAGTTTTATCAAAACATTCAACAGATTATCTTTACATTTTGAGTACACAAAAATGGCTTTACAAAAAATGTCTGCCTAATCCTAACTCTAACCGTAAACCCTAACCCTTTTTTATTACTGGATAATGTGTGTAACAGCCATTGTACTGATAACATACAGTCCAATGAGTAACAGGCCTATCTCTTCTTTACCAACCTGCAGCCATATACACACACTTGGCTTTTAACACTCAACATTTAGTTTTTTTTTCTTTATGAAACCACTCTTTAACAGAGCCTTTTATAAAGGTGCAATCTCACCTGTGTCAGTTTGGAAGCAATAAAAACAGCCTGTAGTACAGAATGAGCTGGGTTTGCAGGTAATGTCAAAGGCATCAAGTATAGTCCCTGATGTGGGAGAAATGCTGCATGACGGGGGGCTGTGGGCGGTCGAAGCATCAGTTGTACTTGCAGCTGGCTCAGTTGGTTCAGGATCAGGCACCTGGAGAGTGTAGTTGGCAAAACCAAGCTCATTCTTGCCTGTAAAAAGAGAAAAAAACATGTATTTAAATGCATAATTTAAACATAATTTTAAATGCAATTTGTTTGTTTTATTTACACAAACCGTTAATTGTTCAGCAATTTGGAATCTACAGCATGCAATTTTTGCAAGGTACCAAGGAACTAAATTCAATGCCTACTTTTGATTTTACATTATAATCTTGTTACAATTTTCCTGCATGGTAGTTTAAAGCTTTTAAAACTGTGTTTTCTGAATCAGTTTTCATGCATTATAGAAAATCTTTGCTCTTTTCTGAGACTATCACACTGATTTGGAAATTTTAGGCTATATCACATCTTATACATATCTGTAAAGCTTTTTGATAGGAATGTTGTTGAGGTTTTTGAAAATGAATGCTTCCTAAGATTTAAAAAATAAATTTGAATTCATTTAAATATTTGTTCTCATTAGAATATAAATATCATGACCTGATGTTTATTATTAACTGTCTTATCAGATCCATTTTAGATAATATATTGATTATGAAAATAATACATAAATAATGTATGGATGTTTAAAATTAGTGCTATGGTCATTCTAGAATTCTTTTAGTGTTAAGATTCTGTATTTCTTAAGAAAATACAGTAGTATCTGATGAAAAGACAAAAATCACCATAAGCAATCACACTGATGCTCTGCCGTGTGTCCCTCGAAACCTTCAGATGTTGACTTTGTACAATATATTCAGTGCCACCACTCTGCATCTCGATAAGGGGCCTCCTTCCTGCTTTGGAGTAACAAGTTTTAAGGTCCCCCTGGGAAAAGATCTTTAGTTAATAGAATGATGTGTCTTAATTTGAAAAACAAATTGGATGAAATTGCTGTTTCAGACTTACCGTTAAAGGTTTGGGGTCTTCAATATACCAGACAACATCTGGACAAGGTGTTACACAGCTCAGTCTTAGTTTTACCCCCCCTTCCACATTCACTGAAGTGCAATTATCACAACTACAAAAACAAGTACAAACTGTCAGTAAAGCAGTTTAAGTACAGAATTTCAAAACTCTGTGACTGCTGTTGCTAGTTCAAAACATTTCTCATTCTTTTGTATTGTATGCTCATTTAAAGACATGTACTGCATTTAAAAATTGCATAATGTTGCATTTCCACCCTCTGACTTCTCCTTAACTGAGGGTATTTGTAAATATTTGATAGAATAATTATTTTATTACCTGATGGTGACATTGGTGAATTCTTTCGGAGCCATGGTGACACATCTAGAGGCTGAACCAAGTTCTACCCACTTCCTGAACCATGTTGTTTTCTTCACAGTTAAAGTGTATTTGAAAAATTCAAAGGGATTGGGGAGGCAGTCTTTCTTGATGATGTGAAATTCATCTTGTGTTATGTTTCTGCATTTGCAATTTCCTTCTGTAAAACAAGATTACAACAGAAGACAAATGTCACCAATCGCAGCATCATTATAGCATATCCACAACAAATAACATCACAAACTACCATCCATCTGAATGAGTGGACACTGTGAGAGTGTTTGTGTGCACTGGTGTCCAAGCTGTGATAATAATTTGTACAGGGTTACTTTTCATTAACCTGGCTTTGTCGTGCTGTTGTTTTAACCTTGTGAATGTTGTCTGTGTCATCATTGCAGAATGTTGACTTGAAGTAACAGCAGTGTAAGTAAAGCAGTGAAAACTACCAGAGATGCAGTCATGTTAAGTGTGATCCCTTCACAAGATGCTCTCCAGTTTTTAACAAGACAAGCCATTATTCTGATCTTGAGAATATGCTTGACTGGCTGAAGTGATAGAGACCAGGATGCAAAACCACAAGTCCTTATTATTAAGTAATGAAACTAAAATGTGGCACCAGTAGTGGTGAAAAAAGTTCAAATTGGACACTGACAATAGGGAGAGGCTTATTAGATGGGGACACATTCATATTAACAGCCACAGTGTTCAATCCCAGTTCAATCCAAATTAGATCTGTTCACTTTCATAACTACAAGCGTCTTGCATCTGACTTCCATATGTATTCTGATCACTCACTCACATTGTATGGCTGCATATCGGATGAGACCACATACTTAAGTATCACAAGTCTGATTTGAAAATCAGAATTGACCATCTGATTTCTGTGCACCTCAACGGAAATAAATCCTTCATCCTCAATTGGTGAGAAAAATGTACTTGGGACAGCAGTATAGATTATATAGCTTCTAAATGCTGTGGAATCAATGGCATAACTGCAGACAAAATCGGAATATGACAATATCAGAATTACAATAAAAACAGGACTAAGGGCTGCATAAAAGTATTATTATTTTTTTAATTTTAGTTTTATTCACTGCTTAATGGTCAATAAACTATTGTACTTACTACATTTCCATTCAAAGGCGAGTCCTGTGCTGGGTAACAATTCAGTTACAGCTACTCTCAGTGTGACATTGTGACTGTAGTCAGTCAAAGTGTCAGGAGCAGCAATTATTTCCACATTAGTGACGTCATCTGTCTGTGGATGTGAACAAAAACACATTTCATTTGTGCAACTAGATTATTATGATTGTTATTATTATGCGATATCATACAGAAATCCAACATACTATGTTTTCATGCTCATGTACTGAAAAGTCTGTGTAATTCCGGCAAGCCTCCAGTATGTTTTCCAAGTCCACATCCACTTCAGAGGCCGAAATGGCATTCATGGCTCGCACTTGAACCTTTAACAGTCCTTTCAGGAAAACATTTGATATTTAAGCATCACTGGCCACATGCAGTATTTTAATATCATAATTATTTTCCATTTAATTATAGCACAGTGTTGTCTTTGAGTACCTTCAATTGGTTTGGAGAAGGTATAAGCTTGTGAGCTGCCATTGAGCATGCCCCTGCTCTCAGACAGCGTCTCCCTGGCTCCAGTGAGATTGAAGAGAAGCTGCACTGGGGCTCCTAGCTCCAAAAAAACATCAATGATCATATCAGCTGAGTCTGGACACTTGCCTTTCTCTGAGATGACTGAGGCTTGCAGGTCCTCCACAGGCTCCAGCAGACACAGCTGCAGGTCAGTGGACACAGTGCGGGCTGTGACCCTGTTTGATGCAGCCAGAGTCAGGTTGTGGCAGCCATACCCAAGATTCTCCACTGCATCTGAATTCAGTGTAATGTTGTGGGATTTGATTCCAATGTCTACTGATGAGTTTGCTACTAAATATTCTTCATGATGAATAGTGTAGGAAATATTTGTACCTATTCAAAGCAAAAAAGAAAAAAGAAAAAAAGAAATCGAATGAATCAGCATTTTTGAGTAAGAAGCACATGTTTATTTGTCTCCAACTATTATGTTTACTCACCAGCCTCCATCATCACCTGAATCTGGACAGGCTGCCCATACAGAGCATTGCATTTAGTGCCATCTGTTGACATATTCCTGCTATAGCAAGTGATCGCTCCAAAATCTCCCACAGGCTCCTGAATAGTTATAGCTTTCTCAGCTGTGACATGCCAGTCACGAGTAGTGCACTCCACCTCAACCACGAAAACACCAGGACGGGTGAATTTGTGCATAATAGTGCTTTCCATCCTGTGAAAATGTGCCGTAAAAACCAAAGTCACACTACTACAGTTCTAGTATCTACAGTTTAAGAAGATCTACAACAATGATTACCAAACTTTTTTTAATGAAAGTGTGATCTGAGCAAATTGGTTCACAACTTTTTGTATATTTACCGCAGTATCTAACACCTACCAGTATTTTTAATGGGGAAACCAGCATGTCCAAGAGATTGATGATGATATGTAAAACATATACGCACAAATCTTAAGTAAAATATTGTGAAAGATTCTGCACATTTATTTGGTGACCCCCCAAAAAAACCCTCTTGAGCTGTTTGTGTTTCTGTGGGATTGACTGATATTAAGTATCTGACTGAATGCAACATTTTGCTTACTCTTCTGGGCTGTATGGATCAATAGTGTGACCATCTCCTGCATTTAATGAGCATGTCAGGTTTCCCTCAAATGGATGAAGGAGCCACTTCACTGTGATGGTGACATTATCAAACACGGCCGCCAGTTTGCTCATCAGTAAGTAGAGACCTGAGAGAAAATCACAGTGTTAGATTGATCCAAGGAAACCTTGCTTCAGTATTGTTAATACTCAAGTGATTGTTGAGGGGGTAAATGGCTAATAGTTAAAGAAAATAAAAAAGGAACAATTAACATTACAGTACAGTAACAGCATGGTAATTCTATAACCTGACACCAACCAATATTACGTTCCCATAATCAATATAGGGGTAAGATATGTAGACAACTGACACCAGACATTTGCACCATATTGGACTCTGCTTTGGTCCAATACGTTTACACTTTGCTGCTGAGATTGTACCTAATAGCTGTGGTTTGTACTATAAATGTTGATTGTGTGTGATTATCTGTTACTCTCTGTTTTCTTTCAGTGACTGTGCCTGTGTGTAAATAGATAAGAGATAGAAAGCCTTTGTTTCTGGGCAATGTGGTTTGCAACAGTATACACCAATTCACACCATTAAATAAATAAAGGAAAATACATGCATATACATATATACATACATACATACATACATACATACTGTATATCAGTGTCAACAATAGTAAAACATGAAAAACTCAAGGTTTTTCATCACATTCCCTTTAAACTGGTTTAAAGGGAACAAATGAGCGCAGATATCTGTTGGACTTTGGTCTCTTGGAGAAAGCAAAGCTCCTCTGTGATGCCAGAGGACAAATTCTTCATTAAGAGGGTGATGTGGGTCTTCCTGGATGACCTTTGCCCTTTACTAAACATAGCCATAACCTGGTGTTGTACAAAACCATATGTCAATCAGAAATGTGAAAGAATTGATTTAAAAAAGGCTCACTTGAATTTAATGGTATAATAATGTGTAATAGGCTGGCAATATTATAGGAAAAACATCTTATTACCTATGCACTTTCCATCTTAGTAATAAAAAGAGGAATAATGTGTTAATAAGGATTCAATATTTCAGTAATAACATTTTCCAAAGTAATATCCAGGTAATAACTTGGAAATGAGAGCGAATGTAGGCTACTGTCAGTGTAATACTCTCACATGATAATATCTGTAAATCAAAATTGATGATTACCATATAATACATTTGACATTTGTACATTGCTTTCTAATTACCAAGCTATTACTTACAGATTACAACAGGAATTAAAAGGCATTGCCATACTATTATTTTCCATTACAATTATTACCACACTATTAACATATTTTATCATACCGCAAATAATGCAAAGCCAAGGATAAGATATTTGGGTCACAGTAAGAAGAAAACCAGACATAAAGAATGTAGTAACAGTTAACTCTAAAATAGTAGTGATGTACAAATACTCTGTATAGATAAATTCTGTCCCAGCTGAAACTGGGCAAACTGACAATGACTAACAGCCATTCACATCCACATTAACACTAATGTGTTATTTAGAGTGTGGCCTCAAGTCTACATTGGACAGATAAAGGAAAAACAAAAATCAGAGAAACCCATGCACACATACACCAGACTAAATATGAGGATTTTTATGGATAAAGATCCTCTAATGAATCTACTAATGATCTTTGGTATTAGTTTAGAGACCAAAAGTCTAAGCATAGAGGAAGATAGTGTGTCTGACCATGTTTGCAGTGATATTCCACAGACAGGTAACTTCCCAGCACAGGACATGGTTCAACAGAAGAGCTCAGATCCACTGGAGCTTGGCAAGCCTGCAGTCCATGGCAATGGGCTAAAAGAAGGCAGAATTTAAGCAAATTAGCTGGATTATTTTGAAGTTTACTGATTGAGAGGCTGTTTAAATATTTTCAAAGTGCATTTAAAAAATATGGCATTTCTCAGCTTTCATCCTATTAAAAGCAAATGATCTACCTAGAGTTTCAAAATCCCTCCAATAAAAGGAGCTAATAGAGCTTCAACAAGGTCTCTGAACAATAAGGAGAACCACCACTGTTTGTTTTGCATGAACTTCTCCGGTCAAGGTAATTCTAGACTCACATGAATGTGAGTTTACTCCAGAACCAATTATTCAGCTCCTATAGGAGGGGATTTGTCTATTGTCTTCTCTGGTAGTGTAATCCTTTTGCCTGTAGTCATGGGGCACTCATCCATTTTGTGTCTAATACAAAGCATGAAAGAAAAATGGAGTTTGCATTTATTTTGGTTTGTTTATCTTGTCTTTTAGCAAGAGGAGTTTTAACAAAGCAATACGTCCACATAGAGTCTACTGCAAATACAAATAAAAAAATTACATTTTTAAATGCAATAATTATTAATGTATAATTTCTGATCATGAATAATTGTATTCAAATATAAATATATCATATATGTATTTTTCCATTTTCGATCATGTGTAATATTTTGATCCATACCTGTTACAGAGTCTACTACATCTATCCAGCTGCACTCCTCCTGGGAGGATGTGGATAAAGCTGTGAGCTTAGATCGGCAGTAGTGAATTGTCTTTCGACCGTAGAAGCTGTCAACAATCTCTATAACTTGACCTGAACTACACTGTAGTGTGGCATTTTGGCCATGACATGCAATGGATCTTCCGGAATCTGAGGGTAAAGAAAAGAAAAATCAAGAATTATACAAGAACAGCAAACACAACAATAGATACTGATACTGTATATGATTATTCATGTTGGAGTGTGTACCAAACTGGCAGATGAAGTTGAGTTCCTGGCTACAGTTGACTGTTGCTTCCCACTGGAAGCCTGAATGCCTCAGGATATGTCCACAGGCTGCTTCTGGATCTGGTCTGTTCACCCAGTTATTGTAGCTGACATCTGAGCTGTCCAGCCATGCAAGGGAACCTGAGAGAGCGGTAACACACACACACAAAAGAAAACGATTAATCAGATAATACTTTTGTTTTAAATTTTGCTTTTCAAGCAAAAGAAAAGCAGATGTTAAGATAAGGTCGTTGTTCAGATCCTTTTCTTTCTGGTGTGTTAATTGTTAAGATGGCTCATAAAACAATAAAGCACAAGGCTGGGCTGTTCTCTGTGATGGGAAATAAAGACAAGTTTGTAAATCAGGGCACTTGACAGCGAGCCTATTGACTGTTCAAAAGAATGGAGAGGAATATCTCTTATTACACCTGCTGCTCCAGGGAGATATTAGAGTGCAGCAGGCAATGATGAAACACACTTAAAACCTCTTCTATGGAGGATTTGATTTCCAATTTTTTAAATGAAATATTAAAACAAAACAATTGATCAGAAACATCCCAAATTTAAAGATAATTTAAAGGTGAGATACTAACAATGATTTGTTGCTGTTTTCTTAAAAGTAATACAGCTAATGATTCAAGGTTTGAGATTCAAGTATTTATTTGATGTTTGTGCATGCAAAGTTAGGTGGTAATGAACGAAATGAACAATAAGGAAACAAAGGCAGGTGGAAAATCTTTACAAACAATACATAACAGTTAAACACCACAAAAGCAATTACACTTATAAACCCTGCAGCATTTATGGGTGTATATTATACATTCTACAGTAATATTGTTTTTTCCACCAGTCTGACTATGGCTGGAAAGAAGCTATTATAAAAATGCATTGTGTGCTGTTAATGTCTGGTCTGTGATAATGTCTGATGTGATACCACCTGACTTAAAGCACAGCAAACATGTAGCTTACCTTCAGTGGCAGCAGACTCCAGTGTGAGGTTCGGAGCAGCAGGTGCCAATCCCAGCCACCAGTCCTTCTCTGGCTGCAGGTGCTTCTGAAGGAACTGCTGAGTTTCATCATTAAGGATGAAGGCTAAGTGTCCTCCTCCTCGCTCACACCATCCCTGGGCACTGAGAAAGGAGCGCTGCAGTGCCACAAACTCGTAGCAGGAGCCATCAAACCCCTCCTGGTATTCTGGGCAGGATAGAGTCTGAGCATCTTCTTCAGCATAACAAGCCCAGCTGAGGAGGAGAGCCATCAGAGTCAGTGTGGGAAAAGCAGTGATGCCCATCTTAGCATCTGTCCATGCTTCACATCTGTGGGAGCATGACTTTAAAGGGCTCTGACGTCAGCAGCTCTCACGTTAATCAGCTCTTGGGTATCAGGCCTGATACTGGGATGGCTTCCTTCGTGGATGCCCACCTTTGTGTTTTACCCATGATTGTGGAGCACAAACAAAGCACAGGCAGGTTGTGAAAAGGGACATGACAAGTGTCAACAGCCAGTGATTGTCCCGGTGCCTCCATTACTGCAGGGGCTCCACAACCTGCAGAGTGAGATAAGCTTCTCATTCAGACCTGCTCAAATCCAAGTGTCACTCTGAACTTTATAGTTCAGAAAGCATTGGCTTTAACTGCCTTGTGGCCCTGATTTTGTTCAGATGTATGGTATTAGACCACCACTAGTTTTGCTTTTGGAAAGTAATAAAGTAATATTTCCCTTTGGGAGTGTCCTTGGTGATGCAAAACTGGCAAATCCTGTGATCTTTGAATAGAGTGACATAATTAAATGTTGCCCCCAATGTATAAGCAAGCTGCATGAGTTGAGCCCATACAACATGTGTATGTAATAACTTTTTCACAGCAGCCATTTTGACATGAAATATAGGACAAAAACAGGTGTTACCGATTACTTACTTAGGGTTCCAGGGTTCTTGCTGCAGTTCAAATGTAAGAGGGAGGTCACACTACAGTAAATACTTGATACTTTAGCCTGTAGAAGCAGTTTCTATCCTTTGTAAATTTTCCTTTTTTTCAGTTGTTCATATTTCCTGTATTTTCTGCTTGTTTTCTGATAAAGATATTGAAAAGATAACCGTGTATGTCATTAGAACATTGCTAAAATGACAAATATAATGGAGGACTTTTTCACAGTATTGTATAAGGAAGGCTGAACTAAAAAGAAGTGATGAAAAGATCAATAAGCCTTCTCTATAAGAAACATTTTGGTTTGTTGCAGTGTGAAAATCACAGGTGATAAAAAGGCTATTAACAGAGAGCTGGAACACAGCCATCACTAATTTTATTTAATTTTATTATTTACACCTGCTGTCAAAATCTCTTCTTTAAACAAGATCAAATGGATTTTTCAACATTTCTGAGTATTTCCTTTCCTCTTCTGAAGCAGAAATGTTGTACAGTCTTCATATAATAAAAAAAACATTTGATGAGAGTGCCATAAGGAGGTTTCAGGAGGTTTAGTGCACACCATCAAACACGATAACAATGATATACACATTATTTTGTAATTAGTAACACAATGACTAACATACAGTATGTATTAGTCAACCTGGTTCTCTTATTGCTTATTAAGCATATTTGCGGCTGTAGATACTTGTAATTCCTTACTTATAATACTTGGAATTACCTGTAATTCTTATTCCACTGCATTTATATGATAGATATAACAAGTCAAGATGTAATATATAAAATTTGTTTATGAGTTTAAAATCAAATAATCAAAACCTGCTGTCCCCACAACCTAAAGACTTGTGGGGACAGAGCTTTTGCTTGTACTGTCCCCAGACTATGGAATGCTCTCCTTTCTGTCATCTGCAGACAGTGTGGACAGTGTGGACAGTTTTAAAAAGCAACTGAAGACCAACTCATTCTGTATAACTTTGGGATAAACATGTGTTCTTCATATTATCTTTTATTACATTTTTATTTTTATTTTATTTATCTGTTTTAATGGTTTATTTACTGTATGCACTCTTGCACTTTTATTGTAAAGAACTTTATGATTTATCTGTGAAAAGTGCAATATAAATAAAATTTAATACTTACTTTAGGATGAGTAACATTAAAGGCAACCCTATATAGATTATAAGTTAATTGATGAAGAAAAAAATTAAGATAAATGTGTATGAATATGTAGTGCCTTGTAAATAAAAATGGATTATTTGTCATGTCTGGTCTGAGTTGCTCCTATGTTTGTTTGCTACTTCCTGTTTTATTTTGATGGTGTCTGGTTTTGTTGTTTCCTGTTAGTGCTGTTCTGATTGTTCCTAGGAGTCTGGTTGACAGGTGAGGCGGGACTCCAATCAGCACAGCCGTTCCTCATTTCCAATCAGTCTCTGCCCTTCTTAAACCCGGATTTCCTGTCACTCCTCGTCAGCGCGTCTTCTATACCCAGTCTGGTAACCTCGTCACGTCACTCTGCCTCGTATTCTCTAGCTAGCATTTTTGTATGACTGTTCCTAATTTTTTGATTCACTCCTCATGGTCACTTTTTGTTTCCCCCTTTCTAGTCGTTTCCCTGTTTCCTGAGCTCCGCCTCACCAGCCGGCCAGACTCAGCGCTTTATGTTTTTCATGGACTGGTTCTACTTTTGTTTTTGTTCTCATTAAAGACTTTGTTATTTCCTTTTTACTCAGTCTCCACACTTGGTCCTTTTTAGTTAATTAAACGATTTCTTGCAATCGTGACATTATTGTTATTGTTAATATTATTATTATGTATATATTTAACATATCAAGCATTTCATGGTTGTGTGCAAAACTTTTGATTTAATAATTAAGTTTCTTTACACGTTTGAGATTAGAACTGTTGGTCGAGCAATATACAGTGAGGGCTCTGAGTAACTGCCACCAAAATGTTTTTCTCACATACATGAATTAATTTACATGTATGTGCATTTGCTTAAATGAGATGGACAGTCATCAAAATGCATCTTTTTTAATCAAGCATAACATCTCGTGGTAATGGCTGGTTTATCTATTCAAAATAATTGTTATGCAACATGTTATGCAAAAAAAAAAAAAATGTCTCGAATGTCTGACGTCATATTACTGCGACGAAGCTCCACATAGGACATGACTTGTGGAGGAAATCGGTTACCGGTGTAAATGTAAACACCCTCGAAACTAAGAAACGACATTTGTACATTTCCACAATGTTGGCGTGTAAACGGGCTTTGACCGGCACAGTGACCTCCGCTCTCCGGCTTATCGGCAACAGTAACCGGGTACGTTTCAGCGCGACTGTCTGTTTTCACTGGAGCTCAGAGTTGATGTCACCACTGACCGTTAGTCCGGACATGCTTCTAATCCAGACATGCTTCTCCTCCTCAGTCTGTGCAGAGAGGTCTGTCCACGCAAACAGACGGTGAGGTCCGCATCGCACAAATCCTGAAGGACAAGTTCCCCTTAGCGTCGTCGCTCAAAGTTGTAGATATATCAGGTAAACCCGTCAGAGCTGCCCTGTGCCAAATTTGACTATCTGGAATTAGCATTGCATTACGGATATCTGTGACGTCATTCTGACTAGTCATAATTTCATTATGACTTGTATGACTTGTACTAGTGTGACTTTGTATGACTTGTACTAGTGTGGTTGTAGATATCTGTGACGTCATTCTTACGCGTCAAAACTACAGTTTCAAATATCTGTAATTTAGTTTTTATTAGTGAGAATGGCGTCACTTTTGCCATTCATTTGTATGGGGTTTGTCATTGTAGATCTCTAATTCCAGTTTCAGATATCTACAACTTCATTCTGACTATCTGAAAGTTAATTCAAGATATCTAAAAAAGAACAATGTAGATATCTTCAATTAAGAATTGTTAAAGATCTCTTGAATTGGAATTGTGACTGGTCCAAATGACACTGTAGATATCTTATAATGACAAACTCCATACACATGAATGGCAAAAATGACGTCATTTTGACTAGTAAAATCTAAATTGCAGATATCAGAAAGTGTAGTTTTGACTAGTAAGAATATTGGTCATCGGAAATAATCTAATCTGATTACAAACTAATATTTGATGTTTTAGAAATCACTAACCAGAAACCATTCATTTTGCTCTTGTTATGATTTATATTGTGAAACTCACAACAGTGTCTCTATGTGGCCCTGTGATGGACTGGCGACCTGTCCAGGGTGTACCCTGCCTCTCGCCCTATGTTAGCTGGAAATAGGCACCAGCGCCCCCCATGACCCTTAGTGGATAAAGCGGTAGAAAATGAGTGAGTGAGAGAACTCACAACAGTGTGTCATTTTAAAAAAAGTGGGTCCCCTTGTAAAAACTTTGGGAAAAGGCGCACTAGTTCAGTCAGGTTTTAACACACAGACAAAAGGGAGAGCTTTATCACACTATATGAATAAATATCTCACACACAATAATGTGCAAAGTTAATTTTTAGTTGAGCAAAGATTATTTGATCCCTGACAGTTTTGATGCTTTTACTGACTTATTCAATCTCTCTGATAATAAAATAATTTTCTAATGAGTTTGGGTGGGGATTGTCCTTCTTTATTTATGTTTCTTTTACATTTATCATGTACAGTATTTTGTAGATCCATTCTTATTGTTGTGCAGAAGTTACTTTACATGATTGGGTGATAACTGTGTGGTTTGTGTGATCCTGTGCTGTTTGTAGGTGGCTGTGGGGCCATGTATGAGATCCACATCGAGTCCACTGAGTTCAAAGGAAAGAGGGTTGTACAGCAACACCAGTTAGTCAATCAGGTAAACAATAATAACCATAATAGTATTTCATATGGCAGAAGTATAATACATAGTTCAGTTAAAATCAAGTTTTGAATTGCCTTTGTTTTGCTCAATAATTGTTCCAGCATTTATAACTGCAGCTACTTGATGATGTCATATCTGTCAATCACGTTTTTAAGATGATCATGCTTATGAAAAACTTTTTTGGGCTCACTGAATTTTCTTCATTTGCTGTCTTTTTGTCTCTCAGGCACTCAAGGCAGAAATTCAAGGAATGCATGGACTGCGAATATTCACCAGCATCCCAAAACTGTAGAGAAAGTCCTTCCACTGCTGACCCACAGACTTTTTCTATTGCTTACTCTGTTATGAATGTATACGATTGCAGGGGATATTTTGTTGTAAATTAATTCAGTGGTAATGTGCCTGTGGCAGAAATGCAGAGAGACAGTTTTTTTTTGCCAGATGCACATTAACAGTGAGAAATGTGTAGAAAAATCATAGAATCACATAAGCTATTTTTTTTATCTTCACTGAGATAACATATACAGTATGTAATATAAACAACTAAGCTATGATACGCACAATTCAACTTGGTAAAATGCCAGACAAATGTAAAGACTTGTAGGTTTTTTCAGGGTTGAAAGGCTGCTGGTTCAGTGAAAATTAGTCCCGGAACTGAATAAACATCCCGGAGAAATTTCATTGTCACACGCACACTGTGATCACAAATTCTATACATGGACCTTGTATTTATGCTGCTTATGCCCCAGTAAATCATTTATCAATAAAAACTGTTCTTCCTCAACACTGTGTTGATACTGATTTAAGGATCTTGAAAAATGACTTGTTTGTCTTTTAAAGTTGACTTTATCAACTAGCTTGTATACACTGTGAGATTGGTTTATTATACAGTAGTTTAAATACAATTTATTGTTCATATGGTTATTACTAGAAAATAACTTGAAAAGTAATTTTCTCTGTAAGAAAACACGAAAGTAGAGTTAAGAACAACATGAAAAAGCCATAGTGCATAAAGCAGTGTTTCCCAAAGTGTGGACCATGGAGGTATTGCAGGTGAGCCTCAGACAAGCATAAAAATTATTAAATGTACAATATTAATTAAAACTGATATTCTATATTACAATGTTTCATTTTGGTAAAACATGGTAAAATGTTTGATCATTTCAGCTGTGCTACATTCTTCCTACTAATGCTCAAATTTGTGCTTGAGCTTTTGAAGTTATACTAACTTTTAGAGGCCTCAAACCTCTGAAGTTTGAAAAAAAGTCTGCCATTAAAGTTTTGTAGCAAAAGGGTAGTTTGCAATTCATGCCCTGGCTTAGCGTTTGTGAATATGCATCTCTTTATACAGGCTGTGTATACACACATGCATTATGTAGTACCTTTTGTAGATTATGTAGAATCATGAATCAAGCTTAAACACAAGGTTCAGTATAATATATATAGGTACTATTGTACACTAGCAAGATTGATCAATTACTATCAACTTATTTAGGAAATTAAAAAAGAAATAGTATATCTTTTCATGCTGTTTTTTTGGGGGGGGGTTGTTCTGTTATTTGACCCTTTTGGAGAAAAATTCTAAGGCAGTTGCCAAGGTGAGACACTACCAGTGTTTATTAGGAGTTTATTAGGAGACATGTCACAGGTGCATGATTTAAAAGCAGAAGTTTAAGTCGCAATGGTAAGTAAAGCATATAAAGAAAACAAACTACCCTCCCAGAAGTGAGAGAATGTTACAGTCATATGATAGCAGCCCAGCAGCTCAATTCATCCTACTGTAATTTGCACCCAAAATTATTAGTCGTACAATTATTTTATCTACATTATTGGATTCATTGACCATGAAAATACACCTGTAGCATTTGGAATCATCCTAATATCATTATTAGTTTGATAATTATTCACAAAAATCTATATTTTTGTAACGGTGGTTTTCTTCTGGATGTAGCTCCAAACCTATTAAAGATACCGCAAATCTGTTGACACACTTCCGATTCAGCAGAGTCTCAGCTACAGTTTGGTGTTAGTTGCTTTTCTGTATCATTATTTGTTACCTTACAGTGGCCAAAATGGCCCACAAGCCCCCTATTGTTTCCTGTTCTGTATCCAGAATGTTCACAGGATCCGGATGAATCTTTGATATATTATAAAACCTATTGTGCCCTTATCCTGTATTTATTTTGCCAAGCGCCCTGGCCATTTATTGTGGAGTTACATACAGCACACAAATGCTGAATATGGCCCTATTTGGCAATGATAAAGAATTCTTCAAAAAATCTGGATCCTTTTCCCATTACACACCTTTCCTGAAAATTTTATAAAAATCAATTTATAACTTCTTGGGTTATTTGCTAACAGACAAACAAACACTGTTAAAAACATAACAACCTTGGTGGAGATAATGAATCCATGTTGGATGACTGACAAGAACCGTGTGAAGATGTCAGTCTGGGGAGGTTTTTGAATGCTATTGCAATGTCTGAAAGGCCCTGGGATTTCATGGCTGCTTTGTCATGATCTTTATTATTATTTCATTTTATATAATATTATAATGTGTTATGCTATTTACTATTACCACTGCAATAACGTTGTCATTTCCCACCCACTCAACCAAATACACCAAATGTTTTTCTATCTTAGTGAGGGCACATCACTGACATAATGCATTCCCTTGCCCCTCACCCTAACCATAACAATCATAGCTAAGGGCCTAACCTTATTCCTAACCTAAATCCAGTTCTAACCCTAACCCTAAAACCAGGTCTTAACCCCAAAAAAAGTCATTTAAAGTTGTGGGGCCCTGACAAAATGTCCCCATAAGGTCAAACTGTCCCAAACAGGATAGGTTTTTACTTTTTTTTCTCTATATGGAATCTATATATACAGGATATATGATTATTGTACTGTCCTACCCTATGTTATGTTCTACCTAACACTTTTATTTTGTTGATTTGTCACAAATGTTTCACCATTAAATTAGTTCTGAAGGGAAAAATAAGACACGCCTTGTCCCAAACGGTGAAAATATGAATAGTTTAAAAAAAAGATTACGTTATGAACACTTATCGCCAGCTGATGGCGCACTTCATACTTCATCTTGCTGGAAGCAGAGACGATACACGTTGATGAGTTTCTGTATATTTCGTTGTTGTTTCTTTAAATGATCCGTATTTCTGTAACTTAATTCAATTTGTCATGGCTGAATGAAGAAGACGAAAGCCAGATATTTCAGCGAAAGGGAGAACCGTCCGTTCATTCATCCATCTATCATCCATCTATCATCCATCTATCATCCATCCACTCAGAGCGTGTCTGCGTACCACATCATCATCATCATCATCATCATCACCGAAGCCCGAGGAGGAGCAGGGAGAGGAGGAGAGAGGAGAGCAGCAGGTCGTCGACATGGCTAAAGAAGGAGCAGGTATGACGGAGGAAACCGAGTACATGATAGACAAACATGTGGGCAAAGAAACGGACTGCAGCAGCAGCGCGGATTCTCCGGTCGATGCCAAAGAAATGCGGGCGGTGATCCTGTCAGGTTTCGGGGGTCTGAACAAACTCCGGGTGAGCAGGAAGCCAATGCCCGAGCCCCAGGATGGTGAGGTGAAGATCCGCGTCAAAGCCTGGTAAATATCCCAACAACACTCTTCATATGTGCACGTGAGCACCCTCATCCCCACGGGATTGAGCTGCAGTCATGAACCATGAGTGTTCGGTCACAATTCCACAGTCTTGATGCCACAGGTTGGTTTAGTGGAGCCCGTTCACACCAAGCAAATACCATCTACACATTTTCAGTTCTAAAATCCCAATGTGTTTTCCCTGCGTTTTGCTCCATATAAGCCGTTGTCAGTGTTGTCTGAGGCACAGTTTAGAAGAAATCTCATGTTGACTGACTCAGTACTGATATATTCACATGCACAATATTCATTCTGATATTAAATGGAAACTTACAGTTATATCTCTTCTATGCTGCACATATGATGGCGACACTGTATTTACTTTGTATACATATATGGTTCTGTTTTCTTTGTAAAAACATTTTACATTTGTCTATATTTATCTATTCCTTGTATTTTGTGGTGTTTCATTATGCTTTACTGTCTGCCTAACACTGTAACTTCCCTTCATGTGTGATCCTAACAAAGTAATAAAGGACTAATCAATGATTATTTTATCTTATCTTAACTTATTATGCAGTGGCTTGAATTTCCTGGATCTGATGGTACGTCAGGGGACAATTGACAACCCTCCAAAACCTCCTCTTGTCCCTGGGTTTGAATGCTCTGGAATAGTAGAGTCAGTGGGTGAAAACACAAAGGGATTTGAGGTGGGTGGAATCGACTGTTTCTGAACCACAGAAAACAAATTTACTCTCAGCTTGAAAGTATCAGTGATAATTACGTTACAGTTAATGCATAATCCTCTTCATTGTAACATTGTTCTTTCACGCCAGTGTCTGTAAGTTATCCTATACATATATATATATATATATAAACATGTCTCCCTCAGATAGGTGACAGAGTTATGGCCTTTGTGAATTACAATGCCTGGGCAGAAGTGGTTTGCACACCAGCGGATTTTGTCCACAAGATGCCAGACAAAATGACGTTTGCTGAGGCTGCAGCGTTCTCCTTGAACTTTGTGGCCGCCTATATGATGCTTTTTGAGGTTGCCAACCTACGAGAAGGGATGTCAGTGCTGGTGCACTCAGCAGGTGGTGGTGTAGTAAGTGTATTTTCTTATGAATATTGCACAGCCACAAAGAGAGTTAAGCCCTTTCACCAAATGCTCATTAAAGGTCCAGTCTATAACAACGAGGAGTTTATTGTTAGAAAAGTACTATTCTTTGTAAAATATATTTGTGTAATTATTATAATATATAGTATAAAGTATATAGTTACATAGCCTGGAGGAGCTGCTATGTTTCTAAACCAGCCTGGCCGTGCTTTGGAAAAGGAGGGATGAGCTTATCAGTCCTCCATTTGTTACATTGTTCAGTCTCACCATTAGATGTCATCAATTCTTACGCAATGGTCTTTTAAAGTTCACTGTTTAATACTAGAAAATCAACAAGATGTTTTCTCCCTGTTGTGATTTAACAGATGCTGTTTACCATGTGTCACAATGCAAGATCAAAAACAAACTGTGCTTTAAGCTATTTGCATTCTTGAACAACCTTTAGAGTAAATTAAATTGTGTCTCAAACAAACATTTTTCAAATTTAATATATCAATTATTTTGTGAGTGTGTGTTTATTACAGTGGACCATATTCTCTTTTGGGGGCATGTGGTACATTTACAGTTGATTTCTTTGATCCAGCTAATAAAATGTCACACCTGTGTTTGTTAATTTTGAGGGTCAAGCTGTGGCTCAGCTGTGCTCCACTGTTCCTAACGTCACTGTGTTCGGCATCGCCTCATGTTTCAAACATGCAGCCATCAGAGACTCTGTGACTCACCTATTTGACAGAAATGCTGATTATATACAAGAAGTCAAAAGGTAAGCATTGGAGGCAGTTGATTTGAGGCTGTTACTCTTTGGCTCTTCATGATGCATGTTTTGGAAACATGTACTTGTCAATGGTTAAAATAAGACTGAACTGGAAGGCAGCACCGCGTCATGCACGTCAGCTAATGTGATAACGTGGACCTCGCTGAGTGGGGAGGACAGGATGCAGATGATACCTGTTGCCTAATTTGGTCTTGTGTGGCTGTGGTCCCCATGGAAACTCCCAGTTAATCTCAGACATTGTGTAGGGCGGAGGTCTGCACTGGCAAAGGGAAGCGACTGAGCCAATTACAGATAGATAGATAGATAGATAGATAGATAGATAGATAGATAGATAGATAGATAGATAGATAGATAGATAGATAGATAGATAACTACTGTTGGATTATTAAAAAGCTACTGTTGATAACAAAGTGCAGGATTTAAAAACAATTTAATGTAATGGAAAATAAACTAAGAATTAGTACGGGTGTAACAAAGCTATGCAATACATCAATGATTATTCAACACACACCCTCTCCTGCTTGTAGCAGTAATTTACTATCATTGTTGGCTATACTGTTAAGTTATTTAACATTCAGTCACTCATGTATGATAATAACTAACTGCTTCAAAAACACAGATTCACTTATGTGTTTCATTAGCACTAATTGCTTCGGGCTCTCCACTTACATGTAGTAGTAGTGGATGAATTGGCTTTTCGTCTCTCTGGCTCACACATTCTTCCCAGGATCAAGAGCAAAGTACAATTAAATTAATCTTTTTACAAAAGGCAAAAAAAAAAAAAAAACATGGGATCACAAGACTGCCAAACAGTTTAAGCCAAGCAGGTGTGTCCAGAGCCACAAGGCAGAAAGTGAGGAATTTAGATGGCTGCGATAATAAAATGCCTTTCATTCCTCCGTATCTGCACCCTTAACGTGAAATTCGTGTCTACTGTCCACTGACTCTGTATGTAATCTCGCCATGCAAAAAATGTGCACCACGTTCAGTATAATGTGCCAAATTATGGCAAACTTTTTTTTTTGACTCACTGATTATGTGTCTGAATGGAATGTCAGGTTTTTCCAGCATGTTCTGAATGTTTCAGTGGAGTGGAGTAAGTAACTGGCACCGCACAACGTTGGTTTTGAAACAAAAGTGTGGGCAGAGTCAAAAGAAAAATGTGGGTTGCACGCTGCAGCTTTTTTTTTCTCTGAGTAATTCTTCAGAGAATCAAAGCTGATGTCCAATGGTCA
This sequence comes from Brachirus orientalis, assembly GCA_016785285.1. Taxonomy (NCBI): domain Eukaryota; kingdom Metazoa; phylum Chordata; class Actinopteri; order Pleuronectiformes; family Soleidae; genus Brachirus; species Brachirus orientalis. Next base: position 4,534,253 of record JAFBJR010000172.1, read on the forward strand.
AACTATACATATACTGTACTATGTACTAGTACATATACTGTACTTCAGTTTATATGAATTCACTTTTCAGTGGACTTCACCTTTACTCTGGTCTGAATGTTTCAGGATTTCTCCTGAGGGAGTAGACATCTTGTTGGATTGTCTGTGTGGAGAGAACACAGGGAAAGGCCTGAGTCTGCTTAAGCCACTGGGAACATACATCCTTTACGGTGGGAGCATATGCTTTTAAACATATACTGTATGTTTAAAGGGTCAGTGCGTAGCAGCCGATATATAACATTACAACTATAATTATGTTTCCATTATTTTTATTAACATCCAAACGTGAAGAAAATGTGTTTTTGTTATTTTAGAAGTGGATTTATATACAACGACAACAGGTCCTCTTCCAAGGAGTCTGCCATGTTTTACCACAAATGCAAAAATTGAGACTTTAGGGAGGACATGTCTCAGTTTTAGGTTTGAGCCAAGAGACAGGTAGCAATAATTGCTTAGTCAAAAAAAACAAGCCTTAGCTCAAGACATGCTCTTGACTTATAGAGAACTGATGTTTTGCTCCATGTTATTTTTGGATAAGATAAGTGAGCTCTGCCTACTTTCTCCTGCTTTTTAAAAAAAAAAAAAAAGATAAAGTGATGTCCACCTCCTTATGCCACTACTGACAAGAATGCATCTACACTTATTTCTCATCTGTCAAACAATTAATTCTTGCACTTGAGTATGCATCTAAATTAAGTTTTGTTCTGTTATTTTTGTGTAAGGAAATATGATGGTCTTTATGCCAAGTTAAACTAATTTTCTCCTGGGTTTCTCTCACACCTTCTTGTGTAATGACGGACAAGAATGTCACTAAACTAATATCCCATGTGTCAAAATATTTCTTTATAGATGAATCCTTGCATTCATTCAGTGCGTTGTCAACACTACTGGGTGTGAAATAGTGAGGATCAGTTGAATAACATACTGTATACTACATAGCCTGAAAATATAATGTGTTGTTGCATTGCCAGCCACAGTTTTCTTCTCATATCTGTTAATTACTTTACTTATTCTGAAGCCTCGTGAATTAAGTAATTGTATTCTATGATGCAAACATCTTGAGTCTTAAGGGGCCACACCATCTTCCACCCTTCTTGGCTGCCTTTTATTTCACAATCACTCCTGTCTCACCTTCTGCACAGAGCAGTGAAATCCTTTCTCTCTGTTTTTCTCAGGCGCGTCGAACATGGTAACTGGGGAAACAAAGAGTTTCTTCAGCTTTGCAAAATCTGTGAGTCAAAGATGTAGCCTGCCATCAGCATATGAAGGAAACAGTAACCAGTTCAACATTAATGTGCATGAATGAGTCACCCGGGATCAACATGTCTCTCCATTTCTTTACCCTGAAGTGGTGGCAGGTGGAGAAGGTGAACCCCATTAAACTGTATGAGGAGAACAAAGTCATAGCTGGATTCTCGCTCCTCAACCTCCTCTTCAAACAAGGGAGATGTGGTGTGGTGAGATCTGTGATGGACAAACTCTTGTGTCTCTATGATCAAAATAGGATCAAGCCAGTAGTGGACTCCCTGTGGGCACTGGAGGAGGTAAGAGGTTGGTGGGGTGATCAGATGCTGTGAGAGAGTGGAATGATGATGCGTGACAAACATGATGAAGTGACAAGATCAGAGATGCCTGGAAAGATATAAGACGAGGTTTGTCACTAATGTCCTTCATACCAAGTGATCTTTTGTTTGTCCCTGCTGTTTTCTGTGGGACACTGTCAGCTGTTTTTGAACAGTTGTCCACAGATGGTGGGTAGGTTGATTCTTCTTGCTCCACAGTTATTTCAAACCCACTCAGATCCTGACAGGCCATGCCAATCATGTTGCTCTTGATATTTACTAATTCTGGTCAAGTCTACTTTACAGTTATTTGCCCTGTACTAAGTGAATCATTGTAGATGAGCATTTAGTTAGTCACAGTATTGTTGCATTTGGTTCATGAGAGACGACTGTAGATTATTTAGTCCCTCCACCTGTACTCTTTGGTCTCTTTGCCAACGAAATAATGTATCGGATATTTAAAAACATTTTTATACTTTTTAAATATTTGGTTATGCTTGGGAAGTACAGCACCTCCTTCTGTCCATTTAATTTTGATTCCTGCCTTGTCAGACACTATTTTCACTAGCTCTTAATCCAGTTAGTGCTGATCAGGTATTTAATGCAGGGTTCGGATGACCCTCAGGGAATATTATGGAAAGGAATATTTTTGACAGCATCACATTTGTCAGGTTTTGGTGTTCAAACTGGTAAACAAACTCCGCTCCAGAACTGGAAGACTTGCCTTCAGAAACAACAATTCTGGGATAGCGCTGCACTTTTAATTGGGTTTTTTTGCATATGCACACAGGCAGTTACACATACTTTGCTGTATGTAGACATATAATTGATCTGCTATGTATAAGCCATTTTTGATCACTGTACCCAGCAGTGATATTGAAACTCATTGTTGTTTTTTTTACATAAAATGTTTGGAATTTGTTCCACACCCAACACACTCTCGATAACTTCCGATATAGGCATGAAATGGGAGGCTGATTGCAAGAACAGTCACAGAGAATATATCTTGATGAAATAATTTCAGTCATCAGGTTTTGATTTCCCATGGGAAACATCCCCCATCCTGTTGTCATTAAACTTTGGCAGGTTGCTCAGGCCATTCACTGAAATCACTGCCCATGAAGAATCTCATTCGAAGGGAGGATGGCGTGGGATGTAGGGTCAGAGGAACTGCCTGCCTTGTTTGTTTATATGCCTGGGAGGAGAATTCAGAGGGCGTTAGTTTACACATTGGCCATGAAAACCTTTTATTCTTGAATGAAAATAATAGGTATAACATTAATAAATAAATAAGAGGTTCTCTGACTACCAGCAGTTCCAGTGAGGAAAATATCATCAATCTCAATCACTTCGGGTTTCCAAGGTGAATACTGTTTCTGACACTGCAAAAGAAGAAATTAACTTTCGTATACATAGTATATACATATTTCACTATGTAGTGATCATTGTACAACAAAATGTAGGTGGATTTGTCCCCACTTCTTTGAAAACTATGTCATTACAAAGCATTTGGACAAAACATGTCTATCATTGTCTACATGCTGAACAAGTGCATGACCTAATTTTGTTCTTGGCTTGATTTCCACAGTTTCATTTAACAAGTGACTCCCTGTGACACAATTGCTTCCGAACAAAGAGGCACATTCACTTGTGCCTCTGTTGCATTGTAATGAGAAAGCAAAAAAAGTATGGCATCCTGTGTTATCTCCCCTAATGTGTCAACTTGCTGTTTACAGCGAGTCAGACAAGCTTTAATGAGCTGTGCTGAGCTTATATTGTTCAAAGTTCTGAAAAGTTGTGGCCCACAAAGAAGTTTTGTGAAGTCCAGCACTGCAGCCTACACTATACAGTGGACTCCCTGATAACAGAAGTCCAACCCTCAGTTTGAGCGTATACTGATCAAAAGCCCTGTCTGCAGATCTGTTAAAATGTGTATGGTGCATCTATATGTGTGTGCATCTGACACTTATATATATATATGTATCTGACACTTATATATATCCTATAATTACTTTTTTTCTGACTGTGTTGACATCGTAAAGTCTCACTGCTGTTTAAAGAGGTCTGATGATAAGAACTAGCCCATCCACTACTGTTTAGTTACCAGGGATAGTTCAACTCATTCCACATTTCACTCTCACAAGAACAATTGTGTGAGTATACTGTATTGCAAATATATGATTTTACAAATATTGTTATAGTATTGTGATTGTATTATATCATTACTTATATTGCATATTGTGTAATAATATTGCAATAATATTGCGTCTCCGGGGATTCCCACCCCTACTGATTATCAGAGAAAAATAAGTTCACATGGCATGTTCTGAAAAGAAAAATGATGAAAACACAGAGTTTTAATCCAAACAAGTTTTTAGCCAACCAAAAGTAAAAAAAGGTGAACATAATTTAGCATAGTTAATTTTTATTTTAGTCACTAAAATTATCATCTAAAGTACCTAATTTTTGTTTGCCGACTTGCATTATTTTTTTTTTATAAGCCATTGACTTTAAATTAACAATTGACAAAAATCATATTCTTTCACGATGCTAAATTTGATTTGATACTCAGTTGTTCACAACACACATGTAGTGATGCACATAAATGAATATACAGTATACTGGATGTGAGCACTTAACCTTGTTAGACATTATGATGTTTTGCCTTTTTTCCACTATCCGATTTTATTAGACTATCCCTGTTTTCAAGTAAAAGTTTACAATGCAAATGAAGAAGACCAAGCTTTTTGGTATGCAAAGGCCACCATGGTAAAACAAAATAATCATAAAAAACAACCTCACTACAGTTGTTATAATATTCATTCTTCAGTTAAAACCAGAAGTTTTTATTAGTGCAAGTTTTTTTTTTTTTTTTATAAAGTGAATTTAATTTTATTTATGACTGCAGTAAGAATATATAACCCCCCCCCCCCCCCCCTCAGGAATCTGCGCAGACATTTATTATTCACATAATTTATTTGTTATTAGAGCCTAATCTAAAGGTGTTTAATTGTATTGTCATAATTAAATGAAGCAGCAGAATTATTTGTCTAACGTAGACTCTCTAGGACCTGCGCGGTCAGTGAGGTGTTCAGTGTGATGTCAAACACCACCCAGCAGGATGAGTCACCACCTGTTAGTCATCATTTCAGCCAGTAACAGTTCACACTGAGTGGGTTTAGATGATTGATTTTCCGTGTCTGTGATGACCAGGAAATGGTGGAAACAGTGTCTTTTGTGGGGATGAGATGAGAGAACAGTGAAATTAAAATGAATTGCTGGAAGCTCTACATCTGTGACCAAATTTATTTTATATGCATATTTAAAAATGTGTTAGGAACCCTTTGGGCTTATCTGTATTATGTTCCAAATAACATTTAACACCAACCAAATGCTGTTATACAACAGGAACAATCTGTTTAACTGTGAAATTCCGATGAGTTGTATTTTTGTATTAAGGACTTAAATACCTGTAATTCTTGTTAGATGTTCAAAAAAAATAATTACTTTAGTGAGGTTTAATACAGTTGATGTCCGTACATTAAGCTTGTTGGAAGTAGGTTAATGTGTGTTTTATTCTCAGGTAAAAGAGGCCATGCAGAGAATCCATGACAGAGGCAACATAGGAAAACTCATTCTGGATATGGAAAAGTCTCCTACCCCTCTGGTAACACCAATTGTAATGTGCCTTTACTTTGTTAATTGCAGGATTTAAGTGGAGAGCAGGAATTCAAAAGTGAAGTAAATAAAAGCCATTGAGCCATACATTTATTTTTTTTTTCAGTGGCTGCTTCATTTTTCTTAATCAAACATAAATGCAGATATTGATGTAATAATATTAACAATGACAAATAGTTACTGATTGAAATCATTCAGTCAGCATTGTATTGTAATATATGACATATATGCAATATGCAATATATATATATGCATATATGCAATATATTGTATATCGTTTGCATTTCCACAAGCATTACTATAATTGCCAAGCCTGTCAAATGACCCACTGGAAGTATGTGATAAACACACAGACCAACAGACGATCCTTACATTTATAGATACATAAAAAAAGAATTATTATAGCATAGATACACTCATACTCTCATTAGTGAAGTGCACCTTTGGATATATGGATATAACACAACATTCTTGTTCACCTCTTTTATTCTCTTTGTGGAGCTCAATATGCACTTCATGACAGAGCTGAGTACAATGTTGTGACCAATGCAGATGGCCAGTGACAGCACAGAGACCAGTGAGGCAGGAGAGGAAGAAGAGGAGCCTGAGGGAGACATCGACAGCAAGGAGCGAATGCCTTTCATCCATTAGACCCTGCAGAAACTTCTGCGACATGTTTAGAGACTGGGGAGGCTGCACACATTCACTCAACAGTGTTGTACAGTATGTGCTGTATGCATGAATGTGCGGTATGTATGTACAATGTATGTCTGTACGTATGTATAGTATGTGCCTCTTGTCTGTTACCTTTTTTTTGTCAGTTGATTGGCCAAACAACATTTTTTTGAATAAATGGAGATTAATTTGCCATCCAGACAGCAAGAACAAGTATTATGTCAAACAGTTTGTTACATATTAAAGGTACATTTACAGTTCATTTTATCTGCCAGCTCATGTATTTGCACCACTTAAAGATTCATACCTTTAAAATGACATTTTATGCTCCTAAATGTCTGTATTGAAACAAGGTGAGCATGTCTAAATATTCCTCATGATGAGAGAGAATTCATTTTAATTCCCACCTGCTATCAGTGTTGGAAGATGGAAAATTACAAAAACTTACAAACCCTGATGTTTCTAACAAAGTCAGTGAATTTCTTTCACTGTTGGGACAGATTTAAAAAAAAAAAAACTGTATGAAGATATTTAAATGATATTTTATTCTTAAGTGCTGCACTTGACATATTATGGGATCACCAGTGCCTTTGAGCTGCAGAGGAGAGTTTGATACTTGAAATGCTTTCCATCATGCAAAGTTCATATTGAACAAATGAACAGAAAATGTCTGAAAATGGACAATAACAATAAAAACTCTTCCCTGTTTGATCATGCAATTTCTAGTAGAGTATATCATGTATTTACCCACTGAAAGTATATGTTTGAATTCAAAATATACATCATCATACAGTGTTCAGTGTTTAGTACAGTATCATGGAACAGGCAGGCAGTGGAGTCTCTGCTTTATTTACTGTACGTGGCCAAAGTTGTTTACTTGCTGGTGCCTCACATCAAAAGTGCTATAAAACTCCTGAGATAAATCATGTTTACAGTCAGCTGGTGCACAGTATAAAGGCAAGGTGATTTAGGTTTGAACAACATTGTGTATTACATTATTAAATTGCGATTCCCTCCACTCTGAAGTGTATAAGAAAAACAGCTGACAAGGAGCAATGTTTGCCAGTGAATTGATTGGTTTATGTTTAATTTAAAGTAAAGTAAAAGCAAACATGAACATTGTAATGTTTTCACTATTTATCCAGCCTTGCTTCTTCATTATGTTTTCATATTGGCTATGAGAATTTCACATTATCAGGCCTCTAGGGGAAAACAGTGTCCATCTTATCTCGTCCTGTCCTTGGACACTAAGAACCTTGCTATTTGTTAAGATGTCTCAGTCACAGTGATTTAGCAACTGTTCAAAAAGGTGTAGTACATGTGAGTCCAGACGTACAGGCTAAAATTGCATTAGTTCTGGAGATTTCCATCACCATCTGAAGAAGTGTTAAGAATTTAAGTATATGCTTAAATTTCCTCATTAACTGTGGTTTACCTGTGGTTGTATTTTTGTTGTGTACTTTATTTGAGTACAGTTTTGTGATACTTGAATAAATTTATCTGCAAAAATCATAGTAATTGTATTTAGTCTTTTGTCACTTGGGCTTTACTCTGTGCCTGAAAATGTTTCACATGTGTAAAAAAAAAAGACCATTATCCCCCTGCACATGAGGGTCGCTGGAGCCAATCTTAGCTGACAGGGCAAAAGGCGGAGTACACCCTGGACAGGTCACCAGTCGGGGAAGAATATTCCCACTCACCACTCAGCCAGAGTGTGTGTGTTTGGACTTTGGGAAGAAACCGGAGTACCTGGAGAAAACTGGAGAACATGCAAATATCACACAGAAAGGCTTTCGGTTGAACTAGGATCTGAACAGGTGACCTTTGTCCTACGACAAAGGTCACCTTTTTTTTCTACTCCACTGATGCCTAGTCTTTGCTCATTGTGTGAACTGTTGGGTTTCTCTTCTCTCTGTAATATTATAAAGGTTTCTGCATTCATTTGTGCAGTGCCTTGAGATAATGTATGCTGTGATTTGCCGCTAGACGAATAAAGCTTCATTGAGTTAATTGAATTGAATTTAACCAGCAAGAGGTACCAGTGGAAAAAAATTATCTTTTTTTTTTTTCCAAGGAAGACCTGGTGAGAACAGGCAGCAGCACCAGTATGTAATTCAAAAAGTTTCAGATATGAAAGAAAAAAGTGAGGAATTCAACTTCATGACTAGATCAACTAAAAAGAAAAGTAGCTTCTTTGAGAATCTGCCTTCAGGTATTTCTGTGTTTAAAACAGAAAACAGTACAGTATGTCTTTACTATGAGTTTGTTAATGTTTACTTTCACATGTGAGAAGTTCCTCCGTGCTATAATAAAAAATGTTTTTGGTGCACATTGCATTTGGGGATTTGTTATGTATATGGTGGCTAAACTGAGGAATCATACAGAAGTAGTATACCATTTTGTATGATTCCTCTGTTTGGCACCAGATGGCAACAAAGTTTCAAGAATTTTACAGTTGGAATATCATCACTAAGGAAATACAGTGGGCTCTCATTGATGATTGTGTTTGACTGTCACTAAAATGTGCACCTGCTAACCTTTGGCATGGTAGCCCATGTGCTGATGGCAGGACTGCTGCAAACTGTTTTATTTATGCGCTACCTTCATCATTAATTATTGATTAAACCACAAGTATTGATCCTCTGCAAAGTAGTTTTCTGTTTCATCCTCAACTCACTCTGGCTCTTATATCTGCTTCAAGGTGGAAAGAAAGTAACATATTCTAACACAGGTTTTGTATATACCAATGCAACATAGAAACTGGACTTGGTACTGCGCAGTGTGTTAAAATCATTTTCTATTTTTATTTCGACTTTTCTCACTCGGTGGACAACAAAATCATTTATCACATATTGAAAAAATATAGTTTTAATTAGGAAGAAGAATACATTATTCTGTAGAATGTTTCACTTACGTGGAAACTTATGTTAATTTTACAACCTTAATTGAAACTTAATGCTCAGAAAGCTACAGTCATAATTATGCTAAATGAAAAAAAATATCACATGAGCAGGCATTAGGAATTGCATTGCTATATTAAGTGCAAATGTCCAAGGGTGTTCCATGTTTAGCTCTCCCCTCTCATCTGTATACAACATCTCATCCTAAAAATAACTGGCTGCACCAGAGCTGGGCTTCCTTTAGGTGTAATAGATTTGAATATTATTTAATTTGGAGTCTGATTTGAAACACTCATATATAAGATCATTATATTTGCAATTTATAGGGGCAGCAACAGATTGAGGTGGTAAGTGTAACATTTTTTATTGTCAAAAAGTGACATGGCCTGTTTAAAACTGACATGAGAGGAGGAGAAATGAGTTGAAGAACATTCAGTGAATTTATAGCCTGTTGGTGAAATGAAAGGGAATACTGCCTCGTGCACCCTGTCCCGAGTAAATATTTTTCAAAAAGCCAGACACAAGGAAATCTTTATTTGCCACTCCACCCTTTACCTCCCTCACCTCCTCCTGATGTTTGGATAAAAACAAACAGATTTGGAGCCAATGCAGGAGGAGTGCACAGAAAAAGATGTACAGGAAGCCAGTATATATATTAAGCTGCCTGCACCGTTTGGTTCCTTTCACAGCAGCATTAGGTGAGTTACTGTGCCCTGTCCCATAGGATCCACTGGCCTCAGACATGGCTCGTCTGACCCTTCCTGTCTTCCTTATTCTTTGCTTCTCCTTGCTCCACTTCAGCTCCAGCCGCCCGTCTCGCACCAGGAAGGCCGTGTCAGCTCGTCAGTCCGGAGGTATATTACTATAAACATCACATACACATCAGCAGTAATGTGCTCTGTAGAGATATTTGACCCCCAACCCCCTTTTCCTTTTTCTTACTTCTTTGTTGAATTGCAGCTGCAGAGGAAGAGGATGTGAAGTCCCAGATTGAGAAGTTGTGGCAGGAGGTGAATTCACTGAAAGAGATGCAGGCATTGCAGACAGGTACTGTTTTCACTGAATTCATGTATTTAAAAAAGAGAAGATTGGACAGTTAATTACACCCAAGAATATCACTGTAGGCCGTATTTTAAAAATAGGTATTTTGCACAGAGATGTGATTACTGAAAATTTTAAATTTCTGTTGGAATTTTTGGTGTTACTCAAAGTGAATTTTACTGTCGGACAAGATTGTGGATTCACCAGAAGAGGGCACCAGAATCACAGGAAATATAACTTTTTTCAGTACTTTTGTAATAGTAACTTTCTGTTTCTGAATCATGAGATTTTTTAGTTATCACAAATCAAAAATAAATTAATACATAAATAAAATGCTATACACATATTTATGTATTATTATTATAATAATTTTTAAATATACCACATTATTTACTTTGAAGCCACTCATGAAGTAAGTTTTTTTGTGTTCCCAGTTTGTCTCCGTGGCATCAAAGCTCACCAGAAATGTTATCTTACTATTGAGGAACCCAAACATTACCATGAAGCAAATGAGGACTGTATTGCACAAGGAGGAACCCTTGCAACACCTCGGGACATGATGGAGAACAATGATCTGAGGGACTATGCAAAGAGGAGCGCTCCAGGATCCAAGGACTTCTGGATTGGTGTGGCAGACATAGTGAAAGAGGGCCAGTATGTTGATGTCAACAGCTTGCCAGTCAGCTTTGTCAACTGGGATCGCTCCAAGAAGCAGCCCACAGGAACGAAAAGGGAGAGCTGTGTTGCCCTTTCAGTGGCTGCACAGGGGAAGTGGTATGATGAGGTGTGTCGCAGTCTGAAAAAGTACATCTGCGAATATGTCATTCCTTAAGAGAAAGTTATTTACAGCTTGATTATGAGGGTCATTGATTAATACTGAGGGAAAATGTGTTGTCAATTCCTTTGAGATTTATGGTGAAAACACTGTGCATTAGGCCTATGGATTATCAAATGTTCTTTAAAGGTTGAATAACTTTACATTTTTATTATATCATGTAGCCCTCCTATATTTATCAAGGACTATGCTTTACGTAGGCCACAATCTTGAGCCATGTGTTTCTACAGCAGCCTGAACAAACAGCCAGCACATATTTTGCATTATGAAGCAGAAGATTGCTATGCAAACAAAGAACACTATCTATTGTAGTATGCAAGGGCCACCGTAGTTCACTGATGTGCTCAAGAAAGGGAGGCGTGAGCTGCAATCTGCAGTGTCACCATTTGGTGTCACTAATTCTTACACATTAGGCCTTTAATATTAAAACGATGTGAGGATGCCAGTTTGTTTTAACACTCATAATAATAACCAGCTACATTATATTTAGGTTGTTACATAATACTAGGCTCAAAGAATCAGGTGACAACTCAACAGCATGAGAAGTGAAACATTCTGGATGAAGCTGAACAAACAACACTGTAAACTAACACTTTTTTTTTTCCTGAAAACTCAAAAGTTTCATGTTCTTTTTGTTCTGCATTACTATTGCTAATTTCTTCTACATCAATATGCTTTATTGATAGAGTGGTATACTCTACCTAAACAACTTCTGACATCATTGAGCAAATGTGAGTGATTTTGGGCAATTGCAACATTACAGTTATGTGTTTTAAGAAGCCCCTCTATGAAGCCACACGAAAAAGTTTTAAACAAAAGATTAAGAGTAATTTAAGATTTAGAGAAGAAAGATGTTGATAAAGATAAAATAGACTTCTAAGTGGTACTGTATATAGAGTAGCCATAATTATGTATGTTAGTTTTATAATAATAATTTTAGAACAAACAAAGCAAAAATCCATTTATTTTGCAAAAAGGTTCAGTACATCAGTGCATTCTGTTGGCCTTGATATCCACATGTTTAGTGCAATAGTGAGTAGCTCATACTATTGGTCATGTTTGTCTTCTTACTCTGTTAGAACACACTAGTCTTTGCCTGCTTGAATTTTTTTTTTAATAGAAAACTTTATTTTGGAGCAGTGACCCCATCTCTAATCCTCAAACTACCATTGTATCCAGAGTCAACAGTCACTGTGTGCAGTCTAGAGTCTACTGGCTTGTCCCAGGAACGCGGGGAGAAACAAAAATCATCAAAAATAGACTTGAGCAAACAGAGAAAGAACATGCAAACATACACAAAGGGACTGTTATCAAACCTTGACCCGTGCTGTGAGGCGACAATGTGAAATATGCATTCTGAATTAAATGTTTGTTCTGAGTTGCTGGTGTAACACCACCATGTGAGCAATGCAAGTAATAAGAGGCCAGTAATAAAAAAATATATAATTTTGCATTTCACCATGTACCCTCTTGCTTGGCAACAGCTACATTTTGGAGATTAGAAAACATGGGATGGGTCAGTTAAATGTTATATATATAAATATATAACACTCTTTGTGGTCTCTTCTATCAGTAAGGCCAGAGAGGCACAAAAATATATGTTGTCTCTTGGAAAAATGACTGGTTAATTTCTCTTTCTGTGCATTTTTATAGTATTCCTATGCCTACAGACTGGTGTGTAGTAATTTGACTAATTACAAATGTTATAAACGCTGCAAAAAACATTTTGATAAAAGGAGCTCAGGATCCATTTCCCATAGGAGTTTGAAGTGTGCTTTAATTAATATTTCCATATTAATATATATATATATATATTTATAATCAGTGATTTACCACCTTCCACACAGTGGTGCATTTAGTGAAGGTATTGGGGAGTTACCACTGTAGTAATCCATACAATTTTTTCTACAATATTTGGTTGCATATTCTGCAGTGCATGACTGTTTTATTTAGGGCAGATGGGCAAATGATCTAGGGTCAGATCATTTGCTAAAATAAATATGCATGCCAAGTTTTCAACCAGTTCTGGCCCAATAAAGGGGAATTAGACAGTATACTTCAATGCTATCCATCACAGGCTCTCTGATGAAAATATCATCATGCACTATACCTTTATGAATAGTATGAAATAGTTAGAATTACAGTAATTAAGATCCTTAAAACTGGTTGAGACCAATGGCACCGCAGATGATATAATGGGAGGAAACAAACAATGACATCTACATCATGGGAAGAGTAACACACACGATAAGTAAGGAACCTCGTTGATGTATTGGGAAAATACATCAATTCCTTCTTATTGTTATCATTGTTTTTAAAGTGTCTCATCACCTCGGCCCTAAAAAAATCAAAAAACACACAGACAGGCACCAACCTACGTCATCCTGCCCGCACACATCAAGTAAGAACGGTTGTCTCGATGGAATGTGACGCCACAGCTCCGTGCGTGAAGTCTCGCGGAGTAAAACACCGGCCATTTTTCTCCGTGTACAGCAGGACACTTTGTGCCTGGCCAGTGTATCCGACATCACTTTTGTGGGCCTACAAGTTTTGTCTAGTTTCACTTTGTTCTCTGCGCATTTAAACTGGCGACACACAGTACACCAACCATGTTTATCGCCGCAAAGTTTTCCTGCTGACATCCCTCTCCGGATAGATGCGCGTCTGAACTGTCGCTCAAATGGAAATGGTTCCCAGCGAGGAGAATCAGTTCGTATCCAAAGAGGTGAGGTTACGGTGGAGCCTGTTACCCTCACTGACCATGCACATGAATAATGGCAGAAACTCTTTTTCACTGCTCGGCGAGGTTTTTAATCCTGGTGTGTCATGCAGAGGCTAACTCTCAGTTGCTAATAGTTAGCTAAACATGACTTGGACGGCCTATCGTGACATGGCTAACTAGCGTTAGCTTCAGCCATCGTCAGTTAGCAGCCAGTTTTGACTGTATCTTTGGACAAAGTGAGTTTATTAGAACATCTTAAGCTTCATAATAATTATCATTACACACTCCTACTGCAAAAGGTGTCTTTTTATAATTACAAACTCGCACGGCCTCAAGTAGTGCGATTGCTATGAAGTTAATCCTTTTAACAGAGACGACATTTGTCAACATTAGCGAGCTAACTTGCAGGTAACGTTAGCTGGTAGGCTATGATTTGGCTAAAAAATGTTGTTTATCATTTAAGACGGGTTAATAGCAAAAACTCTAGTTAATCTATTTGTTTTTGATATCAGAAAAGCAATGTAGGCAATCGTACGCGGACACGAATGACAGCTACGTTTACCCGTAGTTTTATTATTGCACCCACCGTGGCATTCACTCTTCCTGTCCCTTTCTACATTATTATGAATAAACTTTAAGCTTTGGGTTAGCTTGTCACATTATTAATCTTACGCTAATGCAAAGCACTTAAATGCAGGTGTGTACGTTTAAACCCGTCAACATTTTGTTGCCACTGGTAGTAAAATAAAATACTCAAATTATCTTCTAACATCCGTTGCAATTGCATGATTATCCTGTTCTGTTTGTATTAGTCTTCAATCAAACGTCAACCCGCAGGATTTTACGTAAAATAATATGTGAGTTTACTATTGTACAGTGCTGTCATCGTTTCACTTAAGAACAATGCGCGTCTGCTGCAGCCACTGTCATCAAAACTAATGATTCCCAGACGGTCTCATGTTAACGGTGTGATTTGGTTTACTGCGTCACGCGTCGAACACGGGGAGTCTTTGGACATTATTAAGGGCTGAAGGGGAAATTGGATGGGATGATGCCGAGTTGAACTTTTTTTTTTTAATTTGTCACAGTGGCAAATATACCAAGCTGTTTTAACATTTACTGGTTCAGTTTGTCACTCCTAAAGTAACATTAGCGATATAAATTCTGACTTGGCAGAATTAAGGTTAAGGGTATCTCCAATTTGAGATATCTGTAATCAATATTCATTTAGTATGACTATAAGTTAAATCCACATTCATAAAATCTGATACATATTCTGACCAGTTAATACTTAATTCTAAAAAGGACAACATAGATAACTTTAACTGAGGTATATTAAGGCTATCTGAATTATAATCATTACATTGTAAATATCTCAAACTGGAATTATATATTAACAATTTAGTATCAGTAATTAAATTAAAGATCTCTGCAATTTGAAGTCCCACATGAAAAGAAAAAGGTGACATAAGGAGTAATGAAGCTTAAGCAATACCTTTTTTATGTCTGTGATGCTATCAAAATTAGGATTTAGGTTACGTTGTCCTGCTCAGAGTTGAGTTTGCTGTTTTATTAATTTCAACTGTGAGGTTAGAGATGAGCAACATAAAATCAACATTGTTTGAATTTCATTGAACTCTGAAAAGAATGATTTTAAGTAATGTCACATTTTGCCAAATCAAGAGTAACGTTTTCCCTTGACTTGTCAGATTACCGTTTTTATGTTAAAAAAAGTGTAATTGTAAACTATACATTTTTGCCAGTGAAAAAGTTGTTTCCACAAAACATTTTGCACCAGTTCATTAAATTATAATGGCATCATATGCTTACACCTGAGGATAACTTAAAGGATATTGAGTATCTCAGTCTTTTGGGACATGTGCATTTGTTAGTTGAGTTTTACCTTTAAAAACCACCATAATGGATACAGCAAAGTCTTTGGCAGGGACAAGACTTTATTCTTCAGTTTTACTTTCAAAATGTGAATATAACAAGTCATATAATACTGAATACTGAGTATTAGTGGGTGAAATCTGATTTTCCTGCTGATAGCCTTGATTTCAGTAAATGACTGTCTGGGTCCCAGGCTAGTTCATAGAAACTGCAGCATGCGCAGCCAAGATGATAATGTGCCAGTACCTCAAACAACCACACTTTTGAACAATCCCCTTTTAACAAGGAAATACTGCTTGTTGTTTGAAGTACCCCTGCATACATGTCAGCGCCTTGTGATTATATCCACAGTAAAAATAACCTTTTAATCTCATAATACACTTGGGTGTTGTCAGCTGCAGGTTCTTTGGAATCTGTCAGTCACATTTTTCCAAGATCACAAACCCAACAATGGGTTCACAACAACTGTAATAACACATACTGTATGTATTCCTGTTATCAACAGCCTCTCACTATCCAATAGGTCGATTTGCCAACCAAATGGAAGTATGTGTAGGTGGTAGTTTCATGCATCCTTACTGTTACTACTTATTTTCCTTTTTGTGTTTTTAATTTATTTCTCTCCCTAATATCTCCACATATTATTAGGGTGTGTTTTGGAGTTGCAAACAAAATATTTTTGAGATGAAGAGGATCTTTCAGGTAGACTTGTGTGGTGTGGGAGAGAGAGCTTGTCATAAAGCATGGTGTTAAATAGATGCATGAAGCAGCTCTGCTTATCATCATACACAAGCAATGGTCAAGTTACATTGTTGCAGCTTGACGAATACCGCCATTGTCTAACATTAGAGATATGCCTCTAAACAATGACCGTCAGAGGACAATTATATTAACTTGTCGAGTATCTAGACATCTGAGATAAAATACACAATCACTTTTTCTACTCTAAAAAATTATGTTGCTTACAAGTGATTTGAATAAGGCTAGTATCTGATCAAAAAAACGTTGGTCGATACATGTTGGCTACATCAGTGCTTGATGAGTGAATTTTTTTTTTTTTTTTGTTCCTCGAAAGGTTTTTAACATTTGTATTGTTTTTGATGCTGGCTTTGAATCTGTAAATCAGAAATCGACTTTATACTACACTAGTCACAAAAAACAAACTCCAGGCACTTTTAAGATAATAAAGTGACTTGCTGCCTCTTGAAACTTCTGGTCCACTTTTAAAACTTCTACCACTGTATATTTAAAGTTAACTAAAGCATGACTTTAGCAAGTGCATGCCCTGTGTCATTTGAAGAATTTGAAGTCATAAATTGGGTTTGTCCAGTCATGGGTTAAAAAAGTGTTTGGCTGATGTTTTTGTGAATGCTCTGTGAGTTATATATTATCCTTTGTATTTAAAAAGCCTGTATTATCACATTCTATTAAGTGTTTTTCAAGCAAAGTGTTTATGATTTATGATTACAAAATGTTTTATACTTCCATCAGTATGCCATTTTATTTTTATTTAGTACACATTGGGTGGTGTGTTCCTGGTGTTTAAATGAATAGAGCAGAACCCACTCTTGTTAAAAGTTTTAATTATAAAATAGTTTTTATATTATCTCAACATTAGAAAGAAAATGAAGTCTAAAATGAATTTTTTACATTTTGTATCAAGATATATTTCATTTATTACCACAAACATGTTTTGTTTACATTTATTTTTGCAAAAACATACCTACCTTGTAACATGTTGGTCTGACTGTGGTGGTAATTTTGTAATGGAGAAGTAATATTATGATAATACATTTATATGATAATCATTATGTAATGGTTTGGTAATTAAAATGGAAAATCCATTTGAGACACAAGGGAAGATGAATTTCAGCTTAATATATCCTATGGTAAAACTCATTACAAAGTTATTACTTGGGTCTCACTTTCAAAATAAATATTACTGTAATATTATTTCCTTGTTACCACAACATTATATTTTTACTACCAAGCTGAGAATTTCATTAGCAATAAGTTGGTGTTATAATATTGTCTACTATAAACATATTGTTACTGCAATGTTATGTAAAGTATTACACATGCAACCTAGCAAAATGCATCTTGCTCATCCGGAACTCTTGATTTTCAGATCCACAATGCAGCTGAGGAGCCCAGAGTGCTGTGCATTATCCAGGACACCACCTGTGCAAAGACCATCAATGAGAGGCTGACCATAAACCTGCCAGCTTCCACAGCTCTCACCAGGCTGTATAAAGACATTGCACACAAAGCAGGATATGTGAATGGTACCTTCAGCCTTGTCTGGGGAAATGCAGCAGAAATGGTTAGGAAATAATTTGTCACTTTCTTCTTCAACATTTGACACTGATCTTCCACTTAGTTTAACTACAAATTGAACTGGCTTACAGGTGTTACTCCTCTATTAAATTCAAAAACAAAGCTGCAGTAAAACTTGCACTTTCAGCATGATTATACTATGGTGTGCCCTATAGAGGTATGTGGAGTTATGAAAGAAGGGGACTATGACGCCTCATTAACTATCTATAAATGCAAGGAGTTTTTGTCAGGCTTCAAACTTGACAGGTGACTTAATAAGGTCACCAATGTGTGCAGTGCTGACTTTATCAGTGTTTGCACGAGAAATGCAAGAGCTATTGGTAGGAAACGCTATAAGCACCGCTTCCAATTCATCTCACACTGCACATTTCTCTGTCAGTCGATTAAAAGAGGGTGTGTCTTAAAATCAAATCACGCTGCAATAAAAAGTGTGGGAAAGACTGACTTATCAGATGTGCCTCCTTCACAGCATGTGGGAGACTTTGCCTATATTCTGTTGAAAAAGAGTGTTTCCCCTACTTAAAAAGTTGAGTGAACTTAGTGAACAGTGAAATCTCTGTGTTTTTGTCACATTTGTTTTTTGGAAATGTTCAGTTATTAATTTATATTTTGTTAAATCTGTTGTCAATACTTTTCTATTTTATTGGATCAAATATTTGCGCATGAACTGTGCATGAACTTCCAGACTAATTCTGTGGAGCACTTTAGTGACTCTTTAGATGATTTGTTTTTATGGTCTGCAGTGTTATTACTTAGTTTAGCTTAGTTTCACTGATCAAATGAAGCTCATTTACACCACTGTTTCCTGTTCCAATGAAAAGGTTGTTACAAATTTTACAAACAAATCAGTATTTTCAGTCAATAAAAAAGTAGTAATATTTCTGTTGTAAGTCCTAGTGACAATTAAGTGTCTCTCCTTCGTGTCTCCTGATGGCAGTGGTTGTCTTACAACCAGTGTCTTACCTGCTTTTAGACCTGGAGCTGCAAGTTCTGGATACTGCAAACTGTTTCCATCAGCAAAGGCATGTTGGTTTTATTCAGTATGTTTGAATAGAGGCAGGGTATTGTAGGTGAACTCAGGTGTGATTCATAATGGCTTTTAGCTTGTTTGCAGTTGCTGTTTCCTTGTTCTCCATTTCAAAGTAATTTATGTAAGCACATGAAAAATAGCCCTTTCTACATGAAAGGACAGCATCTCCTGATCACGACCTCAATGACGCTGATAGTGATAGACCTACATGTCTGTAAATGCTGTAAGTGAGATGGAGGTTAGCAGTATTTTGTATGCCATCAGTGTCAAAAATGGAGTTGTCATATCATACAAGGAAAACAAAGTGTGTAAGGCTGTTATTGTGCTCTCATATTCAATACAGAAAACTAGTAGAATGAATGCATTTCTAATTATGCTCTCTTAGTGTTGACTGGGGTTGTCCTCTGTTGTCTTGTCATGTTTATACATACAATTCCTTTTCTTAAATGCGCCCAGGCTAATCCTGCTGCTGACCCAGGCCAAAGCCCAGGTACTGTGTCTGTTATCTCACTGAGTAGGACACTGGATTAAGCCTCTGCATGTTTCCACTGCAGCACTTTGCTGGCTCGTCCTCAGCTTGTTTCAGAGAAAGACAGCTCTGTAGCATTGTTCACATGTTGGTTTCAAGCTACTTTCCTCACACAGGCCATTACGTGGAATTTGATCAACATGAATTCAGTAGCTCTCTAAGGGTTCTCCTGAGTTCATCCACTTTGTTGCTGAGACTGTTCATGTGATCCCCTCCCCCCTTCTCTCTCTGCTAACCTCTAGGCACCACTGGATCATAACAGTGAGATGTCCCTCTCAGACTGTGGGTTTGAGCCTGGTGGTAAAAAGAATTTTCTCCAGCTGACAGACAAAGATGGAGAGCAGCCACAGATGGCACTGGTAAGTGTGCAGTTCCTAATTTCTTAATTATTTTGAAAAACATTTTTTTAAATATACTATTAGCACTGTCATGGTAGTCACAAAAATGAAATGCGGAAGTAGGAACAAGGTCATGGCATAGGATGATGAGCCACTATGGCTTCTTAACATTACACAAGCTGATGTGCTGAGACAACATATTGTGTAACCTCCTGTTTCACTGTGTTGCACTGTTTTTAGTACTACTCTCTACAACTAGATCAATTTAGCTTATTTCTAACTACTGTGGCTGAACATAGACCACTCAACTTGCTGTTAAACTGTGGAGAACATACCTTAACCATGGTGGGTTTAGCTCTATTACAGACTGAGGTGGGATTTTTAAATTAAGTTACTAAATATGCACTCTTATGCCAATAAACCCCAACATAAGAGGAAGAAGAAGTACATACACTCACCAGTGACTTAATTAGGTAACACAGGACATCTACAAAAGTGGATTTACATCTGGCGTGGTCTGCTGCTGCTGTAGCCCAATCTACTTCAAGGTTTGACAGGTTTTGCAGTCAGAGATGCATACCTTGGTTGTAACGAGTGGTTGTTTACCTGTGAAGGTTCTCAATCATCCAGGTCTTAGTCTCCTTCTGTAGTAGCTGTAGGCAACTGGACTTGCTTTATTTGAGTTGAAGATATTTCACCTCTCTTTCAAGAGGCTTCTTCATTTCTGACCCTTATTCACACTTTGTCTCAGGTGAACCCAACAACCTGAAACTGTGAGGGGTCTGCATTGTTGAACTTAACAACTCTGAAGACAGGTATCAGCCTCAGAGGTTAAATACCCGGTTTCTTCCACCAGTTTGTCAGAAGAAGCTTCTTAGAATCTGCAGCCTGCAGCACGACCCCGGGATTCCACTGAATGTATATACATTGCGTAGCGTCTCCGTCGCAGCCTTGGAAAAGATATGCATCTTCTTCAGTAAATGTATCAGCTTCCACCGACTCCGTTTGTGTTACTTACCGACACCCTGTTCCTTGTTCCATGGGTCTGCTGCTTCCGCAGAAAATACGGAAGTGTTCTATATTTGCCAGATGACGGAACACAACACTCAAATTCAACAAAATCAGCACAAGCCGGTCAGGAAATTAAACATCAATACAACATTAAGTGTCTGTTTTTTTTGTTTGTTTTTTCAGAATGAAAGCCCTTGTGTTCAAACCATAGTATTTTTCACTTAACCACATTAACGATGCTCTTGCAAAGCCAGCATTCACTTCTCATTCTCTGGTCGGTCAGTGAAACATCTGTTTCTTGTGTTCACAGTACTTCATAGTTTTCAAATTACTGAGAGAAATCCCTGTCTCGCAGCTCCAGCTGTTCGGCCATGCTGCATGCTGACGGAGCTGTGAACAACAGCCACCAGCTCCGTGGAGGAAAAAAAATGGCTGGTCGCACATGTACAAGTTGATGTAAAATTTACTTGCATTGTCTCAAACATTGGTCACAGTCAGGAGCCCTGAACTGACGCTCAGTGGATATTTTCTCTTTTTTTGGACTACTCTCTATAAACCCTAGAGATGGTTGCATGTGAAAATCTCAGATCAGCTAATTCTGAAATATTCAGGCCATCCATCTGCCTCCAACAACCACGACACAGTCAGAATCACTTAAAATCACCTTTCTTCTCTGTTCTGAAGCATTGAATAAATTCTGTCCCCGAAAACTTTTAGCGTCGTAAAATGTTATTTATGAAAGTGAAGCAGACATGGTGCAGTTTTTTTCAGACAAGATGATAGTCTTAAATTATTCGATTTTTTTATAATTTAATGACTATTTGAATATTCGAAAATTTTTGCACATCCCTAGTTTACATGTCTAAATGCCATGTAATGATGATCAGGAGCATGCCACAAGTGTATTTAATAACAAGGCTGGTGAATGTACTGTATATTATCAAAATGTGTATCTGTGTGCAGGATGAGTCGGGAGCAGCTGACAGCATTGGACTGGATGACAGTTCACAGGAGCGGTTCATTGGGCCTCTTCCAAGAGATGGCACTCCTGGCTGCAGTGGTGATTACAGCAGTTCATCCTACTCCTACTCATCCATCCTCAACAAATCTGAGACGGGTGTGTTTTGGGCATATGTTACAGATGTTACGTCACTTCATTTACACATTGCCAGCTGACTTGTTACTACTTGTCTCTTGCCTCCCTTGTAGGTTACGTGGGTTTAGTTAACCAAGCTATGACCTGCTATTTGAACAGTCTTCTTCAAACTCTGTTCATGACCCCAGAGTTCCGAAATGCTCTCTACAAGTGAGGAATTATGCCTTGTTCTGTTGACGTTTTACTTTTGTGATTAATGTATTGTGTATTTAAATAATTACACAATTTGTGTGCAACTCAGCTGGGAGTTTGAGGAATCGGAGGAGGATCCAGTCACCAGTATCCCATACCAGCTACAAAGGCTGTTTGTCCAGCTGCAGACCAGTAAGAAACGTGCAATTGAGACCACCGATGTGACACGGAGCTTTGGCTGGGACAGCAGTGAGGGTTAGCTTTTTTTTTTTTTTTTTTTTTCCCCCCCATGTCTACACTCACATTGTTTCTCTGTGTATTTGTTCTTGACTGAGACCATGTGCCTATACATCTGTAAACTTAATTACACTTTTTGTTGCATTTATTTTTTAGCTTGGCAGCAGCATGATATCCAGGAGCTGTGCAGGGTCATGTTTGATGCTCTGGAACAAAAGTGGAAGCAGACAGAGCAGGTAGGAGCAAACAGAGTTTTCCCTCGGCTTCAGAGCACAAACATTCATCTCCCAGCCTGATGACACACGTGCACGTGTACACAGACACATGCACAGACACAATGGAAACAAAAGACCTACTGTAAGGAAGGTGAAATAGGCCATTCCCAATCCCCAGGGTTAGCCGTTTTCTTATTTTTGGAATGAAATTTAAGCTGTAAACACTCTTTTGTGTGTGTGTACTTCATAATTGTGCTTTAAGTAGATGGTAAAAGTGAGAATTTTAGTATAAGAATGATGATAAACTGGCCAAACACAGCTAATTTCACAGTAGTAGCTCTCTCTCTGTGAACTGACTCAGTGTAGCATTTAAGTGCACACCCCTGAGTAAACAACTCATGATTTACTGATTTTTAAAGTAAAAATAGACAAATACAACTCCTGAGATAAGGATATCTAAAAACTGAAGTTTCTTCAAAATTAGAAAAATATTGTGGGCCAAGCAAATGCTGCTAGTTATATTTCAAACATGACTGAGTAGGCCTGACTGTCATGCATCCCTGTCCTTAGGCTGACCTGATCAACCAGCTCTACCAAGGGAAGTTGAAGGATTATGTGCGTTGTCTGGAGTGTGGCTACGAGAGCTGGAGGATTGATACCTACCTGGACATCCCTCTTGTGATTAGACCCTTTGGAGTCAACCAGGCCTATGGCAGTGTGGTGAGTTTCTACATTTTATCCCTTTTAAATATTTAGTATAGTGGCAGCAAAGACAGCAAAGCACTTAACTCTCATCCATGCTTTGGATTTCACAGCTACTCAAAGGCTGCATTGCATTCGGTACATGACGGTGGATTAAGTGCATGATGTCTCCTATAATGTACTGTACATAAAACTATAAATTTTCTGCCACAGGAGGAGGCTCTGCAGGCATTTGTTCAACCAGAAACTCTGGATGGGCCCAACCAGTATTTCTGTGAACGCTGCAAAAAAAAATGTGATGCCCGGAAGGTGAGCAGACTGAAAATGTGACCTGGGAGTAATTTTCAGAGAATACAGTGTTCCGCTATTGACCTGTCTAATCCTATGTTAAATGCCTCTTGGTACAGGGTCTAAGATTTCTGCACTTTCCCTACCTGCTGACACTACAGCTAAAACGATTTGATTTTGACTACACCACTATGCATCGTATCAAGCTTAATGACAGCATGACTTTCCCCGAGGAGCTTGACATGAGTCCATTCATCGATGTGGAAGATGAGGTGAGACCAGCATATTTACCAACAGTTACTTGACCTGATTATAAGCTCTGATTGAGGAAAAAAAAGTCCCTCACTCTCTCACACTTTGTTTTTATTTTTCAAATTATGGCATGAGCACCAACTGGTGTTGCTATGTAACCCATTGGGTGTTGAAATTCTCAAATGTTGAATCAATTAGGAATATATAACATTCACATTACCTACCTCTGGGTAAATATTTAATACCCACTCAGCACCACCGAGCAAACATCTAACACTTGATTAATTCTTCTTCTTTTTTTTAGGGGGGAGGGGGTCTTGATTATTTCTGAGTTCTGTATCACAAAGACCAAGATAAATAAACATCTTGACCCATCTCTTAACCCATAAACACCTGCTGAGTCTCATTTTTGCTGTTTTGTTTACTCTCCCTTCAGGACAGATATTTATTTTTCCCACTGCTGTTAGCCTTTTAAACCAATATTGCCATAATTATAATTATATTGCCCAACCATGATTTGTGATTTTGTATAATTTTTGTTGTTGGTTTGCTTTGATTTGCACCTTTATTCATGTTTGACTATTGAGAAAATTGCAGTTTGGGGACATTAAAGTTTTACCTTACCTTGCTATTCCATACTTTACGTAGGATACACATTATGACACTGTATTTGTGTCATAAAATTCAGTCAACCTGTTTGTCTAGTCGAATGTTAAATCTATTGTCAACTGATGTTTTTAGAAGTCGCCTCAGACGGAGAGCTGCACTGACAGTGGAGCTGAGAATGAAGGCAGTTGCCACAGTGACCAGATGAGCAATGACTTTTCCACTGATGATTGTGTGGATGAGGGCATCTGCTTGGACAGCACTGGCAGCACAGAGAGGGTGTTGAAGCCAAAGGTGATCATTTTGAACAGATATTACTTTGGATGGTGGTACTGTATGTGGTTCTTTCCATGAATTGATCTGAAACTATAAATCTTAACGGTGGTTTGGGCGATGCTCTGACTACTTCATGAACTCTGTGTTGACTCCAGGCTGCTAGCATACCATTTCCAGCTTCAGGCACAACTACAGCTACAACACAATCCATCTTGGCTGTTGCTCTTATCTGAATATGATTTTCCCTGTCATATTCACAGAGTTTGTTGAACTTTGAGCTGTTCTCCGTCATGGTCCATTCTGGGAGTGCTGCGGGTGGCCATTACTATGCTTGCATCAAATCCTTTAGTGATGGCCAGTGGTACAGTTTCAATGATCAACACGTGAGCAAGGTCAGTGTCATCCCTCACTTAATCAACTTTATTCTCTCCCAGCACTTACTGTATCTGTCAGGTTTAGTGACTTCCTGGACTCAACAACACTTGCTAAGTAAACCAAACAAATAATATCCCATTTGCTGTAACATTCTCCTTAGTTACAAAACATATCTGTGAAATAATTGTGTCTCTGTGCATCTGTTTGGCAGATCACCCAGGACGATATAAGAAAGACATACGGCGGGTCCTCAGGGGGCAGAGGCTATTATTCTAGTGCCTTTGCAAGGTCAGTTGTGTGCAGTAGTAGAATAGAATAATAATTAACTTGAAAATGGAACCACTTACATCTGAGTTGAAACTGGGAACTACAGGGTTTGTCTTTATTCTTTGTTCATTGTTCATTCATCCTATTAAAGTTTTCTATTTTTTTTATATTGGGTTGTATCAGGTATTTATACGTTTATACTGAGTGTTGGCAGTGTCTCAGATTCATCTGAGCTCCCTATATACACACTGTCAATAGTCATTAATAATTTTTTTTCTTCTTCCAACAGCTCGACAAATGCATATATGCTTATTTATAGACTGAAAGACCCCTCAAGGAATGCAAGTAAGGACTTCATTTATTTAACTCTCACAGTAATAATGTTAATATTAATGAGATGCCAACACAAATGTGAGGATCATTCTGTGTCACAATGCTAATTCTCTAGGATCTTAAAATAAAAAGCAATGTCCCTGCTCACTGTTAAAGGACAAGACTTTTTTCCCCTTTATGTGAGATGCTGCTTGCCTTTGAGAATTAACATGTTGGTACAAAATTATCATGTGTTTTAAACCAGTTTCATATGGCTATGCTACAATTAGTATTGATGGGATTGTGATGATTTATTAAATTAACCATCTTTTGTCTTAATAATGCGCTAATAAGCAGTTTGTCTGAGGCATTGTCTGGTGTGGGACCATATCATTCTTAAAAGCCCATTTTGTGTCCAAGTGCTTCATGGGAGATATTTTACTTCCATTTTTGGATCAGTTGTGGTTATCTTTTTCTGAGCTTGGCATAAAATGGATCACGGTCTTGTTCTGTAATGTGTTCCTTAATCTGTATGTTGTTCTGTCGGAAGAATATTTAGCTGTAGAAGACTTCCCAGAGCACATAAAGAGTTTGGTTCAGAAGGAGAAAGAGTCTGAGGAGCAGGAAAAGAGACAGAGGGAGATTGAGCGCAATACCTGCAAGGTTTGTTTGGTTTTGAGCAAAGTCTCTGTTTTATGTCTGAAAATGAATCAGTTTATAAATTGTCTGCTCTCTTCTTCAGATCAAGCTTTTTTGCATGCATCCTGTAAAGATGATGATGGAAAGCAAGCTTGAAGTTCACAAGGACAAAACACTCAGAGAAGCAACAGAGATGGCCTATAAGGTTTGTCTGTTGTATTAACACCATAGCTAATTTGGTCACTGTGTGGTTTTAGCAGCAAAATATTGATTACTGAATTACCATTTGCTCTTAAAGTCATTAACATGTCACATGCTAATGTCTGCTTCCACTTTTGCTTATGTCTGAAATAATGTTTATAGGGACCTTTGATACACTAATGGTAAAAATAATCCTGGTCTTTGCATCATTGTAATTTGTGTTTTCTGTACCTCAGCTGATGGAGCTTGAGGGAGTTGTCTCTCTGGACTGTTGTCGCCTGGTCAAGTATGATGAGTTTCACGAGTACCTTGAGCGCTCCTATGAAGGTGAGGAGGACACACTGATGGGTCTGTTACTGGGTGGAGTCAAGTCCTCATACATGTTTGACTTGCTGCTGGAAACTCGTCGGCCAGATCAAGTGTTCCAACCCTACAAACCTGGAGGTCAGTAGTCTTCTAATACAGTCAATTAAGACTTCAAGACTTCTGTCTACAAGTGATGGTGATAATGATTGTGCTTTACACAGTTTATATATATGTGTTGGACATAGTGCTGCACAGTCTACTGTGTGTGATTACTGTTGCATCAATGGATGTCGTTCAGCAGAAGGCCAAGCAAATTACGCTCATTACAATTCAAATTACAATCTATTATTCTGTGACCTGAGGAGTTTTTCTGATTTTCTACAGAGGTTATGGTGAAGGTGCACGTTGTGGATCTGGAGAGTGAGACCATTGCCTCCCCAATCAGTGTTCGGGCATACTTGAATCAGACAATCACTGAATTCAAACAGCTTATTGCACAGGTTTCTTGCTCTCCTTTATTATCACTGTGGCCCCATTTCCCAAATATCTTCAATTTTAATCATAAATAATGAACACTATGTTGAAATGAATGTGAGAATAAACCTTGTAGTCCTATGTTTGTGTCTCAATTCAGGCGACAGGTCTGTCTGCAGAAACCATGCATGTAGTTCTGGAACGCTGCTATAATGACCTCCGGCTCCTCTGTGTTCCAAGCAAGACCTTGAAAGCTGAGGGATTTTTCAGGAGTAACAAGGTCTTGTCAATAACTTCTTATTAGAAAATTTATCAGTAAGCTTAAAGAAACTGAAGTTTTTACCCGTTTTCTCTTTTTTTTTCATTCAGGTTTTTATTGAGAGCTCCGAGTCGACTGATCATCAGGTTGCGTTCACTGACTCACTCTTGTGGAAACTGTTGGATCGCCATGGGAATACAATCCGACTCTTGGTCTTCCTGCCTGAGCAGTCACCTGGTTCCCTGGCCAACAGAACACTTAGCCAAAAAGAGGGAGGTGACTCTGATGTGCCCTATGATGAGTCCAAGGGTAACAGAAAGTCTGTGGAGGCTATACTTGAGGAAAGTACAGAAAAGTTAAAGAATTTGTCATTGCAGCAGCAGCAGGGCCCCAGCACCAGTGACAGCCAGAAAAGCTCTGACACCAGTGACTTTGAACATATCGAATCCATAACACAAGAAGCTGACTTAAACTCTTCACTCTGCGTGGCTGCAGACAGCAGAGAGTTGGAGAACCGGATCATGACCACAGCTGGAAGCAGTGGCGGCACCTCCTCTGATCTAGAGAACCACTTTGCCTGTGAGGAGCGCTCGGACTCCGAGGTTAACAATGACCGCAGCACCAGCTCGGTTGACAGTGACATCCTCAGCTCCAGCCACAGTAGTGACACACTGTGTAATGCAGACAGTGGGCCCATACAGTTAGCCAATGGCCTGGACTCACACAGCATCACAAGTAGCCGGCGCTCTAAAGCCCACGAGGGCAAAAAAGAGACTTGGGACACTGCTGAAGAAGACTCTGGAACAGACAGCGAGTATGACGACAATGGGAAGAGCAAAGCAGAGGCTCAGTACTTGTACTTCAGGGCAGAGCCATGTTCTCAGGATGACTCTTCGTGGGATGCACAAAAATGTACCAGCCTTAGGGGCTCATATAAATAGATTCATTTTTAAACCGTGGTTGTGTGAGGTATTGATACATTATCAACATATGCTTTGCAGAGGGTTAGGGTTACCTTCATTTCTGTAGACCTACCTTCATTCTTACTGTGATAAGAAGTGGCACAAGAAAAAAATGATTTTTTTTCTTGTGCCAACGGGCTCATTTCATAAAATCTGTCTCTGATGTGTTTAACAATGTGTTGATCCAACGCTGCCTTTATCAGTAAGGTCAAATGTGTTCAACATTTTCTGACAATTTATGGACCAAACAGTTAATGCATTTATGGAGGAAATAGCTGAAATATTAGTTGATCTATAAAAATAATCGTTACTTGCAGCCCTTGTATCAATGTCTTGTACAACCACACTTCAAAAACTGTTCCTCTAAAGAATTTTTCTTTTGAATAAGAAATGTTAATCGTTTTTAATATAAATTTGTGCAATTAAAATGACATTATATTCCTGAGCTCTTCCTCCAACAATCATGCGACCAACATATTTGTCAAGTGTCTCAGTCATCCAGGTCATGGTATCCAAAGTGTAGCAAAAAAAGGCAACTGAACTTAGTTGAATTTCTTGAAGACGTTTTGCCTCTCATCCAAGAGGCTTCTTCATTTGTCAAGTATTTTTCTTCTTTAATTGTGACAAACTATTGAATTGCACTTATATTTTTTTGTTGTACTTCAGGTTTAGTTGTTCATGTCGACAAGCGAATAACGTTAGCAGCATTCAAGCAGAACCTGGAGCCCTATGTAGGTGTTACCTCCACCCAGTTCAAAGTTTTTCGAGTGTATGCCAACAACCAGGAGTTTGAGAGTGTACGGCTAAATGAAACACTGTCATCATTTTCTGATGATAACAAGGTTAGCACAAATATAATTTATCTTTAAGGGGGGGTGAGAGGTGAAAGCAAATAAATATTTGAACTTGGTCTTAACTCTTTACTTTCCACAGATAACCATTCGACTAGGAAGAGCACTGAAAAAGGGTGAATACAGAGTAAAAGTGTATCAACTACTAGTGAATGAAACAGAGGTAAGGAAATGTATTTTTACTAAACAATGTGTTGGTATTTGAATGATGTCTGGTTATATATATATATACAAGTCTATACTGTATTACGTTGTTGTTTTTTCAGCCCTGCAAGTTCCTTTTGGACACAGTGTTTGCCAAGGGCATGACTGTGAGGCAGTCCAAAGAGGAGCTGCTTCCTCAGTTGAAAGAGCAATGCAAGCTTGACCTAAGCATTGACAGGTAATTTTATAACCACCAGTAGTTTTGACTGTATATTCATTATTATTCATCTTTTTGAGTTGCTCACAGCAATTTATTAATACTTGCTACTTTAATCAGAGGGAACAAGTCTGTGTCTGTTTATTTTTATTTTTTTAAGTCTAAATGTGTCATTTATCTGAATGTGGTTGCTTAGATTTCGTCTCAGGAAAAAGACGTGGAAGAATCCGGGCACAGTGTTCCTGGATTACCATGTCTATGAGGAGGACATCAGCATATCTTCCAACTGGGAAGTTTTTCTGGAAGTTCTCAGTGGTAACACATGCTCTTATGTTTCTTTCAAACAAGTTATTTTTTAAATTTGACAAGCCAAAACTAAAGAAAACTGTACTTCATTGTCAAAAACTGTCAACATCTGTACAGTACTTTGCAATAAAAATCCCATTGATCTATTGTGTAATAATGATAATAATAATAGACTTTATTTAAATAGCAGTTTTCTTAACAAATGTTAATCAAATCAAACAAGCCTAATCAAATATTACAAGGCATCCTACCTGGTAAGGCAAGGAAGAAAGAAGCTCAACAGATCACACAATGAGCAAGCACTAGGCAACAGTAGAAAGGAAAAAACTCCCCTGATTCCACAGCTCAAGTATTACAATTATAACTACATATTATATAGCTACTCTTTACTGCTAACGTTAATATTATCCTCATCTACCCTTAATCAACGGCTTGTCCTTTTCTGAGGATCACATCATGAGGTGGAAACAACCCCAGATGGTGATAGTGCATGATGAGGAGATGATGATGATAATTGTTACTGATTTTAGAAAATGCTCCTGGTCTCTATCTTCTTCTCTTTCCACTCTTTGTAAATTTGATGTTTGTTATTTGTGAAACTTGTTTCTGGAATGAAAAGCCATACCTGGTGACTACCACTGCCAGAAACTAGACCCAGAGTGCTCTCCTTCCACAGCTTTTTTTTTTTTAACTTTTGGGTAAAGCAACAGTTACCGTGGAATTTGATCTGTGATCCACTGTTTTTAGAACCCGAGAAAATGAAGTCCATGTCACAGCTGGCTGTTCTCACTCGGAGATGGAGCCCAGCTACAATGAAGCTGGGGCCTTTTCAGGAAGTGATTTTGGAGAGCAGCAGTGTTGAAGAACTTAAGGAGAAGGTGAGTGTCTCACCTGATGTTCATGCTCTGCACTATAGTCAAACTTGCAGTAGTGTATTTCCTTTTATACCATGTTTATAACTAATCACTCACTCAGTGATTGTCCATTTGTGTCCGATTTCTTGAATGCAGCTAAGTGAAATGAGTGGCATTCCTCTTGAAAACCTGGAGTTTGCAAAGGTTTGTTAAGTTCACTTCCTCAAACATGACATTTTTTTATGTTATGGCATTTTACGTACTGTTGAACTATCTGTCTGACATTTCCAGGGTAGAGGAACGTTTCCTTGTGATATTTCTGTGCTCGAGATCCACCAGGATTTGGATTGGAACCCAAAGGTGTCAACACTCAATGTTTGGCCTCTGTACATTTGTGATGATGGAGCTGTAGTATTCTACAGGTAACGAAAACCAAACGGGTCCATGTTTTTGTCTTTTCAGTGTAAATAAATATTTCACTATAGCTTAATGTTATTAACATTTGTTAAGGTAATTGAAACGTAAAGAATAAATGTCATGACAGAAGAAAATAAGTGTTTATCTGTTAAGCACATATGTGGTGATATGAGAGTTCTGGTGTTAATCTTGGAATTACTGAGTGCTTTGACAGGTTTTATAATCATAATCACTACTTAGATGCCAGAGCTTTGTATCATTGCAGCAGTGAGTTCACCTTCCTCCCGTCTGTTGCCTTGACTTCAGATCAACGTCACTCTGTTCTTGTGTGTGCAGGGACAGCACGGAGGAGCCTATGGAGCTGTCAGACGATGAGCGCAGTGAGTTGATGAAAAAGGAGAGCAGCCGTCTGCTCAAGACTGGACACCGTGTCAGCTACTCTCCACGCAAGGAGAAAGCCCTCAAGATCTACCTGGATGGAGGCCCTGCCAAGGACCCGGGGCAGGACTGAGGCACAGAGAACCCTTCTTAGTTATGTGGTTCATCTGGCTGCTGTAGCATAGCTACCAGGCTCTGGAGCTCAGTCATAGTGTCTGGCCTGGTGGAGACTTGAACCTGATGCAGCGCTGTGAGACGAGACTGTGCTCTCATCCTCCTCGAGTGAGCTCCAGAATTGGCTCAGAAACCTTACTGTGCACTAAAGTGTATTGTACTGTAAAGTTTAAAGGGAAGTACAAAAGCTATTCAATACAGAAAAGAATTAAGTCTATTATATAGTTAAACATAAAGGGTCCAGAGATGTAAGCAGAGGTGCTGGGCCTGTGAAACTGTGCTGGAGGACATGAATCCTGTCTCCTGTTTCATCTTCCATCAGTCTCTCTCTCTCTCTTCACTGTTTCCATCACTGTATTTCTCTTCCTGTTTTGGACATCATGTTGAGTGTGATGCGTACGTGATCCTCTTGTATGTTATGTTCATATGGGCATGTCTTCTGAGCACTGCTCCAGTAGAGAAATCAGTCTCATCTCACATCACTCACCTTCCTTGACAGTTCATACAACCTAGAGCTACATTTGAAGCCTTCCCCAGTCTCACTTCCTCTGGTGAGGTAAATAAGCCTCACTCTCTCAGCAACTTTACAACAAGCTGAGACATTGTGTATACACAAGATTTGTTAAAAATACATAAAAGAGGCAACAATAAATAATTTGTATATCAGAGGTGGTTTCTGATCCTCTAACTCTCTTACAATGCCAGAGTAAGGTGGTTTTGGCTCTTACTGCTGCTCTTTGTGCTTTATAGGAGCTTTGCCTCTGTTAAATCACTTCCACTAGATTCAATGAGACTTTGGCTGTTGTCCTTAAATACAAAGTACAATGTTTTGTTTTTGTTTGTTGTAAATTATTATTTTGCTGCAGACTTGATTGTTTAGTTTGGTCTCATGAGGCACCAGATACACATCTGTTGTCTGTATTATCCTTTAATTAAGAAAGTATATTTGTTTTTTTCTGTTTTTGTTGCACCATGTGAACTGACTGTACATTTCTGGTGTCATCCACATGTGTGTGTGTCTGTTTGGTATTGTACTGAGGGGATGGAGCTCTCTGGATTTGTGGCAGAAAGAGAGTGTGAACTTCTACCTGTTGCTGCTTGATGGACTGACACCAGATGGAGTAGAGCTCGCTGGTTCTCCCAGTCTGCCTCAGTAACTGCTTTGAGGACTAAACTCAGCGTCCACCTTCCCGTCTGGACACCTGATGCTGTCACCAGCTAGTCACTGTAGAAATGCCAATATCTGAAGAAATTCTTCTTTTTTTGATGTTTATTTCTTTGAGGTTTGAATCCTGTGTGGAAATGGTTTAAAATGATTTTAGAAATGAATTAAAGTGTTTTTTTTTTTTCAAAAGCTGATTTGTTCATACAAAATCAATGGTTGCTTGTTTAGACCCACCCCTTAGTTGCCAACCACAGTCTAAAAGCAAAGATCTAAATGCATTAATGTTAAAAGGAGGATGTATTAGACACAGTAATGCTATCTGTTACAAATGATTGTTCAACAAAATCCAGCTGCATGACTGCAGTTTAAACTTGGAAAGTTATTTTATTATTTCCTACCACTAACATTTACCTAAAATTTCTTTTTGTTTGCCTAAATGTGACTGATATTTTATACTAACAGTCAACCATCAGATAATTCAAAACAAGCATAATGACAAAGCTCCTGTTTGGTATTTTTATTTTTCAACAGACAACAGGCGACTGCCTGAAGTATTACAGTATAACATTCATAGATACTATAATATATAAACAATATAGATAAAATAAGCAACACAATAACACAGTGGACAGTTAATAACGCTCTCTCTGGCTTTGGCTTTTGCAAATCATACACGAAACAAATGTTTAAGGCAGCAGGGCCACTCTGAGAATCAAGCAACAAGCACTGTAAAACAGAATGTCTTGGAAAAAATGGGAAATTGGAAAAAAATAAATAACAGGCAGCTACAAATGGATTAACTCCAAAAAGTAAAAGGAATATGAAAAGCTGAATTGCCATATGTTGTGTGCAAAAGCTTCAGTAGTACTTTTTATCTCAGGCAAGTGAATCTAGGTGTAGAGTTACAGATGCTTCTACAATCTGTTTCTGATTCTGGTCGAGGATGACGATGACGCAGAGTTGTCACTCAAAATACTATCAGCTAATGACAACGCAGGCGACATTAAATTCAAACTGTGAGGTTCATATTCTCTAGATATTCAGAGTCCACAGTTGCGTTCACTGCACTTTAATTACATTTCTACCTTGTGTTACAATAAAATGTAGAATTATAGAGTAAATAGTCATTATACCAGTGACACAGGTCTTTGTTTCCTGTTTCTGATAGTGACATTTATATGTAATTTTCCACAAACTTAAAGGACTGTAAACCCCAGGTCTCATCTACAGCAAAATCAGTTTTCCATGGTGTACATCTTTATCACTTTGGATTCAGCTGGGGAAGAGAGTGCATTGGCTATTTGCAGTGAAGCTCTGGAGTCAGTGGAGTCCACTCTAATTGCTTCCAAGTCAGTGTGAATTAAACCAAGCTGCATCTAGATGATGTAGTCGATCTCCGAATAAAGTGTGTCTGAAAGGTCCTCTTCACTGGAGTCCTCTCTTTTCAGACACATGGATCCTCTCCTGAAAAATAAAAATAGACATTCAAAATAGACTTAATATCCCGCAATTATTTTAACCCTCAAGAAGGAAACAAAGAGAGAAAAAAAAAAGATTAATTCTGCTTTCTGTTCAGGGCTGCGGATAAGGATTATTCCCGTTCCCGATTATTCAATAGTTATCTCGTTTTATGGTCCATAAAATGTGAGGAAATGATGAAATTAAATCAGAATCTTTTTTATTGCCAAATAGTTATTTGGTGAATTAAATGTTGGCGTTAGGTTCACAACTTATTAAAACGAGGACAGACTGAATGAAGAGATCACTGTATACAAGCCACATACCTCAATACATAGAAAAAAAGACTAGAGATGTATAAATATTAACATCTGTACAGGATATAATAAAAATAAACTTTTCTCTTATTTTATCCATGAAGACATTCAGTTTACTCTAATAGAGGACCAAAGAAACCAAAAGCTATTCACATTTAAGAAACTTGTTCGTATACAGGAAATAAAAACCCTTCTCAAAATAGCCGATGATCAATGATCAGTTTGTTGCAGGCCTTTCACTGCTCTCTTAAACTGACTGCATTTACCCTAGGTGCTGGCAGTGGAGCTCTCCTGCACAGGGACAATGCTTCCTAGGTCCACGTCCCTGAGAGTCCCAGGACAACAGCTCCATGAGGTGGTTGGAGGCACCGAAGCAGCGCTCTCGCTCAATGGGCTTGGCCGAGCAGACAGAAAAGAGCAAGGCTGAACACGCAGAGGAAAAGAAAAGACACATTTAATCTCATTCTCTCCGAGAGAGAGACAGAGAGAGAATGAGTAAGCAGCTTACAGTCTGCTACTGTGTGCTCTGCCCTACCTTTATGCAAAGCACAGCAGAGCTCTGGGCTGCAGTCACTCTGGTACTGACATGTGCTGCCAGCTTCTCCTTTGGTTGCATTTTGACTGCACTGACCCCACATACACAGTTGTTCACCACAGCACTCCCCATCTGTGGTGCAGGACTGAAAAGGATCAATAAAACCTTTCGT
This sequence comes from Brachirus orientalis, assembly GCA_016785285.1. NCBI lineage: Eukaryota > Metazoa > Chordata > Actinopteri > Pleuronectiformes > Soleidae > Brachirus > Brachirus orientalis. The sequence continues at coordinate 4,569,490 of JAFBJR010000172.1, forward strand.
GAATTTCAACCATCATATCAGCAGACATCAAAATGTTTTCATCAGAGGTTTGAGTCCCCCCCCGGCCAAAAAAAAAAAAAAAAAATCAGCTGCCCAGGTTTGTATGTCAGCAAAGATGTTGTACGACATTAAAACAAAAACAAAACTGTGAAGTGACACTCATTGGCCACTTTATTAGGTACACCCTTCAACTGCTTGTTAATGCAAATATCTGATCAGCAAATCACATTTAGACATGTTCAAGATGACCTGCTGAAGTTCGAACAGAGCATCAGTATGATCAGTGATTTTGAACACGACGTTTATGTTTACTAAGTGCCACGTTTTTCAGAAACTCATCTGCTGGGGTTTTGAGAAAATAGTCCGAAAAAAAGAAAATATCCACTGAGCGGCAGTTGTGTGGGTGAAAATACCTATTTGATGTCAGAGGAGAATGGCCAGGTTTAACATGACAGAAAGACAATATTAACTCAAATAACCACCCGTTATAACCAAGGTATGTGCACCTTTTTATCATAAAGAGAATATATTTGATGATTTAGGTAAGTGCAATCAGTTTTACAGTATTTCCCCATCTGAGGCCTCACACTACACCACGCACAATAAATCACCTTCACTTTTTTCAAGGCTTAAACTCACTGGAGCATGAACAGAATTTTGTGAGACTGGTGGGTCAAATGGTCTCTGATAGCAGTGAGTTACAGGAAGTTCTCGGTGAATTGGCAATCTGGGGTCAGACCATTTCCATGCAGAGTTGCTTTCCTGTGCAGCGTGTTTTAGATAAGACACAGATCCTGTCCGCTGTGTATTTATTATCCCAGCATGCTCTAGCACCTTCGGTGGACAGCCAAATTCGTATTTTACTCTGCCATTCATCCAGTTGAATCCCCAAAAATATGTCTTCAATCAAAACTGCACCTCTTAATTTATCTGTTTTGTACTGCGAGTAAGACAAGAGGGAGGGGAAGAGCTGTTATTCAACCTTGACACGAACGTCCCATTCATGTGAAGCTCCTAGGACGGAAACACACTCCAATTACACTTGTAGACTCACTGCAATGCAGTTGAAGTGAAACCGCAGCTGCTGCTGCTGCTGCTGCTGCTGCTGCTGCTGCTGCTGAGAGAAGCCAGTGAGAGTCTGTGTGTGTTTAACGCTGACAGAGTCAGGAAGATGCAGTGTGGCATTTTAGAGAATATTAATAAAGAATAAAGTCCACATAAAAGGGTAACATGGGTTCACTTACCACATCTGTTGCTTTGCAAGGCATGCACTTGGAGCTGTGCACGGCATTTACACAATATCTTCCTTTCCCACAGTCGTCGTCACTGATGCATCCCTACACACAAAAGACAGGGTGCTTTATCATTTTCTGACTTACTAACATGCTCTGCTCCATAATGTTCAGGGAAACCAGCAATGTACAACATTTTACAATGTCAGGTTATAATTATAATTAGACTAGGGCTACAACGCGGGATTATTTTCATAATCAGTTAATCTGTCCATTATTTTCTTGATTAACTGAGTAATTGTTTGGTCCACAAAATGTTGATCAGTGTTTTTCAAAGCTGGAACTGAGGATGTCCTCAAACAAACCAGAAATGATTCACTTTTAATGATTTCTTTTGTTATAAGGAGTTAAGAAACCAGAAATATTAACATTTAAGAAGCTAAAAAAAAAAAAATCTGAAGAATTAATTTATCACTTATCAAAATTGCTGACAATAATTTAGTAATCAGTTAATAATTGATTAATTGAGTAACGGTTTCAGCCCCACAAGGGATAATTTTGCATGTTTGTCCTCATGAGTGAGGATTTGAACACGTTTGCACATCAATCATTTGATTGCTGATGGATAAATGGGTAAAACCATGAGAAACATATTACGGCTGCATGCATATTGCTACAGTATAATGCCAAGTCAGCAGATCATGCTCAGATATTAATTATAACAGCTGCTAATAGTCTTGATTTTTAAAGTAAGCTGTCATAGTCTGTATGGATTAGGGTTGAGCTGATACAAAATTTTGCATCGATATCTGTCCGATACTGGTTCAAACCTCTGGATCAAATGTCGGGGCAAGAAAGTAAAGGTCAATACTAAAAGGTCAATAATATGTAAAAATACTGGAGTCACACGTCTGCTGTGGAGGCGGCAACTGAAACACTTCTCATTCACCTTTGTGTTGAGAATCAAGTATCACTGTACTGTCTCTGGGGGTTGGCTTGGCTTGGCTTGGCTTGGCTTGGCTTGCGTTGCATGAGGCAGAAGTTGAGAAATGTTCAACTTTCCAAGTGTCGGCCAATCAAATATTCCAGCACAGCACAGCTATTCCCATAATCTCACACAACACAAAAACGGAGCGCTCACCAATGTTGTCGTCTGACACATCACATCTCCATCACTTGAGCAACATTAGCACACCTTGCTGCGTCATTAACCACGATGGACAACTGCTACCTGCAGCACCACGGGTGAGACCTGCTCACCATCAAGTGCTAATGTGATGCACACATGCTTCTCTACACACGGGCTGCAAAGAGCCACGTGTGCTCCCAGTGTCATGTTGTGAACTGTCTATGTTTGTGAAAATAAAGAAGATAATATAGGGGGGAAAAAAAGCAACAACAACAAAAAATCTGATTTTGGTATCAGTAGACACCCAGGGCTGTGATATCAGTGTTGATATCAGACATGAAAAAAGTGTCTGGTGAAGTGTGTGTGCAGCTGCACAGTAAAGTTCACAGTGGGTGAATGAACTTACATGGTCAATACTGTTCCCCAGGTCACTGTATTGGACGGTTCTGGTGGTGGTGATGTTGTTGTTGTTGGTCTCCTGTGTGAAGATGGGACACTTGTTAAGGTGTTGCTCACAAACACAAACTCACTTGCGTTTTAATGGTCAACGATGAGTCCGTACCAGGTCAGCTGAGTCATGATCAGTCACTTGATTAGGAGCAGTGTGATTGTGATGACCTGCAGGAAGGTCAGTGGGTTCAGGGGTGACACTGACACTCTCACTGCTCCTCTGGATAAGATCACGTCGATCATCACAAAGGATTCAGGAGGAAATGCTCATATGGAATATGGTCATTTGTGTATTTAGAAAAGGGAATATGCTTTACAATAATAAATACGAAAGGCAGCTTCCACGGTGATACTGCCGTGCATGTGAAAAAATAAAAATAAAAATGGTAGGATCAAGCGGAGCCACTGGGTGCTTACTTGGTGAGACGCGTCTTCAGGATGCTGCGGATCCCGTGGCAGCTGCTCCACTTCCACGAACTGATCGCGGGCTGAATGATCCTCCAGGATGTGGCTGACGCCTGGGTTCACGATCTCAGGGAGGATGCCGTTACAGACTGCTGTCAGAGCCAGAACCAGCAGGGCGACCCTCATCATGATGCTGCTGCCTCTGCTGCTGCTGCTGCTGCCTCTGCTGCTGCTGCTGCTGCTGTCCCTGCTGTCTCTGATGCTGCTGCTGCTGCTGCTGCTGCTGTCTCTGATGCTGCTGCTGCTGTCTCTGATGCTGCTGCTGCTGTCCCTGCTGTCTCTGATGCTGCTGCCTCTGCTGCTGCTGCTGCTGCCTCTGCTGCTGCTGCTGCTGCTGTCCCTGCTGTCTCTGATGCTGCTGCTGCTGTCTCTGATGCTGCTGCTGCTGTCCCTGCTGTCACTGATGCTGCTGTCTCTGATGCTGCTGCCTCTGCTGCTGCTGCTGCTGCCTCTGCTGCTGCTGCTGCTGCTGCTGTCTCTGATGCTGCTGCTGCTGCTGCTGCCTCTGCTGCTGCTGCTGCTGCTGTCCCTGCTGTCTCTGATGCTGCTGCTGCTGCTGCTGCTGTCTCTGATGCTGCTGCTGCTGCTGTCTCTGATGCTGCTGTCTCTGATGCTGCTGCTGCTGTCCCTGCTGCTGCGAGGAGGAAGGAGGGTGTGGCGGTGATGCTGAGAAACACAGACCACGTCACCACAGCTGATCCGTCCTCCCACTAACGAGTTTATTGCTATAGTTGACCGATGTCGATGTTGTTACTTGTTGTGACCAAAATAACATCGAAACTATCGTTCATTTTTATCACCATCAACAACAACAACTGTAATAATAATAATAATAATAATAATAATAATAATAGTTTATTTTATTGTGAAATATCCGCCCAAATTACTGGAATGATTGTGCTTTGTATACCGACTTTTTATGACAGTTTTAACCTTTTGACCTTAAAGACATTTTGTTATTATATTAATCCCTTAGATCGGCGGTTCTCAGATTTTTAATATCAAGGATCACCCGAGACAATATTGACCTCTCAAAGTAACACCCTTATCACCAACGCTGAAATACAGTGGTGTAAAAAGGCCCGAGCAAAGTCAGTCACTGACTTTTTACAGGATGCAGATTTAATCCCAATAAGATCATTTTCTCTCGCATCATCCTCCTCTTCCTCACATAGTACTTCAGACACTGGTATACAAAATTAGATTAGGATGGAGCCAGAGATAATGTCACTATTATGTCATTTATTGTTGTTGTTTTGTTATTTGTTTCATTTTCTGGCCATTCACGATCAAAATTCCTCAGCTCCACTCTCATCACATACTTTGGTTTATACACTAGAACAGTATTTTTTGATTTTCCTCCAAGTACCGACAGAGGAAGCTTGTGCCAGTGGTGCTACATGTACCACATTTGGAGAACCATGGTAATAGATGATTAATTTCTATCATCTTTTAAATATCATCCTCGATTTACTTCCTTTTTGTTTGAAGTTAAATCTACTATCAAGTCACACAATCTACTGGACAACATACATAAAAGCATTGAATCAGCCTCTTTCCTAATAACACCATTATATGAATACCCTAAAGTGTTTGTTTGTTTATTTATTTATTTATTATCTTTCTCTCACATACTTTAAAGTTTAATCTAAAGTTTGACTATTGTCTGTGAGGTTTGTGACTGTAGGTGCTGCAGTTTTTGGACCTACCTTTTCTGTAAATCGTCAATAAAGACATGTTTAATCACCATTGTTCAATCAGAACATGAGGTCAATTACAGACTACTTTGCTTCAAACCAATCACAATTATTGTGATCAATACAAGGATCATGGTTATGCACGAGGTTAATTATCTATGATAGTATGGATGGATTATTCATTGGAAAATATTTTTGATTCATCTTGTTTACTTAACAGTTGTGCTAAAATCTTGCTGATGAACAAATCACAAGACCGAGGACCTTGGAAGTTTGTGAAGCTCAGCTTTAAATGAAAGCAACTTTCGGCAGTTGCAGTTTCTTATTCTGCCACTAGATGGAGCCATTTACTTTTATGGAAAATAAAAGCTCTTGGCACACATGTTTGCAGTGTCAGTTCAGGGTTTTTTATTTTCATGTGCGGCAGCTTCGGCTGACACGTTGTAAAAATGTGCAGTGTTGTCTAACATGTGACTTATGAAAGTGGCCTGTAGTTGTAATTTAAAAAAGCTTGTCTCATCTTATATCAAACATTCTCATGTGTCACATGAGGGTGCACTCTCTGGTAAATTCCCAAAAAGAAAAGAAAAGCTACCCGGAAAGTCCATTGCCTGTTGGTGACCCCTCTGTTTCTGGACAAAAGACAGAAAGTTTAAAGAAAATACAGATTTTTTTTTTTTTTTTGTCACCCCCACCCCCGTCTTTCTACTCAGCTGGCCTGCATTTGTGCTGTTCACGCAGATGTAAATTAGAGGCACATTATTCAATTTCAAATGCCTTCAGGTGTTCATGGAAGAAATATGAGAGTCTATATTTGTGTCTTAAAGGCCCAGTGTGTAAGAATTAGTGACATCTAATGGTGAGACTGCAACAAATGGGGGACTCGTCTGTCCACTCCTCCCTTTCCCAAACATGTCAGGGAACTACGGTGGCCTTCGCTTACCAGAAAGGATGAAGTTATCAACACGTGATGAGGCCCTCACTTGTTACTGATTATGTTCTTCTTAATTTGCGTGGTAAACATTGACTTCTAAACACTGTGGTGGCACAAGACGGCAGCCTCCACCATGCAAGGCCTTTGCCTAAAGTACATACAAAAAGACTTATTCTAAGAGTACAAAAACGTAATAAAACGTATTTCAAAGAGATGACACAGTTATACACTCATGATATATCATGGATACAATACCGTTTCTTGACAGTAAACCTTTCCATACATTACACAGACCTTTAAACGTTATACCTCCTGCCAGGGAACTCGAAATCAAAACAATAACAAAAAACTCAGAGGTAGTGTGGTATCATGGGAGTTGTTGTCTTGGTGTTTGGTTCTCCTGTGTGTTTACTCAGAATGTGTAGCAGATAGTAGTAGTTAGTTGTGACCCATGACTGATAACACACAATTACATGAGAAATCATTAGACTTTATTTCTATAGCACCTTTAATACAAAACAACTCAAAATACTTCACAGGATAAAAAACAAAAAACAAAACAAGGATCAGTCCCCCACCTTTCACCTCTCACACCCCAACACGTGTGACTAAAACCTATTACAAATGCAGTTTAATAAGGGGTTTAATGAGCCAGGTTAAGCGGATGATGTCGTTAAAAGGTAACACAAATAAAACAATCCTTAATATGAATATGGATTTCTACGGATTTGAAGATGTTGGCTAACCTAAAAAAAAAAAAAAAAAAAAAATCTCATCTCCTGTAGATATTTTAATGCAGAACTAAATTCATTTGTTGTGGTGGTGAACCTTTCTGGGTGTGGTGTGGGTGGGGGCACCAAATCAGCCCCACAATATCTAGGAGCGGCCCTGCTTCCATAATAAATAAATATATAAATAAAAATAAAAATAAAGTTGTAAGTGTAGAACTTTATGTTGTGAGTTCCCAGCCACAGCAGCAGTGTGTGTCAGTAGTAGCGGCTGAGCAGGGATGTGTCTCCAGGCTTCAGAGCACCGCCTTCCTCCTCCTCCTCCTCCTCCTCCTGGAACACTGGCCGCAGCAGCAGCAGCAGCAGCAGCAGCAGCAGCAGCAGCGGTGGTGGAGTGAATTGACTCAACTGTTGCAGCTCAGACTAACTTCATACAGCAGCAGCTGCCTTTTTGACACCGGGAGGAAGCAGAGACTGGACGAGACTGAGATATCGGGTAAGTGTTTACACTTTTGTATTGTTTCTATGTTTTGTTTAGTCCAACGGCTTTAGTTTGAGTCGGAGACACCTGACCGACTTATGAACTGTTCCTCTTGAAAAGTCAACAGTCGGTGTTTCAGCTGCACAAGATCAGACAGAAGTTAAAGCAGATTGAATGAAAATATGCATGTTGTGAAGTTCCGGTGAATATGAACTCACTTTTCTGTTACTTTAACTTTATTTTTTGAATTGCATGTAAAATAACATCTGCCTTGAAAATAAATAAATAAATAAATAAAAAAAGTCAATAAAAACCTTTAAACCGTTAAAACCAGTCATCTATTTTGATGGTGTGACTGTTCTTACACACACACACACACACACACACACACACATATATATACATGCCACAGCATTTACCTATAGTGTGCAGGTTGTTGCATGAGCAAAGCAACTGTAAGAAAAGTGGAATAAAATGTAAAAGTCCTGCATTTAATACGTTTTAGTATGTAACTGGTAACTTATCGATATCACAGACAATGCAAACCACGTTTTACTTTATCTTAGTAATTTAGTTTAATTACATTTAGTTCAGAATTCAAACGTGTTGTTGACTTAAACAGATATAAACAAGGCGTCAGTGCAATGCAATTCTAGGTTTCTCCTTCTACCTGCTTGAAAATGAAGAAAATTGGCTATGAAAATGAAGATACAAAAAAATCATGAGCTAAATTTAAATATATACTGTATATTTATATTTGTAGGGAATACACTCACTGATCAGCCACATCATTAAAGCAGATCATTGGTCTTAATATAATGACTGGTTTCAGTGTCATTCCATATGCAACGTAGGCTGTATTGGAATTTTAATCAACATGTGCTCAGCACATTTTTTTGTGAAAGGTGTGACTAAACAGTCAGACATCATGTCTTGTCTCTGCTCTGATAACAATAATAAAGTTCTCTCTCTCTCTCTCTTGCGCAACCTGCATTTTTGCCATGCTGATGTATAATCCATATAAATCACCTTTGAGCATAAATCATAAACCTGTGTAGCTGCTTGTCAATCAAGCCTTTAAGGAAATGTGTGCCAAAACTGGAATGACAGCTTTTATGTATGTTCAAAAGCGGTCAAGAAGAAGAGGAACTACAGTCAGTCCTCATTTTAATTTAAAATCCCACCATTAGTCTGCCCAGAGTTTCTGTTCAGCCTTTTCTCAGACTGCCTCCACCTGCTCAACAGCTTCTTCACAGCAAATTTTCCCAATGGCTTGTCTTTTAGGTTGTAGTGACACAGAGTGCATAATAGAGAGAGGTGTGGTGCTGTCAGGTTGAGTGTGAGTGAGGCTCTGCCAGTGACAGAAATACTGCCTGGTAGTGTTTTCTAATGTGACTACAGGCAAATGCATGTACTGCTCCTGATCAAATACACAACGGAACCTTTGATTAACAGTAGATTCTTCATGAAGCAGGGAGGCTTGATCCTGTGGGGGAAAAAAAACAGACTCATAAAGAAAATATTTAATATGTCAACCCTTCACCGGTCCTTATCTCTCTCTTCCTTCTCTGTGTTTCAACACACTGCATGAACACTCAGCCTGGTGTGATTCATACAGTAAGTCTTACAAGATGATGCATTAACATCCAGTGGCTTTTTTTAGGAGGGTCATGAGTTGCTGTGTGATCAGTCATTTCCTGTGTGTTTTATGCCTGTTAAAAAAACAGCATCCTGGTAAGATTCTGACTTGATAACAAAGTAACTCCAGTGATCACATCAAACAGTTTTCATTCGTGCAGCATCTGGTCTCCTGAGCTTGACTACACATCTGAAAATATTCTCCCATCTTTTCTGAGTGGTTCAAATACAGTAGACAGTGAATTGCTCGGTATGATTAGTAGTCTTTGTGCAAATATTTCATCAAACAGACTCATTTTGCCCAAATACTGAACCAGTGAAGCTTGTGCTTTGAACAGTGATTACAGGTTCGACTCTTCCCCCTTCAAGTACAAACATCAGGGAACAGCACTGTATAAACTGTATGTAGGGCACACCATCATAAAAATAATGTTGACAAATGTGACACAGTACTACACATGTATGTGTCAGGAACGTGCATGCAAAATGAATGGCAAAATAGTAGAACCATATCTCGTAGTGCAATTTCCAAATGAAAGGAAACTGCAGTTAAATCTGTAACAAAAGAGAAACTCTACAGTGCTGCATCTTGCTCTTGAGATGAGAAAATGTGCTTTATTTGTCAAGTTGACCACAAAAATGTAAAATCGCTAGTACCTTTACTATTATGATACATTGTGATACATTTTGTGAAAAAGGACAGTTAAGACGTCAAGTCATTCCAATCAAGAATCAGATTGCAATCACAATATCTGTCAAAATAATAGCAATAATAATGAATCAGTGAATTAATGTTTCTGCGATCGAATGCTGATGCTTACAATTCATAGTCATAAAGATATGTGAAGGAGGGCATCATGCTGTGGATGAAAAACAATGTGTTTGACACAGACTTTGAATTGAAGCTTATGCTCATAAACAGCCTACGAGGTGGTGTGAACTTTCTCCTTCCTCTCCGACATATGTTTCCTTCCTTGTTCCACAGCATAGGAAAACAGACACATGTGCTCAGGCTACACAGAGAGACGATAGGAACTGTCAAAGAGAGGTGGGGAATGTTGTAGCCGAGGTCTGTGTTTGAACAAAAACTTTGCTGCTCTGTCAAAAAGAAACACAATATAACCACTAGTAGCCAGACTCAAAGGTCAGAATCCTACTTTGTCAACTCAGGTCAGTTTTGAATAGACACTGTGTTTTGTTGTTGCTACCTCAGGACATAAAACACCTAACACTCGCCATACAGATGAGGATGAAGTCACTGAAAGGAGATACAGGGAGGCTTTAGTAAGTCAAGCTCAGGGTATCATTAAGATGTTCCCTCTGGCAAAAGACAGGGTCACAGTGAAACAGGTTTTAAACACAACGTAGCTGAGCTTTAAAAATCACAGAGGTGGAATTTTACAGAGGCAGCCCTCGTCAGTGCTTTGATCTGGACAGGAAACTAGACACACTCTGCAGGAAGAGTTTGGATGGGAGGCGTCTGATAGGGCTCGCGTGCAATATTTCCCTGTGGTCAGAATTAGTATTCTTGCTTTCATGGTGCATCACCATAATGCAATGATATTGCACTTTTGCTGCCAGGCAGGCCAGGCTCCATTGGAACACAGGTGAACCCAGAACATCAGATTTTTATTGAGCTGAACTTTGTACGTTGTTGTGATCATCTGAGCCTGTCTTGTTTACAAGTCCTTGCCCTGTTGAAATCTTTACAGGTCATGTGCTGTTTTCTTCTGCAATATGACACTTGTCTATTCTGAGTCTGGCTTTACTGATTGTTGGCTCTCAGAATCAGATGTTCCTGTCTCACAGTAATGCTGCACCCCACCCCCCAAATATGGATTATAAATAAACATTTCAACAAACATCTATTGCATTCACTGTAAAATGAGTTCACACAGTGCTGATTAATCCTATCAGCTCCACATGACTCCCTCTGTGTTTCTGACTGTAGTGTTTAGATCTTGTGTCGACTGATGACATCTATACACTGCTCACAGGAAGTGACTTGTTTTATTTACTCGCAACATTGTGCTAGTAAAGCGAGACAGCTGCAAACACTTTGGTGTATGACTGAAAAGATTCAGAAGTTAATTCTGCTGCTGTTCAACAGTTTGTCGGGGAAAACACTGCTGCTCTATTCCGACAAATGCTCCCTCAGTCAGGTCTGATAGTATTGCTTGACAGAGCCCATTTCCAGATGAAGGAAGCAGTATACAAATGTTGCATTCTATTTACGTTGGAACTTGGAAGTTGGAGCTGGGAGTGATATCACCTCCGAGTTGACCATGGATGCCTATGTATCCTGGGCTAGCCATTGTTCGCAATAGAAGTTGCAAACAACCCTCTACTTCGCAGCAAAAATATCCAGAGATAAAAATTGAACACCACTTGGAAATTCCAAGTTGTGACCACTAATGGAATGCCTCAAAATGTTGTCACATCATTTCTGTCCATGAAGATCAAGCAAAGGCAGAATGCAAACATCATCACCATCACTTAAAATTAGGCACTGCAGCTTTATCATCTGATCCTTTACTTAAACTATTCAGTTAGCACCTACTGTATGTCCATCTGTAGTTTTGTTTGTTAGCAGAATTATGGAAAAATGTACCCTTTAAATTTTGGTGTGTTTTCAAGTAAGGGGGCTGATCCAGGAGTTGGCTCAGCTGTCATGTTTATAAATCTGTCCCAATGCTCTTGTTCAATGGGACTCATCAATGAAAACAAATTAAATTAATGAGCAATTTAATGTAAAGGGTGAGAGTCTGTCATTAGGACGAGAATCATTGTTATTTTGTATTGTTTCTGACAGGAACCCTTCAGATATTGCTGTGTGCCAAAGGAGGAGACATGTGGTGCACAGTGCACTCACCTCAGAGGCTCATAGACAGCAGTCCTGAAGCTCCACAGACCTGCTCCTGTCTGTGTGGATTAACAATTTCTCCTCTGAAGTTGACTGGCGTGTCATGTGTTCTACCTTGCTCCTGATAAATCTTCCTATGTCTTGGCACAGCTGCCAGAACACACAGCCAGATGTCAGAGGTTGAGATAATACTGAGTGAAGGGCAGAGCCCACAGGCTGAAGTCCACATGAGAGCTCTGTTCTCTGAGACATGCTGACTCCTTATCAGGCCTACAGAAGGTTCCTTCCTGGTTTTTTTTTCTCTTGGGTCTAATCTGTAATTACAGATTCTGGCTGGCTACTCTGCAGTATGTGCATTTCCCAGCACTCACAATGTTTTCCTTGTGATGTCAGCTTCCCATTGTGTTCTGACAGCCTGAATCTAGTGTGTGATCCGCAGAAACAAATGATGACTACATGAGCGACACAGGTTTGACGCTCCTTATTCCTACATTTTTAAATGGAATGTTTGTAGGTTATATACATTACATATAAATGTGAAGTTAACATGAATTCAGGACAAGGATACGAAATAGGAGTGAAACAATGTGTGGATCCACTGATTATGAATAGTTCCTTTGTTCTATTGATTGTTTAATATTTTTTTCTTCCATTCTTCTTATGTGATACTACACTAAATATCTTTGTAACACTGATTATGACAGCATTAAACATGGACACTGTAGAAATGTGTTTTCTTTCACACATTTTACCTTATCATATTCTGTGGACTATTAACGATAACAACATTCATAAAAAGAAAGCAAACGTGTGCTTTGTGGAAAGATGGAAGGAAAGTTTCAGGTGTTTTTCTTTCTTTTTGTTTGTCTCTTTTTTTTGCTGACCAGGTGTTTCAGGTAAATTATTCACATTCCTAGCATTCCCCCCCGTCTCCCATTCTGGAAGCTGATATCTGGCTTTTTGCTTAATACAGGTGCTTCTCTTATTAGACATTGTGTTACAGCACAGTGTAGTCAAAGCTGTTAACATAAGCGAAGTGGCACTGCTGTTGCAGTGTCTCCTCACTGTTTGAATACAAGCTCTCTTAAGAATGTTTTCCGCTCGAGGAGTGGAGCTAAAATTGGACAATGTGAAAATAGTGACGGTGTAAAAGCACAAGCCTCAACGTAATGCAGAGAGTCTCTCTGTACGACTGCACACAGAGGACCAACATGTTTGTGTTTTTAATTTAATTACCTAGTCTGTCATCTTAGTTTTCAACAGTTGCTTAAATATCATTTTATCAAAAATGTTACAATTGCAATTTATAATGTACTTCTATAAGTAATGGGGCCCTAGTGGCCTAGTTGCGATAAGCTGATATGATACTTAGTATCAGTGTCTGTCTGATATTGGGCAAACTCACTGAATCTGGTATTGATTGGAAAAAGACACAAGCAAAATCCAGTATGTTCCATAAACAATAAAAGGTAATTAGGTAATAGCTTCATATGAAGAGGCAACATACAAAGTACAATGTATATGACAAGGACAGATGGAGTTAGGGCTACGTATGTCTGCCACACTGTGGGAGCATTGTGTTTTCAAAATGGTGGGTTATAGCTAGGTGGTAAGTGCATCAACACAAATGTCTTATTAACAGCTAAGTTAAGTAAGAGAGATAGAACACTGATACATTAGATACTGAGACATGCTATTGTTATTCAGCCATCATTACAGCATAATCCAACCCTCCACACAGTGAGATACACACTGCAACCAATCACTGCAGTAATGTCAGAACGGCTACATTAAGTATAAATGGTAAAAATGACATGTAAAGTAATTTTGCAAAGTACTTAAATCATTAAACAAAACCAACAAATCACAATTTAGTCTTACAGTTTAGTTAATTGCAAGGTGTTTCCTGTAAATTCTCTATTGTTGAAACAAATCACTGCTTTTGACTCTCTTCCAATCGTGTGCAGCTGATTTTCACTCTTATTTTCCAAACAAAAAAGGAGACCTGATCATCTTCAGTATTTTTATGGTTATTTTGACAGTGCATGGTATGTGCATGTGTATTCTTTCCGCTTTTTCTGTCGTTAGTTGTATTTTAACAGCCATTCTGTGGGTTCAGTCTGTCTGCCCACAAGTGACTTTCCATTCTGTCAGACTGAGATGGTGAAGTCATGGCGCTCAGTGCGAGTGTTGAGCATCGACTTGGCTAGAAAGACACTAAGTGGTACCTTTTTTCTGTAGTCCTCGCAGATTCATACCACAGATGGTTCCAATGATTGTAGCTTCCATGGTGCTGTCAACATGTCTTAATTTGAACTTTCCACCAAAGGCATGAGATAATTCATGGCCGGCCAGAGCTTAGGATTAATTTATACCTGCATAAACATGGAGCAGTTAACTCCATGGGAGTTTATGGAGGTGGTCCTATGACCAAGGGGCTGGTGGAGCCAGCAGGAGTGCCAACACAGTGTCAGAGTCCTGCTGATGGAGCAGTTTAGAGCCGCTTCAGCCACGTGGCAAAGGCATGTCCGCTCACTGAGTCTGAGCCTGTTTGCCATGAAAGGCTACGACCACAGAATCTTGCCACAGGATGGGAGGTTTTTGGAGCTAACAAAGCAAACCTTAGAAAGAAAAACCTTAGGGTTACCTGTGTGTGTGTGTGTGTGTGTGTGTGTGTATGTGTGAGATTTCTCTGAAATGTTAAACACCATCAGCATCAAAACAGGATGCATCTTCCACCAAAACAGGATTTTGTGTAAATGAAAACGCTAATCTTAGCCCAGGGACAAACACTGTTGTTATGGTAACAAGATTCAAAATCTCACCAGATTCAAATTACATTCAAAGTCATTTTGTCTCACAACAGGCCATTCAATATAGTGGGTAACATTTGTCCCTGGCTAAAGCTCTGTATCAACAGTTTCATAGCAGAGTCACGTTGCCACCTGAGGCCCTGGTGTGGGGTGTGACAGTAATAGTGAACTGTAGTGGGAGACTGTGTTGAGTCCTGCACAGTGAGTGTGACCTCACCTCTAACTGTGCCTATCCTGCTCCATGGGACATTAAAATATCAAAGGCAGACCTCTCCCCAAACTCACAGAAGCAGTGGCCTCCACCCAGACAAGTGCTCACATGCATCAGACATGTGAGCACTTGTCATTATTTTCAAAATCCTTGATGTTAATTGCAGGAAAGACAGAATTATACTTTAATTATTCCAGGTTGAACTTTACTCAGACACGAGTCTGAGGTCATGAGGAGGATTTCTGAGTTCACGATGGACTGTTAAACGTGTTTGTTTGGCTGTGAAATTCTCGCTCTCTTTTTTTTTTTATTTTGCCTCTGGAAATTATTGTCTGGGTTTTAGCTGGAATAAATATTTTTCCAGACAAAAGCTGTTAAAGTATTTAACTAACCATAAAAATCACTTTTAGCCACCGTGAAGAAAGTATTGTTTGTTTTTTTGTAAATGTTTTTTTTACAAAATTATATTTTCTTTCTAATCTTCAATGTATTACAATGATGTGATGTAATACAATGAAGAAGGACCAGTTTAATCAGAATAAGAATAGAATATGGAAAGTACTTTGCCATGAGATGACATCAGATGTCATGTGTCTTGCCTCTTCAGGCTGGGCATGACGATACGGGCCAGGCCGAGGGTGTAGCCACATCTGGCAGATTGTGCTGAAGTCAGCAGGAGCCTCAGCACATCAAACCATCTACTGCAGCGGGAAGATGGGAGAGACGGAGGAGGAGAGGGATAATGTGGGAAAACTGTTTGAGAACTTTGTCCAGGCTTCGACCTGCAAAGGAGCCCTCCAAGCCTTCAGTGTCCTCTGCAGACAGCTGGACCTAGACCCTGCAGACAACAGCTCATTCTACAGCAGCCTGAAAGCAAAGGTCACCTCCTGGAAGGCCAAAGCCCTGTGGAGTAAACTAGATAAGAGGATTGCCCACAAGGAGTATCAGAAAGGCCAAGCATGTGCCGGCACCAAGGTAAGTTAAACATTGTCTTTGTGTGTTCAGCACCACAAAAATTGTAAATCATGGAAACGATAGTTTTACAAATGATATCCAGCAAGTTATGACTCAGTTGAAGCACCTTATGAATGTTTTTAAATATTTTGCCCATATAAAGACGTGCTATGTATATTTTTGTTATTTCTGGCTAACCTCCAAACATATGTCTGTTTTTTTATGGAGTAGTTTCTAGGCAGG
Organism: Brachirus orientalis; assembly: GCA_016785285.1. Taxonomy (NCBI): domain Eukaryota; kingdom Metazoa; phylum Chordata; class Actinopteri; order Pleuronectiformes; family Soleidae; genus Brachirus; species Brachirus orientalis. Next base: position 4,585,328 of record JAFBJR010000172.1, read on the forward strand.
ACATTGTTTTCTTTTCAATACGGTATGAAGTCAGAGCTCTTTAAGATGATAAAATAGGTAATACACCACTTCAACCAATATTTGTTATTTTTGTGTGGTCATGCAATTATTTTAAAACATGTGCTTTTTATAAACACTAATAATAAGACTAATAATACACTTCATTCTTCTTAAAGTTCCCTATTGGCTTTAGTATAGTTTATCTGATACATAAGCTTAAAACAGAGCTTTTACTTCACTTTATCAGCTGCATTAGGAGTTTTTCTATTTGTTTTACCTGCAGTAACATCCAGAGTGACAACCAACTTTGGAAAAAACTGAAGATAAAGCACAAACAAGTACTGTTTTTGAAGCTGAAATATGTGTGTGAAGATCTAAAAATATTGCATCAGGGTTAATTAAGGAACCTTTGATGTGACTTTACCTCACATGATTCCTTTTTTTTAAAACAAAAAAAAACAGTCTGAACTTTGTTCCTCTTCATGACCATAAAAGCACAATACAGAGAACCATAGGTAAGGCACCATCATGGTCATCACTTTAACCTCTACCTGCCAAAGACACAGCCTATAATGTCTGCATTAAGTCAATCTTAGGCCCCAAGTTATACTGAGGATAATGCCGTGTTCATTCTCAGCCTAAATGGTTGGAGATGAGCCCAGATTTTTATTGAAGTGTGTTTTAAAGGCTCACTTTTTACTTTTTCATAATTTAAGCCAAAATAAGCAAAATAAGTCACTCTCTGACTCAAAGTCAGATTTCATTATTCTGACAGTCTGCAGAGTTTCATTCTAAAAGAAAAGTGACAACTATGTCATTAGCAGTGGATTGCATGCAATATTAAAACACTAACCTATTGTGAATGCAACTGATAGCCTGACATTGAAAGAATTACTCACACAGATACAGATACAACACTCGCAGGACAGATAGTGTGTTTCTGCTTGATTGCTAATGTCTCCTGGGAGAACTGTGTAGTGACGACTCATGGTTTTATGGCAACCCGGCTCTTGAACAGTGACAGATGTGATATCACTCAGCAGCACCTCGTCTTTCAAGGATGTGATGTCATCTTAGTTTTACAGCCTGACACAGCTGGCTGCCCTGACACGTAACCCATACACTCATAAAGTTTTACTGTGCCTAAAAAAACCTACAAATTGAATAATTCAAGAATCGCAGTAATACAATTTAAGGTTTAAGACTTGAGGGAAAACAACCTCATGTCCGTGTAAAGCTCCAAATTTAGCTGTTCACAGGTGACACGTTAGATATTGTCACACTCGTCTACGTTTCTTTGACAAATAATGTTTCTGAATTGTGAATATTTGCCACTTTTCTCTGTCAAATGTGATAGAAAACTATCACAATGTGATTGACATTTCTCACTCTGTTCTGGGTTTTCATTTTATAAACAAGAAAATCTGTTTTATCAGTTTAGTCAAAAAATGTGTCATGACCCCTGGGTTCTCCAGGTGATGGTTTTGGACTATTCTCTTTAGAAACGTTCATAAGCTGACCTTGATGCAGTGGTCAAATTTGAGTCTTCCCTGTGGTCTACATACTTCTCCCAGCCAAAGGATTTTTCATTTTGGGGAACAGAAAATAGTCAGATGGTGCCAAATCAGGAGAATATTGTGGGTGATCAACCAAGCCACAGTCATACACAGCAGCCATTGCAACCAGGTTTAGTACAAAGTTTCTCAATTGGGTATCAAATGTGGGTTTATCTGGATGGAAACAATGCAGTTAGTGTCAAGAAAAGTTCAGTTTAATGCAGGCCAAGTTTTATTCCTCTGGCATTGCTCCTTTTAGTGAACTTTTCAGCACATGCTCATACTTTCATTAGGACGTGTGCTTCTGTTCCTTGTTTCCCGTTTTATTTTGTAGTTTTTCCTAGTGTGTGTCAAGATTAACTTCGTCTCCTGTGTTCTCTTTTCCTTGTCTGACCTACTCTAATGCGTTTCACCTGTGTCTCATTAGTTTCACCTGTCTGATTGATACGGACTCCCCGGTGTATTTAGTCTCTGATCTTCTCACTGTCTTTGTTGGTTCATTGCTGTCATGTTGTTTCCTTTCACTCTGGTCACTGTTTCTCTACCCTGTGTTTCTTTTCCACATGTTAAAAGGAGCTTTCTTTTGCTTTTCCCCTCCCACTTTGTATTGTTTTGCCTGTTTTTTGCTTTATTTTTGTCAAAATTTCTTTTGGCCCTTGGGTCCTAAAGTTTGCACACCAAATAATCTACTAATATAAACTATACAGTGCGGTAGTTCACTGCAGAATAGTTTGTTGGTTTTTCACTTGTGGGTTTGTGGAATTCACATGACACTATATTGTATACACATACACTATGTTCAATAATAATAATAATAATAATACTTTTTCCTGCTGACATAAACACATTTGTAGGCAATATGAATGTGATGATGAATTATCCCACATTTAGTTTACTTTGACTTATTTTTTAAGCAAATTAACATGACTGGATGCACAGTTAGTCAAACTGGTTTAATATGTTTATTTAATTATACAATTTCACATGCATATAATCATAAATTCGATGCAAAAGTTAAATTTCGTGACATTCTGCCCTGGAAAAAACTGGAGGGAAGAAGTTTTGCAACACACTGGAGATCACAGAAGTTCGCCTTATGACTATATGCACTTTTTGCTCAACACACAAACAGACACAGAGCTACTGTGTCTGTTTGTGTCTAGAAATGAATCTAGAAATGAGGCGTAATCCACTGCAGTTTTAGTTTCCTAACAGTTCAGTCAAAAGATGCTGTCTGCTGGGTGACAATCAGGCTTAATCAGTAAGGCAGTAAACCAGGGTGACATGGACCAGGGATGAGATCAAGGTCACAGGTAGGAAGCCGAAAGGAAGCATGTCTGTCCTGACTCAGCACATGTGGAGGGAAACAGGAAAAAGGCTCATATCTGGAAAAATATATCAGTAAATGGAAAGGAAAAATATTTGTCTCCTGACTGATAATCACGCCAACACAGATGCAGGACTTTTGATGAACATTGTGAACGTACACCTGAGTAAACTGAGTTAGTACCGTGCACATAACTGATATCATTTAACATCGTGCCAGCTTTGTGTCTTACAGATACACTTACCTTTTGTTAAGAGGAAGAAAAAAATTCTTCCCTGCAGGCTTGTCAAGGCAGCGCCTCCACCACCTGTGTGTTCTTCACACCTGAGAATACCTCATCCTGAAAACCTCAGACGACATGTGATGAAAGCATCATGTTTCTCAAAAACCGCATATCCTGTGAAACCACCGTGAAACCTTTACCCCACTCTCGGAGAGGGAAAATACAGGATGACTAAAGCCCGGTCATCTTGTTATTGTTGCGGGAGCAGAGAGACATTGATGTGGGCTGGTTGGTTTGCTGACACTGCGCTCTGTAAACAGAAGTCTGTGTATCTCTGAACTGACATGAGTGAAACTACCTCACCCTTTGGTGTCATCCTGTCTGTGGTCACACAAGATGATAGGATGTGGCAAAAACCCTTTGCAGACTCACTGGTTTGGATTTGGAGTTGTAGCCTTGAAATGTACGAGCAAGAAAAGAAAAGTCTCTGGCAAAGTGAAAGAAAATGAATAATTTTCAGCAGTAATTTTCTGAATCTACTCAGACTGGAGTTTGTCCACCTTGTTAAGCACAGTGGGTTGAGTCTCACAAGGGGTTTGGTGCAGGATTTGATTTCAAAAGAATTAAAACTCACCCACAGGGAAAAGACCATAAAATGTGTCCGCATGTGTAAGTGTGAAGGATGACTTCATGTTTGAGCCACACATTCTCAGACAGGCACTGTAACCTCAGTGAACTGACTTCATGCAATTTTGGTTGATACTAGTTTGTGAATCACACCTTTGCTATGTAAAGTAATAATGGGGTAGGTTGAACATTGTTCACAAATGTTGTGCTGGGCAGTTTCCTGATAAGTGTACCTCTCTTGGATACAAATAAACTCCTGCTCTCTTGTTTAATGTGTTTCTAACTATCATCAGTCACACACTGTGGTCTATAACGATCATTGCCAAACTAAAATGGGTTAATTGTCAGTGTCCGTAGTGGGACAATCAGCCTCTAAGGGCCTATTCAGACTTGATACTAACATCCATCCTCAGTGATCTGATTGCATATGGATACTAACATTGAGTATAACTGTCCTGAATGCATCTCCTGTGACCAAATATATCCAGATCTGGCTTCTCCCACTCTATATTCATAGACACTATATATGTGCGTGTGTGCATGAGTGACAGATACAGAGAGAGAGAGTTTCAGGAGGAGCTGAGTAAATCACAGCACCATTCACTGCTATAATGTGAAATACGTTTTAACCATTGGAAGAACAAAATGTGTTGAGTTGTGTAGCTGGTCACAGGACATCCGTCGAGGAGGCGGTTTCAGTTGTATCCCGAGGACAGATTGCGTTCATGCATGTGCAGGAATGTGGTCACATGCGTCCTAAAGCCACCTCCAAGTGTGTGTGTGTTTTTTTTTTTTGTTTTTTTTTTTAAATCAAATCTATTCAGGACAAAAAAGAAGCACACAGACTTCTAGTTTATGTGATTTGCACAAGCTTATTCATGACAAATGTTAATACCAGGTCTGAACAGGGTCTAAATGCTCTAGTGGTGCAGTAAAGTGCATGTTGTAATACACCCTGGTATGTTAATAAACAAGTAGGTTAGAACCAATTTCCATTGTTTCATGTCAGCCTTTTGTTGTTTATAAAATACTGACGTCACTATGATCTAGCTCATCTCTCTGAGGTTATTTGTGTTTCCTTTTCCTCTAGTGCCTCATTATAGGAGGGGGTCCCTGCGGCCTGCGGACAGCCATCGAGCTGGCTTTGATGGGTGCCAAAGTGGTGGTGATTGAAAAGAGAGATTCCTTCTCTAGGAACAATGTGCTGCATCTTTGGCCCTACACCATCCATGACCTGAGGGGCCTCGGGGCCAAGAAGTTCCACGGCAAATTCTGTGCTGGGGCCATAGACCACATCAGTGAGTATCTGATTTTACAGACTGCTGGGTTGTGCTTTTTCATTGATATGTGAGCCCATATAACATCTTCTCATTTTATAGGACACAAAAATACACAATATGCTATAATCAGCATATACTGAGTCACATACGTATGTGTCACTTTGTGGCTGGTGTGCCTAATGCATGGTGCTGGAAGTAAAACGTATTCATAAATGTGATATGATTGGCTAGCACCTATTTAATTGTTACTGTGCTGCAGTACTGTGACAATAAAGTCTTCATGAATCTTAAATATCAAATCTGTGCTGGAATATTTATATAATGGGATTTGTTTGGCCCAAGCTTGGAAGCTTCTGTCCCATGCATTGCAAGCAAAGTGAAGCAATGGACCACAAAGTAGTTTGGCAAGTTTTGATGCCGCTCCATTCAAAATTAATTCTCTGTTTGTATCCAATTTGGACTTTTGTTTTTCAGTGATTTATTTGAAAGAAAAAAAATGATTAATTTAGAAATACTTAAGAATAAAAAGTAAAGTACACGAGACAATTCTTTCAATTTCTACTGCTTTATCCTCCATGTGAGGGCTGTTGGGCAGGTCAGGTCACCAGTCCATCGCAGGGACACACAGAGACAAGGAACCATTCACTCATTCACTCCATGGTCAATTCAGAGTGTCCATTAAACCTCTGCATGTTTTTTGGACACACAGAGAACGTGGTGGTTGTAATTTGAAAGAAATAAAGTGAATGGAGTTTCATATTTTATGATTGTCAATCCTTTGAACGAAAGAAAAGGCCATATTACTGAGGGAAGACAGTCGTAGTAGCACTCAGAGTTTTGCTCGCAATAGTGTCAAGACAACATCACACAAAATAAACATGAACTCTGAGTGCATTTTACACATGTATACAAACAGTGTGTCTGTGTGTCCAACAGGCATTCAGCAGCTGCAGCTGATCCTACTGAAAGTTGCACTCATCGTCGCAGTCGAGTTTCACATCAATGTGGAGTTTGTCAAGCTGCTGGAACCTCCAGAAGATCAGGAAAATGAAGGTGTTCATCCACACATTCACTTCAGTTACATGCCCAAACAATAGTTTCACCCTGCTTTTATTTTCACGCAGTGACAGTTGTTCTATGACTCACAAGATTTGGAAAGTGGGACATTAAGTAGAATGAGGCTGAGAAGGTTAATAAATTGTTCAGCTTGATATAAACATCAGGCTGCATCTGTCAGTTTGTTAGACAGTTACTGTGGAGCTGAGAATCTATGTTTACCCTCCTTCCCCTGCAACTTTGGCTGCAGTTCAGAGCCGTTCAGGCAGTGAGGGACGTCTGACCCAGCGGTATTTTATTTCCTTGACATCAACCAATAAACACAACACAAATGCAGGGACTAATCTTAAGCTTGTTTATCATAATGTTTAAATGTGGTTAGTGGACAGTCAACATATTACTTCACTTTTATGTCAGTTATGACGCTCAAATGGATAGATTCTTTGTGCATTTATCATCATAACAACTGAATGAACGTTGCTTTCTTCATTTAGAAGAAAATGTAATGTAAGTCGTGACATTTTTTCTGATTTTGTTCAAATACTTTTTAGTCCATAGTATTTAAGTGGAAAATAGCTGCATACACAGCTGTTGTTCGTGTTTTGACACCTGCAAACTGCTTTGTTCATGATGCTTGAATCCCACTTAGAGCTAGAATCTGTCATACAAAATCATTTTCACTCCGTTGTCATGTGTTGCCTCTTTGGTTGTAATATCAATATACTGATAACAAAGAGAGCCTTGCAGCTAAATTTAGGCAAAGACTTAACACCTCTGTTTTGCTGTGACAGACTTAGCCGAGCCCTTGACATCATGGAACGCATTTTCCACATGGTGATACAGCACAACGAACTGCCGAGCTGCTCCTGCACTGATCTCCCGCTTCTGCAGCACCAAACACATAATATTCTTTTATGTTTAAGAAATTATACCATTTTATTTGGACAATACTCACTGAAAGTCTGCATAGTCCGGTGCAATTGACATTATAGTCTAGTAATAGACTGTGTAAACATACCAACAGATATTACGTTTTTGTTTTCATGCATTACCAACATCTCCTAGCAGTACTTTTTAAAATACAGCATGAATGACCATATTTGTCCTTGTCAAACAAACAAGTCTTACTGGAAAATGCCACTGTAGCAACGCAAACAGCAACAGGGCTTAAGTGCAGTCATTAATTTGTCTCCTTCATTGTTTCTGCACTTACAAATTTAGTATTGCATGAGTATGGCAGATGGAAGAGGAGTTAGAAGTGTTTTAATGGAGACTGTTGAAGTGTCCTTGAGCAAAATGTCAATCCTTATCTGCTGCCATTCCACATTCCCCACATTCCATGTTGGGAGGGAGGCTGCCTGAGGCTTTCAACCCTCTCACTCTTTCTTGCTGTCTTTCTTTCCCTCTCTCAGGGTTTGGATGGAGAGCTGCAGTTAAACCTGCTGATCACCCTGTGTCTAACTTTGAGTTTGATGTCGTGGTGGGAGCAGACGGACGTAGGAATACTCTCGAAGGTGAGAAGACAGTGAAGAAGAAACAGTGGCGATTCCTCAAGGAGGCACTGTTCAAAGCATTCTGTCAAGAAACAAATCATGACCTGACCCATCCATCCATCCATCCATCCATCCATCCATCCATCCATCCATCCATCCATCCATCCATCCATCCATCCATCCTGTGTCCCTGTTATTTGCTAAATTGCTGTATATAACATATTGTATATATATATATAATATTTTTGCATAATAATTCCTGCCTCTTCTTAGGTAGACAGGTAGGTAGGTAGACTTCTTGGACAAGGCAAATCATTTATACAGTTCCCATTAATTTTTTTGAGACTCTGTTAGCCTGAGTGAACCCAGCTTAGTCTACCAGCGATTTGATTTCCGTCTGCAGACACGACTTGCAACGACACTGCTTTGGTTAACTGCAGAATCTCTTTCAAAAAGGAAACCGATCACAAACCCCTGGCGTGCTAAAGCTGGGTTTTACATGATGACAACAGAGAAGTGACGTCTAACAGCTTTTGTATACGTCCTGCATGGCGGCCTGCATGTCTTTTGATTCAGCTGCTGCTTCCATTTGAAGTGACTTGCTCTGTGGATCTCCCCCCAGGCAAAGGTCATGAGAGGCCATTTCTAGATCCCCATGGTGCTTAGAAACTACAACAAGGACATTTGTTGACACATTGTTTGTCACTCTGTATACACCATCTGCATACACTATGTCCAACTTCTTCAGACTCAAACTCAAATCTCAAATGAGATGGACATAAAGTGATAGTCAGAGCATACCACATCAGATAAAACCTTTCTGTTCTTACCGTCTGTTCCCTCAGTCACTGATTTATCTAACTCATCCCCCAGGACTGTTTCAGGACCTTTATATGCTGCATCTTCTATATATCTGTTGTGAAGCTAGACCTGAAAATCACCTTCTCTATAAGTATACACATTCGAAGCCATTGATCTCTCCCAGTGGGAAAGGTAACACATGTAACCACTAAAAGCACTGCGCATAAATAGAACAGAGCCGAGGGCTCAGTGTGGCAGCTGATACATGCATGTTGGACTCTGCCCATCTTTGTGTCTCACTGTTTCAGGCTCTCCACTAAATGTTGTCATCAAACAACCAATTCACATCAGATGCTTATTCCTAAAAAGGGCAGTTTTGAGCCAGATGAGGTCATAGCTCATTCTCAAATTATGAAGGAGCCTCGGGGAAATTATTTTCCTCAGCAGTCAGCTTCATTCTCTGCAGTAACACAGTTAAATACAGTCAGTTTTTTTCTCTGCTGTTGTTACTTCTGTCAGTGTGTCATAAATTACTTTGTAGTCAGCAACCAATGCATTTTCTTTTCATTCCTGCCCTCACAGCTTCAGAAGTTGGTAGGCGGGCACTTCTTCATTGATGTGGCAAAACATACAACATAAACACATAAGGCACATGGGTTGGCAGTGGATCAGTGCTAAATCGATCATCATCCAACTGTAAGGTTGGGGTTTGATGTCTCCTGGGTAGGACTCTTAACATCAAACTTGCTTTATGCAGCGTGCAAATGTGTATGCTGGTTAAACACTGCATATAGATACGCGGTGTGAATAGGTAAAAGGGGCTAAAAAGACCTAAAAAAAGAGACTCAAAAACAAACCCATCATAAACATAGCGCGCCCATTGTCTACAATGTATTGTGGAAATAAATGCAATTAAAACAATAAGATTTGTTTGAAGTTGGAATTCTCTCTCTGTTTTGTTAAGAGATCTGGATCTGTAGATGGTTTTTAGGCTACTTAGATTGTTGTCTCACAGTTTACTGGTCGTGTTTACTATTTTCCTGAGGTGGCCTTTGGCTTTTGTGCTAATATTGTGTTGCCAAACCAGCATGTAATGTAAAAACACTCTCAACAAAGACACTGTACAACATCTAAAGCATTGTGTGGTCAGCACCAGTTGAAACCAAGCAATTTATGACTTTTAAAATAAGGCCTTAATTTTCTGAAAAATTAAAATGAAAGTTGCCGAATCTTTATTTTAGTTCATTTGATGTCAGCTTAACAATTTTGTTTAGATTACGCTGCGGCAAGAATATAGAAAGAACTATTACATGTTGTTTCCTGTAACCAGTTATTCCTCTAAGTCAGTCTATTATTGGTCCTTTTTCTATACTTGCATTTCTGACCGTTAATAAAGCCAATGGCATTTTACTTTGATTATAGCATTTACCGCTTACAATTCAAGGCCTTTGTTCCCCTGGCTGTATGAAGGCTCACCTTGGAAAGCTGCCTCTTATCCTAAAATACTGGCTTGTAATTATGGTTTTAGTCTGGATTTCCTTTGGTTTTAACAGACAAGTTTATAGGACTGGATGTCTTGGGAAGATTAACATATTTTTTTTTGCTATTTGTCTGTTTCATTCTCTTTCTCCCCCCCCACCCCCCCCCCCCCCCCCCCCCCCCGTCATTCTTTCTCCCAGGTTTCAAAAGGAAAGAATTCCGAGGTAAACTGGCAATCGCCATCACAGCTAACTTCATCAACAGAAACACCACAGCTGAGGCCAAAGTGGAGGAGATCAGCGGAGTGGCCTTCATCTTCAACCAGAAGTTTTTTCTTGACCTCAAAGAAGAGACAGGTGGGAAAGAAGCACTGACGGACCAATAGAAAAATTCACCACAGTGTCACGTCTCACTGGAGTGTTTTAAAACATGTAGTCATGTTGAAATCACATGATTTTGTTGCAGGCATCGATTTGGAGAACATTGTGTACTACAGGGACAATACACATTACTTTGTCATGACCGCCAAGAAACAGAGCCTGCTGGACAAGGGAGTTGTCATTAATGTAAGTAGCAAATACAGTCATCTGGCACTTTATTAATATATATGTCCAATTGTTAGTTACCAAAACTATGTAGTTAACAGATTTTCATGCTGATTTAAAATGATGAAATGGCAAAAGTAACTTGCAACAGTAATTTAAATAACCACTAGTTACAACCAGTGTATGCTAAATCTCTGAACACACATATTGGATACTGCTCCAGCCACTTTATTGGGTGTCCTATGTACCTAATAAAGTGGCAGGTGAGTGTATTTAGGACAGTTACATAGATATAAATGAATTGTTGCACTTCTGTCAGTGCTTACGAGGTCCAGATCCAGGTTATTGTATACATTTCAGTATTCCTTTTGTTTATAATTTCACACATTTCTACGCAAAGTTTAGCTTTTATTTCACATCTGGGGTGGGAACTATTCTATGTCTGTCAGAAATGCTAAACTCAGACTTATACTCATGTCATGCCTTTGTTGAACAGGACTACATAGACACCGAGATGCTGCTTAGCAGTGAAAATGTCAACCAGGAAGCTCTGCTCTGCTACGCCCGAGAGGCTGCTGACTTTGGCACCAACTATCAACTTCCTACGCTGGATTTTGCCATGAACCACTGTGGGCAGCCAGACGTAGCCATGTTTGACTTCACCAACATGTACGCCTCAGAGAACGCTGCTCTGGTCAGGGAGCGATTTGGACACCAGCTGCTGGTAGCACTGGTTGGCGACAGCCTGCTGGAGGTAAGAGGAGGCCAGGTGTGTCATGTGAGGCAGCAGGGTTTTGGAGAGCCTGACTGCCTGGTAAACAAAGCTGTTAGAAAGCCTGGACGTCAGGGCTTAGATGCTCAGGTGAAAAAGGGAAATGTATGTTTGTTGCTTAATTTTAATCCCAGTATTGTAGTATCCCTCTCTTTCTATTACTATTCCAATAGTATTTAAAGACAAACAGAGAGAGAGAGAGAGAGAGAGAGAGAGAGGAATGAGATGAGAAGCCTGGGTTCTATTAAATCAAATAGTCAATTATTTGGTCAAATAACATGCTCATTTATGTATGTTACCAACCACTGCAGTAAAATAAATATTGGCAGTTAGTTCTCAGAGTAAATAAATAATTAGTATGGGTGCAAAATTTGAAGTTTAGGTCGACGCAGGTGCAGGATTAGAAAGCATAACCTGGGAACCTCAATAAAGATTGCAGTAGATGTTGATGCACGCTCCTATTATGTAGTAATATTTACGACAAATTTTCCGCATCCCTCAAGTAGAAACATTTTTACACAGTGTTTTATGATATGTTTAAAATTTCCTGTTTTCATTCACAATTTCATGTGAAAATTGAAAATGCACTGGGAATCAGGCTGATGGAAACCGAAGGCTCCTGTTGCATGTGCTGATAACGGTTTTTCACTTTCTTCTTCTTTATTTCCTCCTTGTGATTTTGTAAATTACATCTACACCCACACGTATCCATTTCTTCTTTTAAATTACTGACTCGCTTTACCCAAACATGAATGTCTCTGCCATCTCAACCCTTGCCTTGTACTAAGGGTATGCCCAGTCCTCTGAATATTTAATGTTAAGATTTACTGTACGCTTCCATCACCATGTTTATATTCTGTTGTAATATATGTTGTATTGTGTATTTGTGTATACTAACAAACAATTATACTAACATATTTGGTATGATTTCCTGTGCAGCCCTTTTGGCCAATGGGGACGGGTTGTGCTCGAGGCTTCCTGGCAGCTTTTGACACAGCCTGGATGGTGAGGAGCTGGGCTCAGGGTCAGCCCGCTCTGGAGGTGCTGGCAGAGAGGTACACACATGCACACATTTGTGCAGTATTCATAGTAAGGACCCTCATAGACATAATGCATTCCCCAGCCCCTTACCCTAACCTTAACTATCACAACTGAATGCCTAACCCTAATCCTAACATAAATCCAATTCTAACCCTAAAACCAAGTCTTAACCCCCAAAAATGATCTTTATAGTTGTGGGGCCCAGACAAAATGTCCCCACAAAGATGGGTTTGTATGTTTTTGGACCTCACAAAGATAGAAATACACATGCACACACGCACAGATGCTCTCAGTCTGTTTGTGCAGTGTTCATATTTCCTTGCTTTGTTTTCTTCTGTCTCTGCAGAGAGAGTATTTACAGGCTACTCCCACAGACAACACCAGAGAACATTGCCAAAAACTTTGAGCAGTACACTATTGACCCTGGAACTCGATATCCAAACCTCAACTCTTCCTGTGTTAGGCCACACCAGGTGAGAGAGAGCACTCTTTTGACCAAAATCAGACATTGCTACTTGGGTTTTGACTTCACTGACAAGATACTGTTTCAGCCGACTTTGTTGTCATCATTTTTTTTTCTTTCCATTCCTTTGTCAGGTACGTCACTTGTACGTCAGTGGTGAGATGAATTCCTGTCCTCTGGAGCGTGCTGCTACCATACGACGACCTGTCAATCTGTATAGGCGAGGTGGGTTTTGGAAGGGACTGACAGATTCCAGTGTGTTGTCATGCTTATGCACCAGCGACAGATGTGGTTACTGGCATGTTGTTTTTTGGCTTGTCCCTTTGTCAGCCTTGGCACAAAACGTCTATTTTAAGTCAAGCAGGAACAGATTTAAAATTAGTTCTTAAATGATTTGGGCTTTAAGTCAAAACTTGTCATGCAAATTTTGGTAAAAGGTCACACAAATGTCTTCTAAAATCAACTGATAAAGCTGATGAAATAAACATACATTGATATCATATGTTCACTGCTCTGGCCTAGATTCAACACCATACCTCAGACACAGTGATAATACTTTATGTCCTGCATGTTGCCTAGTTGGTGCAGGCAAACAAAAACTCCAGTAACTCCAGTTTTTGTGAGTGAATTTTCAATTCAAATGGAGCAATGACAGCCGCTGACTCATCCTCACATTATTTTGAGTAGTGATCAGACTGGTTGGTAGGATTTCCATTCTTCTTTTAATTCTTCTATTACTTAAAGAGGATCTTCATATTATCATATACAGTTGGCCATCTGTAAGTTTCTTCTTTCATTTCATTCAAGCAGAAATAGTGACAAACTGGAATTAACCTGAAGTCAGACAATCCGTTTGTTTTTACATGTGAGTTCAGTGGGAGGAGGGAGTTTTAGAACAGCGGATTTGGGTTGTGGCAAAACAGTCAAATACCTATATATAGTATCTTGTTCTTTTCAGCAAGATCAACATTACTTTATTTTTCTTTCTCGACAATAAAAGATAGTGGTGCATTTTTATATATAGCGATAAAATCTGTGGGCGAAGTTTACACTGGTTCATATTTGCAGCACTATGTTATCAAAATGTGAATAGATTTGACATGGGTTGGTCTGTGCATTCTTTGGGTCTCAGTGTGTTATGATTTTTCACAATAAGTTCTTTTTCTTTTGTAGAGTCTGAGATCAGACCAGCCCGGCTTCTAACCTGGTGCCAAAAACAGACAGAGGGCTACAGGAACGTGACCATTACAGATCTGACGTCTTCATGGAAAAGTGGCGTCGCTCTGTGTGCCCTCATCCACAGGTTCAGACCTCAGCTGATGTACGTAGCATACTTCCTATTAAAACATCAAGTTCTGTCCTTACAGTATTAAATGCATCTGTACATTAATTTACAGGGATCTATTTCAAGAAGTAGCTGCAAGAACATTCATTTGTTATGGGTGTGTTAAATAGGCTTGGCATTGATCAGTATCTTTTCTGCTGTGTTTTCCACCTCCTCCTCAACACTTGTAGAGCGCGCCACCCACCTTAGAGCTCTGTCAGAGGTATCCCAAGTATAAATGTGTATATTTCACAGATTTTTACTGTATATGTTTATCAACTCAGTTGAAATAATTACCAGTTGTTACAATGCCTGTATTAATGTGGATCCTCTTCAATTGATTGTTTTTGGCAAGTATTTCATTCTAAATAATAGGGATGTCGATCTGTGGTTGAAAATTTGGTACACACTTACAGAACAGAACTTCCCTTTTAAAGTTATTTTCCAGTGTTCATGGTAAGACTGGACTACACAGTGTGGAATTTGCCCGTGCAACTGTAAATTAGTGCATTTACAAATCTAATTATATCGTTTCACTCTTTAATTATTGCCTTCATGCTTTGCCACATGCAACTACAATTTCATGTGGTGCTGTGAGTTTCCGAGAACCGCTGGCATTTACCCTCTTCCCTTCTGCAGACTGCAGAGAGGGGAGAAAACAAGTGCCAAAGTTTGTGTGTGCTGTTGCTAGGCTACTGCTCTCTCTCCTTTACATTATTTCTGAAGGTGGCTACACAACGTCAGAACTTTCTCACTGTTAGAAGTTATTTGCCGCCATTTTCTAAGAAAGAAACTCTTCTACAGGTTTCAACATGTACTGAGTAAGAGGAGTGACTGTGAAAGGTCATTCCACATTGTTGCCGTTGGTGGCTTTCATACCGGTGTGTACATTAAGATGAATCATTGAATAAAGTGAAATACTAATATGTAAGTATTCTTTTCACTTTTTTTCCGCCTCCATCAGAGATTTTGACTCGTTAAATGAAGAAGAACATGCTGCAAACCTCCAGCTGGCTTTTGATATCAGCGAGCGAGAGTTTGGCTTCCGCTCCTTTACCTCAGCGAAGGATCTGAGTGCTGGTGAGGAGCTGGATAAGACCCAGATGATCACCTACTTGTCCAAGTTCTATGAGCTCTTCCGCGGAACAGCTCTGCCTGAATCAGGTACTGTATTTTACGCCAGTGACTTTTTTTTTAAGCTATTTAATGTTTTCTTGCTTTGCGACAGGTCAGGATTTATTGGTAAAAGGAACATTCTCTCCACAAATACAATCACAAAACTTTCTATCAAGGCATAATGAATCTGCATATCTGACATTTATGTCTTTGTACATTGGAAATCTTTAAAACTCTAATACACTCTTGTGTTTTACTGCAGGCTCCAGAGTAGTTGATGAAAACAATGAAGATTATCCATCTAAGGAATTCAGAAGTAAAAACAATGTACTCCACACTGCAGTGCCCAGGAAGCGGGTTCCAAAGGTAATTTTTTTTTTATAGTCAGATATACAACAAGAAGTTGACTTTCCCTACATTGGGTCTATTTCATACACACACAGTAGTATTTCATCATTGTGAAGTCCTCATTTGGTACTCAGTCTTACATTATTTCTCCGCTCTGTACTTTCAGGATGAAAAGAGGACAGATGATACAGACCAAATTTACAAAAGGCGGCGGAAGTTCTACTTTGAAGAGGTTTGTTACTTAACTCGTTTCACTAATTGTCCTTTAAGGATTCTGTATATTCACAAAGTTTTCTGTTTTTTTTAGACCGCCAACATGTCCAGTAACGGCACCACAGTGCAAGAGGCACGGGACCCTAAAGAAAATAGAGTGCGCTTAATATCTACTCAGTTACTAGCCAAATTTGAAAGCACACCCAGCAAACCTATCCGTAGAACACAGGTAAAAAAAAAAAAAAAGACAAAAAGTTTAAGCTTTCTGATCATGAAGCTACATCTCTTTTTTTTCCCAAACATTTCATCTTTTCAGCCTTTTCTATGCCTGTGCCTTTTCATTATCTGTCTTCCTAATGTTTTCTGGAAAAATCTCAGTCAGACTGTGAGAGGACCTGCCTGCTGCAAACATGTGACCTGTCTGAGAGTCTGCATGTTAAAGTCAGGCCTCTGGTCCCACCTAAACCTCCTCCTGAGATACAGGTAGTCAGACACTGTTAAGACTGTACAAACTGTGGCACTTGTTTCCCTCTTATGATCTTCTGTCCCAACAACCATGTCTACGTGCTGTAAACACCCAACTTTTAAGCACTTTATGTTGTAAGTATATCTCAAAAACATAAATTATAGTTTTGATATTTAACAGACCATAGTGGGGGGTTATATACTGCATATTGCACGCAGTACTTTTCATGAGAATTGTTCTTTATTGTATAGTGTGTAATAGGACTTTTAACTGGATATAATATAATATAATCTTAACAAACCAGACAAAACTGCTCTATCCTCATATGTGCAGTCTCTGAAATTAAAGCATTGTGTTCATGAGCTCAGCTTTTGGAAAGTCATACTCACCAGGCAAACCAAAGGCAAACACGAGTGTCAGGAAGAATAGGGATAACGTGAGTTTCATTTAAATTCAGCTGTCGACTGCTGAAGCACAGATCTCAGTTCTTGATAGCCTCAAAAAGAACATTTTAAAGCGGTTCCCACTCGCAACTGAATTACCATGCAATGATTACGTAATCTTGGCAGAACATAAAGCAGCAGAAAAAAAAATCACTGTAATGGATCACTAATGCAAGTTTATATTCATGCTGCACTGGCATGACTAACGTTTGCCAGGAAGGCAAGAATTAGCAATATTGTTTAAAAATGGCTGGCAGTATTGTTTTTTAGATTACTAAAGTAATTTGTAGTCGGTTTACTGAAGCATAAGAATAACAAATGCATGCTCTTCTCATGCCACAATTTTATATCGTCCTTTCCAGTTTGAGTTCAGTATCAGAAAAGCAGCAGAGCAATTAGTCCACCTGCCACCAAAGATTCCGCCCAAACCCCAGGTCCAGCCCCAGCATCCATTTTCCTCAGTGAAGCTCAGACACGTTGATCAAATAAACTGTGAGTCAAAGCCCCAGCCTCGCCCTGAGAGCACAGCCCCTCCTGCCTCTTCTTCTTCCTGCCACTCAGCAATCCAGCTCATGACGAGACTCCTGCAGCGCCTCAGGGAAGTGGATGAACACGTCTCTGAGGTGAAGACTATATCTCCTCGTCATGTCTTCTTTCCTCTTCTTTCATGACTTGTTTCTTGTCTTTACCTCCCCTTTCCTCACCTTCCTTGATAAACCATCATGATTGCATGTTCTGGTCGCCAAAAAAGTCCCCCGAGTGAATGTTGATTATATATCATGCCCAGATTATACATTTAGACGTGTATAATGTGAAGTGAGATG
Organism: Brachirus orientalis; assembly: GCA_016785285.1. Classification (NCBI taxonomy): domain Eukaryota; kingdom Metazoa; phylum Chordata; class Actinopteri; order Pleuronectiformes; family Soleidae; genus Brachirus; species Brachirus orientalis. The sequence goes on from JAFBJR010000172.1 coordinate 4,602,725, forward strand.
GTGAAGTCAGCCCCTTAATTATCCAGCCAGACAAAAGGAAAGAGCAGAACTACATACCTGGCACAAGCTCAGACGGACACAGTCCCTGGATTATTGTCCAGACTGAGTCACTGTTTTCATTGTTCTCATTTGCCAAAAGCCTGCCTACGTTGATTCAGATCAGCACACCAAAACATTATCTCATCTTGTCATTTAGTGTAAAACTGAGGTTTTGGTGTCGGTTGAGGAATTGTATCATTTGTAAAAGTGTAATTTCTAGTTATAAGGGTAATGTTTGATTTATTCCTACAATACAGTGAACAGACAAAATAACGAGTAATAATTCTTTTTCAGTGACAGTTCAGGTTGTTTTGAGTCCTGGTTGACAAATTGGTAGTACTGACTTTGCCAAACATGGCATCAGTCTCCTTAAATCACAAACTGGAAATTGAAATGAGTGGAAAAGGAAAAAAAAATGGCAAACATATTTTTGTGATGTCATAGACTTTAGCCAGCATAGATTTTATTAGGTAAGCCTGGTAAGTGGCAGGTAGGTAAGTGGCCTTTTGTTAAGTGAGAGCATGTGTTCTTGACACAGGCTGATTCTCAGTGACAACAGCTTGTTCGGCAAAATCAGTTAACATGAACTATCACTTTAACCCGAGTTTAGTTTTGTACTCAGAAATTAAATAATTTCCATTGTTGACAGCTGACAAAATGCTGTTAGTGATATCAGTAGAAGGAAATAACCTTGTATGCTTTGTTGCTGTGAGTTAGATGAGGATATTGACGACTTATTTACAAAACCCGTTTCATGTAATTGTTGAGACTTATGCCCTGACAAAGCTACATAGTTGTGAGCACTTGCAGATAAATATTTAACCCTTTTTTACAAGGACAAAGCACAAAAGCAAGAGGAAAACAGACATGCAACAACGTTTTGGCAAACAACAGCTGGGTGTAGTAACTTCCTGTAGTGTTGTAACTGAGACACTACAAAGAAGCGCTGGTGGATTTGATGGATTGTTGACAGACAGAGGCAGTTAAGCTGTTTCATCCTACTTCATGTACAGACGTAAGAGTTACACTCATCCTTTAACTCCATTAATCAAATGAATAGATAAACTATTTCATGTTATCACTTTGTTGGTATCTATTCTACCATTAAGATGATGTTTTTTACTAAGATTTATAAACACTGATATGTTTTTGGCTGAACCATTGAAGGTTACTAGTCTCCGATTTCACTTCTCGGACTATGTGTCCGTTTTCCTTTCTAGTACAGTATGAGTAACCACATCAAGTGTGAAATTAATGTAAGAAGGCAGCCTTCACCTCTCACAATGATGTTACTGTTCTCCTCCCGGCATTGCACACTTACCTGTCAAACCTTGCTTCTCACTGGGAAAGCAGAACAGAAAGTTCTTTCATCATTTAACGGTGTAGAGCTTATTAAGTGGATATTAGTCCACCTAATTATGTCTACACACAAAAAGCCCTACATTCACCGGTGTTTCTCAAGGCTGATGTTTTTTTTCTTTTGTTCCTGTGCTCCATGTCAACCCTCAGAAAAAAGCTCAGGCACGACAGACTAGAGAGTTTCACACAAAGAGTATAAAGGAAAAAGCTGTTCACCTGAGTGGGTTGTTCTCAGGAGACAGTTCGGCTGATCTCAAGGTGACAATCTCAAGCTCGATGTGTGACCCCAACCTTGGCCTTGTGTTTGGCAACTTCTTCCATTCACAGTGTGTTTGTGTGGCACGCCGCCTGTCCATTTTCATTTGTCCATAATTTTGTTCACTTCATATTTAATATTTCGACTTGGACACACATAATAATTACGTTTACGTGTTAGTACAGGAAACGGAAGCTGCTTGATTTTTCCTGATGTTCATCCATCATTCACAAGGCCTCTTTACTGTTAAACTCTTCAAGAAAACACAAGCAAATACAGTTGCTTATATCTAACATCCCAAGGAAATGATGAACTGGATGACTTAGATTCTTCACATATGCCTTATTTTTGTTCTTTTTCTCTAAATGTGATTTTTCTCAATTTTGTTTTATTGTATTTTCAAAATCATATTAAACCTAATAGTTATATAAAAAAATGAAGAATATTGTAAAAATGCTCAGCATATTATAATCATTGTTACTACAGTAGATGAAGGTATTACATTCTCTACGATAATACCTTCCCTTCTTTTACTTCATGGCGTAAGAAACAAAAAAATAATAGTTGTACCAAGGGTTGAATCAACACCACATGAAGTTGGGATGTATTGCAGGTTAGTTGTGTTTCAATGCAGCTGTACCCAATAAACTGGCATGAGAGCTCAGCATATTGTTCACATCCTACAGGCAGCACATACAAATCCTGTTCTAAAAATTCTTATTCCAGTATTTACCCTGTTTCCTGGAATTAACAGATTTATGAAGAATCGTGCTTCACACGAGAGCTTCGTTTTGAGCTGATGTTTTTTTTTTTTTTTGCCTCTTGTGCTTTGAATTACCAGCGGCTCTCACAGAGCAAAAGTGTGTGCTTTTGTGGTGGCACTCTGTGGGTTTCTCTGCTCCACCCATCCCAACCAGCCTGCTCCAACTCAACAGCCAGATGTTAGAGCAGAATTTAGACCACTAGCTGCACAATTATTATCCGTCGGACTTTTTGAAGGTTTGGTTCAAATTCAAATTGAATTTCTGAAAAGCAAGTGGGAATTTTATCCAGAGCAAAAAACTAAACCTCTTACTTAACCTCTTCAACTATATGTTTAATAAATGTAAGACAGTAGTCCGAGGATGTAGGCTTCAAAGTAAATCTAAACAATACACTGTTCCCACGCCATACAGCTCACCCCCCACCTCAACCATCACTCAAAATATCCACAAGATGATTGTGACAAGGAGTGACGTTTACAAAAAATTGATTAAAAAAATTGGCTTGGCTTGGCTTGAAGTCAACAACTAACACTGCCACGCTGTCTTGCATGTAATACCCACTTGTATTTGTTGTGAGCATGTCAACACCTTCACAAACAATTAAAATAGTGTGGGAAAAAAAACAATGTGGCCCAACAGTCACATTGTCAGTGATCTGTGTGTGACACAAGTGCTCATCTTCATTTGTTGTTATGATGTCATCCTCATCTGGCTGTACTCTGTTTTACAGAGTTGCTTAGTGCGAAAGACGTTCCTGCAGTCAGGTGACAAGTGTCACTCGTGCGAGAGGCGCGTGTACATGGTGGAGAGAGTGTGTGCTGAGGGACTGTACTTCCACAGGGAGTGTTTTCGCTGCTCGACCTGCAACTCAGCTCTGCGTCAGGGAGCGCATGCTTTTGACTCTGAACAAGGTTTGTATCGTCACATGTTGGGGCTGCGGTAAATGTTAAAAAGACCATCAGGATTGAAGGGCCAGTGTGTAATATTTAGGAAGGTTTACTTTCAGAAATTAAATGTACTTTCCAAAAATATCTTTGGATCAGAGTATAATTGCTTTAAAATAAAAATTATTTATAAAAATATAATTACTAAAAATAATAACCTTGAATTATTTTTGCTGACATACTTTATATTGACATTTGCTGGGATCTTTCAGGGAAATTGTACTGCAAACTTCATTTTGATCAGCGTAACAATGGGACAAATTTACGGAGAAGTTTCTCTCTACGCTCAGTGAGTATCTTGAACTTCTATTCAGAAATTTTCTGGAAAAACAAACAAACAAACAAAACACCTACTCTAAAAAAAGAGGTCTCTATGCGTCATCCTCTTTTTCAGATTCATAATGGAACTGGAGTGAAGGAGCAACATGTTGCAGATGCAGTTGTTGGAGAAATCTCTCAGCCCCGCAGCACAGCAGACCTGCAGAGTCAACCTGCAGCAGGTACCTTCAGTTCCTTTATCAGGAAACAGCTGAGCAGGTCCATGAATGTGACTCGCACTGTGTGCAACGCCCCCTGGCGTCTGTCCCGCTGTGTGCGTAGCACAGCACAGGCCCTCTGCAGCCACCTGAGGGACAACGCCCTGGACTATACATTCCTCTATGAGCTACTGAGCTTGAGCTTGCCCCTGCTGTTTGTTTTACAAGAGGTACTGGTGCAGCTGTACACAGAGGCTGTGCCTGATGAGTCCGGCTCTTTGCAGCCTATTCTGCTGTGGCTGCAGGAGCATATAGGGCACAGGCTCATCTAGACACTCAGCAGACATCAGCTGTTAATGTTTAACCTTGATCATCAAATCAATCACCATTTGATCTGTGGCTGAGGTGCACATTAGCTGAAGTGTTCTCATCATGCTGTCATTTGTAGCAGGGCACAAGCACATTGTAAGGTTTACTTGCCTGTTATGATGACAGTGTAATTAATTTGACCCCAGATGGGTGTTCTCAGCTTCATCCAAAGAACAAGATACTGATTTTTTTTTTTAAATATAGATATATGGTGCAGTTTTTTTTTAACAGATTATGAAAAAGTGCCATGGAATTTTGCAGTTGTTAGATGTGGATTAACATGCTTTAATTGTCATTAAAATGCAGATTAATTAAAACAAACAACAGACAGTGCCTTAAGGACTTGTTACTGGTGAAATGGCCTTTAACCCTTTTACTGTCTGGAAAACAGGACCCTGTAGTTAAAATATCTTAACTCAGGTTATGACTTGATGCACTTTACTTTGGGAATTGCCTTATGGATGTACCATATGTGCTCCTGCCATACATTGTCTTTAAATACAGTATATATGCAACAATCTATTCATTCACTTTTATACTCTGACTACACTGTTTGTTTTTCAAACTGTTTTATTATTGATTTTTTTATTGACTGACAAAAAAGAAAAATCTCAAGGTATTTGAACTATGGACTCTGGGTATTTAGTTCTACTTTGCTGCCACCTACTGTTAAATCTAAGTAAACCCATGAAGGCAAAAACAAAAAAATCTAAAACACATCTCATCTACACATGTAACAAGATATATGTTGTGTTTTAAAAAGAGTTTTAGATTTGCTGCAGACTATGGACACTGGTGAGCGTTCTGTTGGAAGATCAACTGCAAACCTCTTTGACTGGAAGCTCCACAGATGCTTCCTATAAATATGCAATATCTAATGATGCTAATGAAGCACGTTGAAGCACGAGTATGATATTAAAAATGGAGAATAATTATTTTAAAAGTGTATTTGTAGAACCTTATGGCATTTCAAATGTTTACAGCATGATATGTTGGATTTTTTTTTAATGCATTGTCATGTTTGTGGTTTCTTGACAGCTACCTAATGTTCTGTGTTGATTGACTGAATCTGCATGAAAAAAAGCTGCATGTTGTTTTTTACAGGGAAGTGCAAGTAAGAAACGTACATACACAGTCACTGGACTTGTATAATATTTATAATTATGCAACACGTACAGTGGTGCCAACATACAAACATCATGTTTATTATGAATGTCACTGTTTTTGTTTTCATAAACCTTTTTGCTACTTTTATGCATTTGGCTGTTTTAATTTGTTCTTCACTGGTTTAGTTTATGTTTCTTTTGCCTTCCATCAGCTGGAGCCTTTTGTGTGTGAGACGCCTGGAAGGTTAGGAGAGGTGACATTTTGAAGGTGATCACCTGCATGGTCACTTTTGGTTGTGTGTCATAGTTGTGATACTGAGTAATAATAACCGATATAAAGTGTCAGATGTGGCTTTGAAGTGAAATTGAGCTTTGGCAAAAAACTAAACTCAATAAACAGCTTCAGTTTTTGTCATTGATCTTGATCGGTTTAAGGGAATGAGCTGTTACTAACATATCTTGTTTGAGACCTCACATCTCAAGGTTTGACAAATTAATTCATAACTATGAGTTTGTAAAATTTAGCTAAATGTTTTGGTGAAGTTGCATGTTGCAGCTAAATATCCCTCACCCTTCCCTTCCATGTGTGATGGAGAGACTATGTGGCCTTCAGTTTGCATCAAAACTCAATAGATATTTAGTTTGTCCATTATGGGCTATTGTAAAAAAACATGGTGATCCAAAATTGCTGCATCCATAAAGCTGACCCGGCTCCTGATATAAATGAAAAAGGCTCATTTTGGGGTAATGAGAAACACAATTCATACAATCAGGTGATTGTTCAAGAAAATAAGTATAATTATTTACATTTAATTTCTGCTGAGTGGAAGTTTTACATTCTAGATGTTTAGTTCACTTCAAATGAGCTTTTATTCCAGCTTTTTTCATGCACGTCGGTGATATCTCCTTAACCAGAAAAAAAAAAAAAGATAAAGATAAAGAATCTTCACATGATTAATTTCTGTACCTTTCGCTCGTTAACTCTCCCTTACCAGATGAAGTCATCGTGGACATGTGCATGTTCAGCATGTGTGGGTAGTCCTTAGGTTATTCAGCAAAGTGGCTGTTGCGTTTGAAAGATTCAGAGAAACACCTTTGCTTAATGAACCTTGTCGTCAGCTGGTTATGTCAGCTATAGCGTACAAGGTCGGGTTTCAGTGGAGAAATAAATCAACAATGTCAAGCACCAATTCATAACATACAATTGTCCCAAGTCACTTGACATAGTAAGGTCAAGACCTTACAATTATTATAAAGAGCCGTTGGTGACACTGGAGAGAAGGAATCTTTGACAGAACCAGACTCAGAGTGCACAGTCATCTGCATCTACCTAACATTTTTTTATGCTCTGCCACAGACAATCATGCATCTATTAACTGTTTTCATAAGTGCAAAAACTAGGTGGCCTGATTATGTTAATTGGCAGTTAATCAGTAGGTATTAATGTTATATTTGGTGAGAAAGTGACAAATATATGATACAAACGTCAGTAACTTCATGCTCTTGGTAAAATTATAGGCCTCATTGTCTCCACTGCTTTGAATATACAACAGTGAATTGGCATTTAAGGAACCATATAATACAGTTAATGTGGTCTTAAAAAGGTAATGGAGAAACCTTGATAGTGATGTATGTCAGTTTGGCATAAGTGACAGACACCTGAACTCTTGTCTCTGCTCAGTATTATCTCATGTAATGTAGAAAAATAAAGACAAACTATTCATTACAGGAAACGTCAACAATCTCTCTCTCTTGCTGCGTCGTCATGGATATTAAAAGAGCAAGGGTGTTGCTGAAAAAGCAAGGCTTAAAAAAGGAACACAGCCAAAGGCTGACACAGCCAAATGTACCAAATTAAGTGCATTTTTTTTACTAAAAACACCTGCTGACACATATAAGCTGGTGGTGCCAGATCATGACATGCTTCACAAAACTCAATATATAACCTAATATGCAAACCTCCGTTCAAGTTAATAAAATCAAGTCAGTTAATCTGTAAAATAAAGCCCAATATTGGAAAATATTACAACAGTGATAGAGGCCATGAAGCCACTCAGCAGCTGCAGCAGCCCCTCACACAGTTTACTGCTGACAGTGAGAGAGAAAATCCAGAGCCATCATCACTACAATGCACAAACCATGAGCCCCTAACTCACTGGATAGGTAGGATTAAATAAAGTTAAGTTAACATGAATAAAATTCAGTTAATTAAAAGATGATTGGAAAAAAAACAGTGGGTGTTTAGAGGGTAAAACAAGTCCTTCCCTTGATAATAATAAAATCCCATGGCAAGTCATAATTTTGAGACAGTTATAATGAGAAAATAAATCAGAACGATGAGATTTAAAAAAAAAAAACAGTTGACATTTTATCTCATATTTTTCACTTGTTTTGATTATGACTTACCAAGTAAGTTTCAGTTTTATAAGTAGTAAAAATGGTCTTCCATACAGCTGAGAAAATAATTATACCAGTTTTAAACATTTATTTTGTGCATCAGAAGCAGTGTCCAGCAGTCCAGCAGTGAGCTCAATGCATCTGTTGCTGAATACACACAAGGAACAGCTGAGCTGTTGTCCCACAGTGTATTTCCATAGCAGCTTCTGTAAAAAATCTGTAATAGTGGAGTAGTACTGTAACATATTTTACGTACATAATTGAAAGGAAATATGGTGACATAAATATACAGCTTATAAACTGTAATCCTAATTGTTTTAAACATGTTTCCATGTTAGATTTACCAGTGCCTTAGAAATTGCTTCTTATATTGCGATTTAATGCAGGTGGAGGTGTAGGTGTGTGTCATAGGACTACTGATGATGGAAGAGTAAGAGGGAACAGTGTCAAATCAGACACAGGCACTGTTCACAAAGGGAATGACAGCTCAGCAGAAAACAAGTGAAACACATGCCGAGGAACAGACAAAGACTCTATTACTTTGCTCAACCTCAGTCACAGTAGTCGGCTATATATGCATCCAATTGCTAATTTGAATTTTGATCAAATAAAGCATGAATAACAATGTTGCAGAGACTCAACTACTATTATGTATTTACAAACGAAATACAAAACAAGGTAAATATTTCCAGTAAAATGTTTTGAGCTTAAGTGGGTTGGTCTGAGCCATGAAAATCCAGGGCTGAAAATGAATCCCACTGCGTCCCTGGGTCAGAGAGTGTTGGATAAAATGAAAAGCCTCATCTCCACTAAAGAGGCCAGTCATGACCGTGATGATCTGACAATAGTAGCAAAGAACCACTTAACGTTTATATTCAAAGGTGCAGTAGAGTTTTTCAACGACCTATGTAATGACATGTTTTTATTACATTACTTAACTAATAGTTAAGTTACTTAACTAACAGTTAATACGTAAAATATATTAGTGGCATTTCTCTGCCTCCTCTCTGGCAACTGCATATAAAATTAATACATATACACTGTGTTAGAAACAGCTCGGGAATGAACTTAGAGCTCAGAAGACAGAATTTTAGAAATATTTATGTTGCATGTTCCTACATCCTTGACTCCACAAAATCTTATAAAAGTCTGAATGACCAAAATGTCCGCACTTTTTTGCTGTGACTGTACATCAGTGGCTGATGACACTTTGAAAAGATACTGTCCACCAATTCACATTCCCATTGCAAAACACTGTCACTATTTTGTATGTGTTTTACATCTACAGTATGTCTATTATTGTCATTGATAATAATATTAACTGTGGCATTCTAGTAACTCTTTTTTGCCCCACTACTTTACAGTTGATGATGAACACTGTTTACAAGTTCACTAAAATATGAAAACAGTACCAGTGTCCCAATATATGCCCCTTGTGTTGCATTAATAACCGTGATGTTGTATTTTTTTAGGTTATAAATAGTAATTGACATAAAAGCTGTCATCCAAATTATTGTATTTATCTCCTTGTCACCTTGTCTGAACTCAGGATAATGACACAAGATGAGTAATTTGAGTCATTTTCATTTGTAATGTTTAGAGCTTATTTTATTTTATTCATTTATTTTTTTGCCTCAGGACAAAAAAAAAACTCTCCTTCATGCTTCATGGCATCAGACAAACTGATAGTAATTTCAGAATAATAATAATTATGAATAAGAATTAATAATAATTATTATTCATAAGAATATTATTCAATAATAATTATTCATAAGAATAAACCATACACAGTAGGGCAGGGAGTGATGCAGACTGTGTTCACTTTTGTGTAATGATGTGTATTTCCATTCAGAAGCTGCCACACCGGAGCAGAGTCACTTCATCCTCTCAGGACTGCAAATTCTAGCATGACCTAAATGATGTGATTGTATAGGATGTTTTTAATTAAAAGTGACTTTTCAAAAAGAGTGTTGCAATTGTTTGTTTTGTTTTTTCCAGCTGTTTTTCTTTTTAACCAATAAATGTATATGTTGTTACAGTTTTGACCTCTGTTTATTAGATACAAGAGACTCTGAATCCTTGAAGCGGAGTCAGCTTTATCAGCTGTCACTGAAAATAATTGGTCAAACATTAAAAAAATGTTTTTGAATAGAGACATACTGTATGAGCTGCAGTGCAAATCTATTTAACATGTTCCAGTTTAAGTCTGAAATCTGTAGTGCAGCAATGAACTGCCCCAGTGCCGATTGCACCAAAACAATGTTAAATAAACCCAACTCACCAAAAAAACAAGAAAACAAAAAACAAAAGATGCATGTCTCATGTTTTTACAAACTGTGCAGGAATGTATCTGTACTGTAGGAACCTTTAAAAATCCAAAAAAATGTTGGTAAATCTTGGATAGTCCTTGAAGCTGATGGCCTGTTTCTAACCACCTGCATTGGTTCAATTAGATGTTCAGAGGCAGGTGAGGACAAACACTGATTTATATTGGCTTTTGTAGCTTTTCTTTCAGAGAAAAGAAAGAAGCCTTGGGACTGAAGGGAGGTTGGCGTTTGTAAAAACAAAAATATATGAAGAAAGCTTTGCATATCATTAATTGCTGTGTTGGAAATGTGGATTTGTCTCTATATGACAAAATCTGTTTGCCTGACTACTCAGGGCTGGGGGGACGACGACATTGCATTGACTTACATTAATGTCCAGGAGACTTACTCTAACATTAACCATAATTACTAGTCTCCTTACCCTAACCCGGACCCTAACTTTAGCCTAACCATAGTCTCAGCCTAACTTTAAAACATGTCTTCACCTTAAAATGTAGTAACTTATATTATGAGAATAAAGCAGTTTGTTATGAGGAATTTTTCTCCCAACAAAGAAGGCCACATAATGTGAATGTGTAAATAGATTCAGATCCCCCACAACGAAAAAGAAAATACCAGGCACACAGACACATGCATAAAATATAAAATATTCCGCCTTCAACCTTAAACATGTTCATTCATTTTTACCACTGAACTTCCTTCCACATCTGCTGAAGTTCAGGAATATGTCCTGTAAATAAAGGTACAATTGCACGCACAAGGACACAATTTTTCTCAAGGGCGGAGAGAAGAGAGATGCTGGGAGGCAGAGCGGCAGAGTTGTATCACAAACAACTGATGCTTGCGTAGACCCTCGCTTGGCGACCACCTCCAGAAACAAACTCAGAGAGCCGGCAGTTCGTCATAGCAGCCTGTCTGTGGGTAACACTGGTGACTTGAGGACCAGGAGACATAATGCGTTGATATATGTTGATCTTCAAAATAAAACGTAACATTCTCAACACTGACCACTGTTGGTGTAGTAGGCACATGTGTTCCTCTGTTTCGTTATCAGAATTCAAACACTGTGCTTATTGCAGCTCACTTTGAAACCATTATATATTTTTTACTTCTGGACCTCATCCAGCAAGCAGGGAGACTACATCCTCTTGTCATGTAGAGTCTATAGTTACAAACCTGGATCATACTTTCCTTGTACGTGTTTCTCTCTGCCTGTGTGTGGGGGTGTATGACGGGCTGCAGGTGAACATGGCTGACTGAAGGATGCCTTGTTTGTTTAGGTGGTTCTTGGGAGCTGATTGGTCCTTTTATGCTGAAAGGTTGTATCAGGAGGTCAGATTCAGTCTATACCTGCAATTGAGTCTCCTCTGAACAACTCGGAACAAGACTGCAGGCAGACATTTTATTTTAAATAAACCTTTAAAATTGTGTTATTATTGTGGTGCTGGCCATTCTTCAGAGTGGGGAGGAGAAATTTCTTCTTTCTTCTTGTTACAGCCAGGTTCTACCTCATAGACCTGGATGCATCAAGTTTACAGCAATCATATTGTCTTTTTGCTGCCCCCAAGTGGCCAAAATGTAGCTATCGATGAGACACTGCTCAACAACACCATCAAAAGAGATGGGAGTAACATCACAGTAACTTATTGAAATGCTTCACCTTTGAGAAGAAACTGATACAAACAAAGGTTTCTAATAACGTAATGAACAAACTAAAAATTGCAAATATTGGTGGCTAATAAAACAAACAAACTGTCCCCAGTCATGAAGACGGAATATTTCAAAGAGAGAAAAATAATCATCTGCCTCACAGCACAGTGGTGTCAGGTGTTCAGTCCCTGCATTTTGCTGTGTGAGCAATCTGTTTACAGACCCCTTGTAACTTTTTCATTTCTTTTTTTAAGCATTAAATTACCTGTTCTTACATGCAGAAGGAGCAGGATTGAAAACAAGTTATACAGTAACAATGATTGGTATTCAAGCAACCAAGCAATCAGAGCCTGAAATTGCATTGAAATTACAGAAGCTGTGCAAGTTAATGAAAAATAAAAGCTGGGACGAGATAAATCCAAAAATACAATGTCATTATTTTAGCCCAATCACACAAATCACCCTTTTAAACAGTCAAACACAAATCAGCAAATGGGAAGAAACACATACAACACATAGGACTGCGGTAATAAATAATATTTATTTGTGCCAATTATATTTCCTATGCAAAGTACACAAAGTAGAATACGCAGAAGTCATTCATTAGAATCTCTTTATAGTGTGCAGAAAATATTATATATAAATCTGAATAACTATTTAAAAACAGTTAAATAATATAAAATAAAACTAACAAAACATAGTACCCTATGCTCTGTTTCACAGAGAGACATACAGTATGTAATTAAGGACCAATGGCAGCAGATATTATTTATCTCCGTTGTTGCCAAATGGTTATTCACTGTGGGATCTATGGTTTTTCATAAACATTCTAAGTTGTGATTAGGAGTTATACGAATAAATTGAATTGAATGAAATTATACCATAAGTCCCACTGATCCCTCATCATGTGGTCACAGTCAGAGAGACACTTCTATTACCATATGATTAAATCCTTAATAAAAGCTTAAAACACATTAAAATTACATTTACACAATGAGATATAAAATGACATGATATGACATAGTACTTTGTGATATACCATACCATACCATACCATACCATACCATACCATACCATTTATTTAATCAACTAATGCTTAGAAAGTGGCTGAAGGAACAGGATTCAAAGTTGTTGTCTTTTCAGTGAAAGTTACAAGGTCCAGTATGATTATTTTGCTGATTCTTGTCTTGCTCTGTAGCTGCAAGCAAAGTGAAAACATCAACATCCCTTCTTCTTTTTCAGTGGCATATTTCCAATGTCATTCCTTTTAATTATTGCACAATGCCACAAAGTATTCAGTAATCATTTCTTAAATCTACTGTGTGCATTTTATCAAGTGAAGTTGTCAAATGTTTGTGAAAATCTTTGAATAAATGGTATGCTGCCTCATCAGATGGCACTCACAGTATGATACAAATGCTCAGGCTTAATTGAATTCTAACCCAACAATCCAACAATGCACACACCACAGCCTTCAACCCAAGTCAAAATCCTTCACATTCATAGTTTTGCTTTTGACAAATTTACTGAAGTAAAAATGTAAACGTAAAAGACATAAAAACGTAAAAGTAGCTTTTCTGAGTAAAAAATGAGAAAGGGCTTTTTATGCATTAAATGTAAAAATACCTCACATCATGCAATGGTCTATTTTATCATTACCGGTATATTATGCTTAATACAAGAATAGTTAATAATGCTGCATGTTTCTATGGAAAACACTTGTATTATTATATAAATTATTTGAAAAGGCAATGTTCTTATTGCAATTAGTCAGTGACACAGTCACCCATACCATTAAACAAAATAACAAATCAAACTTACCAGCAGGCAAAGACTAGATCAGTAGATTAATTCCCCTCTCGCTGCTTCAGAAATTGTCAATCCGTGCATAATAAAAGATCTTAATACTTCATGGCCACTACATTATGCTATGTGCTGTATATTATGTACTGAAAAGCATTTAATAAAGCAGTGGCTACTGATGCTTCAGAGGTCCTTGCTGTTTTCTTCATATATGCATACACTATAACTCAATGTATTTAATGTATAGTTTATGTTTTAGTCCACTTCAGGACAGCTACTGGTCTTAATTTTGAGTTTGGATACCACCATCTACTCAGCCCGGGATTTTTTTTTTTCCAACCTTATCCTCTGACATTTAAGCTGCAACAGTGACAATGAATTTCAATAGCCCATTGTTCTGAACCACTATCATCAGAAAAACCCTGTACCTGGGAGCTGTGCCTTTTCACCCAAAAAAGATCACCCATAATCAGACATCATATGCCAAGATGTTTTGAAAAGGAGCATTTCCAGCCATTAGGTGTAAATACAGTCCTATATCATTCTTTATGTCCCATTACATTCATACCAAATAAGCCTCCATGCACATTTTAACGCCATAGTCTTGTCTGCCTTTATGTAGGACAACAGCAGTTCTGGCTGCACTTTAGAAAAATGCCTAACAAAAATACAAAGAGATGAGTTTGGCAAGCCTCACACTGAGGATGAGTATGGCTATTACAGGTCCAGGAACTTGTAAATGTTTGTTATTGATTTGTGCTAAGGCCTCAGAACAGGAGAATCTATTTAATGATAGCTACATGAATGTTCTCCACTATTACCTTTGCCTACCTCATTTGAACATACTCACTTACGGTTGGTAGTGTTTCTTTTAAATAGATCAATCTCACAGCTACGTGTGTGCTGGAAATATATTTTTCCAAATTTTTAAAGCTATATGTCCTTATATATTGACATTTGTAGCCAGAACCATTTTTTCCTGTAGGAATAATGCAGTTTGTTTTGTTTCATACCAAAGGTTCAATTATTCTTTTTGCCAGATGGCAGAAATCAGATGGTGCATCCAGATGATTCTTTTGACGGCAACACATTAAGCTCTGCTCTAAAAACATGCATTGGTGTGATATCACAAAATCCTCTGTCTCAGATACAATCTGCATGCACATCTGCTCATAATCACATTACAAACATTGGTTATGCAATAATCTGTCTTTAATGTCTGTGTTCTGTTGGCAGGACATTCTATTGAACAGGAAAGGGAGCTACCGATAAAGAGATTTGTATGCCACGAGCAGGTATGCAAACTGTATCATACTGTGAGATTAAAAAACAACAACAACAACTGCAGCAGGATACAGAAACATTTAAAACTGCATTTTTGAGATTTTTTTTTTCCATCATCATTTAGTGGCATCAGAAGCATTTGTAATGTGGAGGGGACACACTGGCGGGGCTCCGGGGGCCCTCGTCCTCCCCACTAAATTTTTTTATAAAGTAGATGCCATTCTAGTGCATTTTCTTCTCTTGACAGTTCTGTGTCGCTGCCCGTGTTTGACAGACAGACGGCGGGAGCAGCGGACTGGGGAGGTAATACGGAAAACCTGGAGTAGACTTTCAGCGGTATGGATATCATCTTAACGATCAAGTGGAATGGATTTAAGGCGAAGCAATGAAAACAGCGCTGGATTGATAGAGGGACCGTGCACTCTTTTACAAGGCAAAAGTGGGGCGGTCCAAAGGGGGGGGGGGTATAATGATATAATGGTCGCGATGCCCATGACTGAACCATTTCTCTTATATTATCCTTTATTACACGCAGTAGAGTGTGGATAGGCTCTTTTTAAAAGTACATACACTGTACTCCTCCATCTAAACATTAAGTATACACATTATTTCTTTTGTGCTCATTGTTCTCATGAACAATTAGGTAATAGCTGCCTGTGTATGTAGTGATTTCTAAAGACACAATGCCTTTCAGATTACAGTGGGTAATTTTACATCAGTAAGAGTAGGGTATTGTCACTAGTAGTAAAATGTATTTATTTGTTGTGACTAAAAATTTGCATAATGTGTTATTTTATTTTCAGGTCTGTTTTAACAAGGGCCACACGGTTGGTGTAGTGGTTAGCACTCTTGCATTTGCAGCAACAAGACCCGGGTTCGTGACCCAGTCGGATCAAGGGCCTTTCTTCAGGGAGTTTGCATGTTCTCCCCATGTGTGCGTGGGTTTTGTCCAGGTGCTCCAACTTCCTCCAACAGGCCAAAACATGCAGATTTGGGGATTAGAATAATAATAATAATACATTTTATTTTTATAAGAGCCTTTTAAAACACTCAAGGACACTTTACAGAGACAAGAAGTAAAATAGATCAGCAGACAAGGACGATACAGTAAACAGAAATTGGAACAGTGAAACTACACAGACTAAGCTATTTTGAACAGGTGAGTTTTGAGGCTGGATTTGAATTGGACACTCTAAATTCCCCATAGGTGTGAACATGAGAGTGGATGGTTGTTTGGTCTCTATGTGTGGATTTAAATACATTACCTTCACTGACTTATTCTTGAAACTGTTAGCACCCTATCATCCAGCAGGAGGGCTAGTGGGCTACATGACCATCCTGGAGCTTCTTGAGTGAGTGTATATATTGCACTTTCCTAGCTTCGCAGTACTAAAGGTTAGATGTCATACACTAAAATCTAGAATGTTTTCTCACCCATGCTATTACCTTTACCATAGAGGCAGAAGGAACACACATGTTAAAAGATCACTGCTCGCTGAGTGGTAATAAAAAAAGCCTACACAAAAACATACTAAAAAGAAATGACATGTTGTGTCACAGCGGGCCTGTTTTTAAGATCAGGTATTTTTCATAATTAATTGCAAATGTTCCATTAACTTTTCTACCTTTAATGTAGTCCAGTAACACTTCTGACAGTAATTAATGTTTCTAATTATTTTGTATCTAAATGTCTTTCATTAACTTGAAGAATGGAAAATGTAAGTGTCTTATAAAATATAGCTGACAAATAATAACTAGATATTTGAACATAACAGAACTAGTTAATAACAATAATAATATGAACAATACATTAATAATAACAATGTGCTGAACAGAAGAATTAAACAAAGAAAAGAAAACCCCTTATGTTGTTAATTTAGGAAGGTGTGTTTAAAAATAAACAAATGTAAAACAATCAGAAGCTACCTTAATTATAACGTGGGCTTCGCCTCTCCTATTCTAATGACCCTCATAAGTCCTTCTCTTATCTCTGAATAAAGTGAATCTGTGTGGCCACAGCTGAGCAGTCAAAGCAGAAAGCCAGAGAAGCACCTGGCTTTACACAGCTTTCTGATTAGTGGATGTTGCAGGCCATGCTGGACCAGACCAGGCCTGGCAGTGGCAGTGACAGTTCAGATCTGTAAAATGGAGCAAACAAGGTTAATTCTATTGCACCATGGCCCCCTTAGAGGCTTGGGGTTCAAATCAAAGCAATGCCTCAACTCAGGTCAACATTATCAAGCCAGGAGTCAGGAATCAGTACTGCAATGAAGAAACGATTGCTTTACTGGTTCAGAAGAGCTGATTAGTGTTCTCTGAAGCATGCTTTCAGTGATTAATCTCTTATTATGTGCAGTGTGCCAAAGCTCCCAAATTGACTCACAAAATGAGTCCTCAGACGTAGTTTATCTCACCTAACAATAGCATGAACATGGGAGGCACCACAGTACAGTGGAGGGTTTAGTGAGAGAGGTTTGCACACAGAAAATAAGGATTGGAGATGGGTTTGGATTTTCTTCAGTTTTTCTCTTTAGGAAAATATATTTTGCAAATGGCAAGATTTAAAGAGCAAATACCATATACAATGCACCATGTATACAGTGTATCACATGTTGCCCCTTAATTATGGTAACAAGTGTCTAAAAGCACTGAGTAATAGCTTGGTTGTTATAGTTGCAATAATTATAGTCAAACTCAATACATTTTATTTATAAGCATCTTTTAAAAGGGGACACAGGAGTGTAGGCCATCAGTAATATAGAAAGCACCATCCTAAGTCACAAGACGTTGTTTGACTTTCATAAAAGTATGGATGGGTGTTGCTAATTAGCATCTGCTATAAACACTACTTGCGTCAGACAGCTTTCTTCACTATATGTACACTTTATCTGTCCCTCTAATATAATAAACCATTAATGAATTCATTATTAATAGTGATGAGTACTTCAGGAGAAGGCAATTAAATCAGCACAAAAGGTCTGAACTATGCAGACTGTTGCCTAGATAGAAAATTGTTTGTTATTGAGTTATTATTTCTGAGTGACTTCGAGACCGTTTCATAACAAGGTCATTCCCATCATGCTGTTTTTGTGCTATTTTGATAAAAGAAAATGGATGCAGAATGGACACTGTGCAGAATGAGTAAAATGCAGGATTCAGATTATTATGGGTGACATAAATAAATACAAATCAGGAATGAGACTGAGACATAATCATAAGCAATGTGTGAACACATTTGGTCATGACTTGCGTGAAAAGGATATTTATTGATATTTAAAGGTTATGCACTGCAGCTTTAATAATTTGATGGTCCCTTAACCTTGAGGAATTGGTTGTTTATTGGATCACTCACTTTTACCCAAACCACAAGCTTAACTAAACCCAAGCTTTTTTTGCTTAAACCAATCTGCAACTACACCACAACTTTAACCATGTAGGTATTATGTCACTATGATGACAAAGGTACAGTATTTCAGCTTTAAAGCTCCTTTATGGGTTGTGTCCAAGGGTATGGAGCAAACAACCTACTGTATATGTACTGTATAATGTACTGTGGGCTTTGTAGATGGGGGGTTCAGTCTTGGTACAAACAGTTCAGTGGCTTTTCTCCTTTACCACATGCAGGAATGATGACATAGTAACTGCACAGTAAGCGCATACACGGAGATCAGGATTTCAGGTATCTATAGCAATAACAATTTAGGTAATTAAATTGGAAAATGCAGTCACACTGACACTGAGCACTTCTCATGTCACAGTATGTTCTTTCATGTGCTTTATATGCACCAAAATTATGTTTACCATATGGCTTTAACAGGACGGTAAAGAAAGTAGTGGAAAATGAGATATAGAACACATTTAAATCATTCACCTCTCTGTCTTTCTCTCGCAGACCAACATGCACAGACAGGTGTTAAAAGGTGTTGATGGATGTCCTCATGGGGCAGTCATTCATCTTCACAGATCCCATTCTTTTTAAGGACTGTTGTCAAAACACTGGCTTCTAATGGATGACTTGTTCAGACAGGACCACAGTTGTGTCTTTGGTTTTTCTGTCTATCATTGTTTGAACTTGCACTTGTAAATGTGGCCAAATCCTGTCTGGTCAAAAAAACCAAAACATTTAAGGTTGAGATGTGACATACAGAGGTTCAATGAGTTCAACAATGAAAATGAGATGACTAACTTCATTGAGATAGCATATTTTAATCAATTTTCTCACATTTCTTGATATATATATATATATATATATATGTATATATATATATATATTTACAATAATGAAAACAGAAAAACATAGATATGTATAGATATGGTGCAAAGGAAAGCACAGGAAAAAGTCATTGATGCAACATTATGGATGCTAACTGCTGTGAACCACAAAAAGAGTTTTCATTTTCAGTTTGGTAATGAAGTTTCAAACATTCTAAAAAAAATCTGAGTTATATATATATATATATATTAAAAAAGTTACTTTGGTTATTGGAGTAGACATAATTATTGAGAATTCCGAGTTTCCTTACGTCCGTGAAGGCATCATCTCCACCGGGATGTTTAGTTCCCTCCCTCCCAGTCCCTGCCGCCTCTGCCCGGGCTGCCGAGATACCGCCTGCTGCTGCCGCCGCTGGTTCGGGATGACGCCACCTTTCGCTCCGCCCCGGCGCAAACTCGCTCTTCGCGTTCATTTCATTCCTCTTCTCATTCCGAGCATTCTTCGCATCTCTTGTCAGTGCGCGAAGCGATTCAACTTAAAACCACCCCGGCCGGCTCAGAAACAGTACTATAACTTGACATAGTATTACAAAAATACGCAGTAACAGCACATTACCAACAGAAAGCGTCATTTTTAGATGAGATATCAATAACGAGGTAAGTTTCATTGGTAGTTGCAGGTATTCAAACTGGTTGCAGACTTCTTGTTTGGAAATACTGTACAATTTTATTAAAAATCTCTCTTTAATTTAGGTTTTTACTATTAAAACGTGAAGTAGCGTTAGGGCGCTGAGAGATAGGTGGTCGATTCCGCTGCAACAGGATGCTTCACTTTGAACACTCACTGTTGTAGACCGTGTCTTTGACATAGCAGCGAAAAATCTTTGACATTTTTCACATTTTTTTGAAAAGAAGCCTGCTCCAACGCCCACATAAAAGCCCCAGACGCTGTTTGTCCCCTGCCAGATCCTCAGAAAGTCCAGTGGGATTCGGGCTGAACTAAAAACACACACATCACAGCAGAACAGTTTTTGGACAAGATGACGATTGAAAACGTTGCTGTTTTCCTCTCTAGAGTTGGCTCAGCCGGGAGTTGTTGTTGTTGGAGCGTTCTCGGACCAACTCGGAAGAAAAACGCTGGGGAGACTTGTTGCTTCAACACGTTTGGTGGCGCTTTATTAAAAAAAAATCTCCATCGAAGTTTTGTGTAAGTAATATTTTCTTCTTTTTTTTAAAAGAAGCGTTTCTCACTTTACACAGCAGCAGTCTCCATGTTGTTACTGTAAGTCGATTGAACCTGAGGGAAGCGTTAGCTTCAACTCCTCATGTTATTGTTTCGTGTTGCTGCTCTGTCTCTCCCTCACTAAATTACTGCCACCTAAATATAAAATGATAAGTTATTTTAATTTATTCTACTCACTGAATTTATTTGGGGGATTTTTAAGCAGTGTTAAAAGGGCCTAACATGACTCCTTATGATAGTTGCAATTCTCTTTGTTTTTAAATGATAATATCCCCCCTTTATACTGAAATGTAGCTGGTTGTTTAAAGGACATATGTGCAGATTTATGTGTATTAACAGCTTCTTTGTACAGTTTGAGAAGCTTTTACTTGGGGTTTCCTCCGTAGTTTTCTTGTCCTCCTTCTCTACTTAGGGAAATGCCTGCTCAGCTAAAACTTAAGTCCCCTGCAGTGTGTGTGTGTGTGTGTGTGGCCACGTTTTACTCCTTACAAGTATTTCAGCCACACAGGTTTACTGGACATTGACTTTGATGCATAGGGAAGGAAGAGTCTTGGCTCCAGAATGAGGAGCAGACTATTAAAAATTGTGATGGAGCATCATTTTTCCTGAAAATAATATGATTTGGTTTAACCACAGGATAGCTTCAGATAAGCCTAATAACAGTAGACCATGGTTTCAATGTTATATACACATGTAGTACAGTATGGGCTATGTACAAAAGAACATATAATTGCTACATTACCTGGTCAGATTTGGTTTATCTGGAGCAAACAGCTCAGTCAGATCACCGGGCCTCAGTTTACTTGGCTCAGATATGCTGCTGCGATTCAATAAAAATGTCTATGAACGTCTAGGTTTATAAAATGTGCATATCACCTAATTTAGGATGTTTTTCCGCTGCCTAATCTTTCTGACTGCCCATGTAGAATGCAATTTTTTTTTCTATTTGTAAGCTTAAGATATGTGACGCAGGTGACAAATGTGATGAGAAAAAGATAGAAGTAGAAGTAAAAACTTTAAAAGGAGATTCCACATTCCATGTTTACTAGTAAAAGTTTTTGGCTGCAGCACCCACAGACTCCCACCTTCTCGTGTTATATATTCAATATTCAATGTGAAAGCAGCTGGTGGGTATAGGTTCTCTGTAGTTCCTTGCTTTCATAAAATTGGATTGGAATTTTGTAACTGAAAGGTGGTCTTATTTATTAGCAAACTGCCAATCAGTTTAACTCATAAAACATGTGTATTATAAATATAAAGCATGTCTTGAATAAACCTGGTGTGATAGACCTATTTCGCAGCAGACTTTTGTCCACATAGTAAAGACAAACACAGGTTTTAGCAGTAATATTAATAAAAGTTGTACTTTTTATTAATGAGGTTGAAGACAGCCATGGCAGTGCTATTCATGTGTAAGAGTAGGTCACACTAAATACTTGACACTTAAACCTGTAGAAGCTGCTTTTATTTATTTTCAAACTGCATACATGTTTCCTCTATTTTCTGGATTTGTTCCAATAAGGTGATTGAGAATAATTACACTCTTTGGTCATTTTATTATTGCCAAAACAACAAATCTATTGATGTCCTAAGACTTTTGAGCAGCACTGTAACTTTGTAGTAAACTAGGAGACAAAAGAATAATGAAAACACACAACACACGCTATTTGTTAAATTAATGTGAAAGGGCTTCTTTACAGGAAACACTCTGAATGCAGTCAGGCATAACCCCAGACATTTCACAGTGTAAATCAGCTTGCTTAAAAGAAAAAAAAAGCAGGAGGAGAAATAGATGCTTTGTTTTAGGCTTATGTAACCAGTGGACCTGTTGGACGAAAGCCTGCATAACATTTGTGCAAGAATAGGATGTTGTCTTTGTCTGAATTAGACTTAAAACTTCTGAATCCAGGAGTTTCTGAACTCCCCCTGCTTTTTGATGGTTCATAATGCAGCAGAGTAAAAAGTATGTGTAGTTTGTTAAGGCATGCTTACTGCAGTGATGGCACAGAGTGATGCATTTCTCTTTAACCAATCTATATTTTTGAATAATGTGCATTTACCAAAAAAAACGTTAACTCGAAATCAAATCAAATCTATAGGTCGTTGTGTTGTGGTGCACATTAGTGAAATTAAAGCAGATTAATATCTGGATGAGAGAAGATTGTGCTGTTGCAGACACACTTTAATGTATTGTTCATAGAGATTTTGTTCCTTAACATTCCCTTTTCAAGGTCTGATGACAGGATTACACAGAGTGAAGTCTCTCTGTTGCAAAGTGTGGACAGAGTGCTTTTGTGTAGCTCACAGTGGATTGTGTTCATTCAGTCAAGTGAGACTTATAATAATAATAAAAGTCTACAATATAATAAAAAAAGGGTAAAATAAAGATGAATCTAACCAGTATTGTTTTGGGCTGTATAACTACAGACGCCTGAACAGAGAACTTGATGCTAAAATCTCACAGTGTTCTCACAATGTCCTTTTCTTTATTTTTCTTTTACCAAAAAAGGAATCCTTTTAAACTATATTGCCAATATTATGTTTATTAGCATGACATTTTAAAAAGTTGATATGATCTTTCGCATGTTAAGAGATGGTCTCCAGAAGGAAGCATCTGTGTACCTCATGCAACAGATGCAACATGTTATTTATTTATTTATTTATTTATTTTTACGTTCCACTTTATTTTATTTGGTTTGTGTTCTTATATTTGGGCTCAGGCTTTAGGATATATTCATATGGTAGGAAATGTCTATCTTGTAAATCATATTACTCATTCCTCATATATGCTGCAATCCTCATATCAGCATAATTTTTTTTAAATGGGAATGTGAGGCTATAAAATGATCTGTAATCTGTAATTGAATATGGAAAAGCAGTCATTAATTGTGTAGTTGAACGTGATATGTAGCAGGGGGAGAATCACATCAAAACATCTGTGTTGTCCATGGTCGGACCAAACCCACGTTTGAAAGAGAACACTCCTGCAGGCTTCCAGACTGTGTGTGCCCTGAGGTAAACCCTGATCTAGAAAGGGAATTTTAGAGGATGTGCTGCTGTTTAGCACTTTGAGCAAGGCCCACTGAGGCCAGTGGAGAGTGCCACCAAAAAAGAAAAGCTGGCTCAGAGCCACTTACGTCATCTAAGTAAATCTGCTTCAGTACTGCAGCCATAAAATGACTGCCAGCTACTGAATGCACTTTGGCCTTGTCAACTACCTTAGTGGTGTAGCACAGCTTTTACCCTTCATGTGCAAGCCTTGTCTTTTTCTGTTTGAGTAATAGACTTTGTTCAACCATGCATGCAGAACAAGTCTTGTTTGAGCACTTCTAGTTTAACATAAAGCTTCTCTCACTCTTTGAAGTCAAATGACTTTAATATTACAGTCCTCTAATGTTTACCACATGTCAAGCTCAATCATTTATACTGCAAAAAAATGCATGCACACTATATAATGTCTGTTTAATGTCTAACCACTTATTACTAGGATGCAGCCCCTTAGAAGCTTGTAAGATTCTGGGATATGTACTTTTGAATGCCCTTTTTTACTGAAATAAAATGCCAAATAAATGACCTGCCCCATAATCACACACACACACACACATGAGGAGCAATATATCCTTCATGAATCATAAGATGAGTCAGTTTCTGAAACCACTATAAACATTTTGACTTCTTACCCGCAATGAAAGCAGGAAATCTCAGCTCCAACAACTTCCTGTCCCTGGTGGCTATAGTAGCTATAGTGGTGTTCAGCTTTCCCCTTAGTGAAAAGAAACCAATGGAACAAAGGCACACAGTCACTTCGTTGACTGAAAGAGTGTATAATTTGCAGCTTGTATTCAAATGTGTGTTATTCAGTCTCTCTGGCACTGTATAAATTCCCACAAGACCTTTTTATCAATGGTTGTGTTTTGTTATCATGGCTGACATAGATCAAGGTGCTTTTATCGCCTCTTTTACAGTAGCGTGTATACCTGTGATTTTCAAATCCGTGTGAACCTCCTAAAAAGGTCTATAACAGCAGTCCCACTGCATGTGGATGGTCTGTTGCCCTGTGGTGTTTTTTCCACTCCTGCATCACCCATGTGTGAAATGTGACATCACAAATGCAGTGGAGTGGGAAACAACAACAACACCAACACAGTGTGGAGTCAGTGAAAATGTTACAGTTATTACTAATTTGTTATTTTTTTTACTTTGGTCCATCGTTTAAATACTATAACAACTGAACAATTTTAAGTTGTGTAGAAAATTAAGTAAGAAAAAAAATACTGACTATTTGTTTATAGCCAGAGGACAAGTTAATTGATTACTAAATGAATTAGCAACTATTTTGATTATCAATTAATCAGTTTGTTGTGTTGTGACTTTTCAGTCACTTAAATGTAAGGGTGAAACTAATTTGTTGATTATTTTTTAGATTAATTCAAGATAATTGAGTACTCATTTTGGCCTGAAAATGTCACAAAATTTTGAAAAAAGTTGAATTGTTTCTCAAACCTGGAAATGATGATATTCTTGAATGTCTTGTTTTCTCCACAAACCTAAATGATTCAGTCTTTATGATTTCTTTGATGATTTGATGGCATCATCAGTTCCAGTTTTGGGAAACACTGTTTAACTTTTTTTTAATGTTTTCTGACAATTGTCGGACCAAACAATGTCTAAAAAAATAATTAGTTGAAGCTCGAGCTCTGTCACAAGTAGTTAAAAAAAAAACAGGATGTTTGCTGAAAACGTTCATGGCTGATGGTTATGCTAATGGGTAAAAGATAGATGTGTATTTGTGCTGGAAATGACAAGAATTTGCATTTCACTCAGGTCCTACAGTAACACTAATGTTGACTGGAGTCGAAGCAGATAAAAATCCACATGCACCGTACACTCATTTGACCTGGCAGTGAATGCTGATTAAACACATTCCCATGGGTCAAAAACCCATTCATGCTGGGATTAAACTTTTTTGTCCAGTGGGAATGGGGTATCAGTTGATAGATTTACCAGAGCATAATAAAATGTAACTTCATCATCATTCATCTGCTGGGAGCTACACTTCACCTATCTTTTCATTTCTTGTTCTCCTAACATGGTTACATGTTTGGTTACATGTTTGGTTACATGTTTGGTTACATGTTTGGTTACATGTTTGTTTAGTTTCTTAAACCTTCCCCTCTTCTGCCTTTTTTAACACTACACGGCGGCGCGGCCTACACTGTGATGCCACATATCCATTATGCCTCTATTTGGATGACGGACTGTTCAAAATTTTAGGGTACATACACAATCAAATGTTTATGTGCTGTATGTATAATTCTGACGTGTGCCATTATTACGTTCAACTTGTAATAATTGTGGACTAATTGATGTTATGTTATGTGGTATATGGATGTGATATTTCAATTTTGCAGCTTGGGATTAATAAAGTATCAATCAATCAATCAATATTGAACCAGATAAGAATGGAATTTGGTAAAATATTTTTTTCCTTTTGATGTTAATATTTAATTTAGCATAGTTTGGCATGTGCATTTGTCATCATGCCGATGCTCTGGTGCCATGGAGTGTATTTGTTTATAGTAAATTGAAAATTGTAATTAAAATAAGTCAAGGTTTTTAATTATTTCTTACACTGCTGACTTTGTAATTTGAAGGTGAACGCAGAATTGTTAATTTCATATCGATGCCCAACACAACTGGAAAAAAAAAAAAACTAAAAGCACCTTTTTGCAATGTCAGAATGAGAGCAGAAATGAAGAATGCAAGGAGATGAAGAGGGAACACAGGCAGACACATAAGGGGATAAATAATGACAAGAGAAGCAGAAGAAAGGAGATGGAAGTCAGAGTGAATTGGCAGAGCCAAATGCAAATGGTGGCCTTCATGCTCATCACAGTGATTTGTTTTTTCATGCCCATCCGCACGCGTTGTGAATGAGCCAGTGGCCAGCCCTCGCCCTGCTCTGCTCTCATAACTGTCAGGAGATCCTTTATCTGACGGACCTTTATTTACAGCTTTAATTTCCTGAGCTTTATGTGTTCTGCTGCCACTTCACACCAGTGTGACGCGCTGGGCGTATGGTGTCTGGAATGTGCTACAAATTTTTTGATAGGCAAATGTTCCCTGAGCTTTCATTCCATTCCATGTATTGAATGGTAAATTGTGTCCTCAGGATGAGAGATTTTTGTCTCTAAGATTATGCTCATTTTTTTCCTCTGTTGTTCAGAGTGGGAGACCTTTAACGATGTCTCTCCTCTGGTCTGCCAAAAATATCTGATGTTGTCCAGGTCATGTTGTTGCTACCTGTTTCTCAGTCTGAGGCAGGTAGAAAGGGTTGCTGTGACAGTGCTTGTAAATCAATCCCATTCTCTTGAAAACAAAGATTGATCCCACAGTGGCCTGATGGTTGCTGTTCAGTGGGATCCAGGCCTCACGTTTGAGTGGGATGATATCAGACAGATTCATGGCACATAAGTCTGCCTGTTCAAAGAGGCATGAAATAAACACTAGGCCACTGCCAATAAGAGAAGGAGCATAAGTAAGCTTTGTAGCCTCTCTAGTGGACTATGGAATGAAATTGCTGTTGTAAACCTTGTTTATTCATTCATTTGTATATCAAGTGTATACATTTCCTCATGAAACCTAAAGGAAAATCTAATATACAATCAATAGTTTTGTGCAGAATGATTGCAGTAATATACAAATCAGTTTGAAAATGATTGTAGTCATTTAAAATGTCCTTCCTGTCTACATCTTTTTCTTTTCTCAGATAGAATTGCATGTGGTTAAGTGTGTGCTTCAAAAACGTTTTTAATTAAAAGCTCCAGTTTGTGTTTTTTTGTCACACTGTTTTGCTGATTTTAATTTATTTCAAACAGTGGCAGCGTACCTCAGCTTTACCTTGTAAACCAGAGAGGTAAAGCTTACTAAATAAACTTAAAAAAGTATCTCCGTAGATTTGCAGCAAAGTTTACGTTTTCCTTTTGTGTGCAACTCTCAAGGTCCTCAAAGACCTGCTGTCAAAGACTTCATTCCATAAACATGTTTTTTCAAAAGGTAATTAATTTGTTTTAATCACAGAAACTAAATGGAATTTTAGAAATGTCTTTCGTTGTTAATGTCCACAGTTACCCGTTGATCAAAACTGAATTCTTTTGATATTGCTGTTAAAATTATGCAAAAGTCAGGATCTGTCTTTGTAACACGCTGAAAATGTTGAATTTTGAAGCCACATGGTAATTATAGTTTTACACACTGTGGCCTTAACTATTGTGGGCCATTATGGGGTGCACAAAAGTCATTCACAGCATCATTACTGCACCCTCTGAGATAACGGCACAAAAGAACTCCACGTGGAAAATTACATTTGAGACCTCTCATCTGCTATTTCATTACCTTGCTTTCTCTGATGGGTAAAATGGGCTCTCTTAATTTAAGAAACTGGATTCCAGCTTGGTGAGTGATTTATGTAATCTCACTGTAAGTGTAATTTCTCATATGTCAGAGCTACTTCTCTGCTTAGTTGCCACAGTCACTTACTGCCTTGTAGGCCATCTTTACCCTGCATCTCACAAATAAGCCCATTTCTATGGTGTGCACCCCGAACACAGAAGTATGCAATTATCTGTTCTGCCACAAGTGCATCTATGGCTGACATTCATACCTTCTTTTGACACACATAATTAGTCTACAAATTCTAAGGCTCCAAGAGACTGGCTTTATTGACAGCTCTGCTAGGTTATGAGGACAAGGACATGTGAACAAAAAAAGGCACCTTAATCTGATACAATAGGTTTTTGGGTTTAATTGATCAGAGCTTAACAGTCTTCTTTCTAATACTAGTATTTTATGGAGGAAATAACTATTCACTCACATCTGCTGTTCAAACATGAGTATGAAATTATGTACTTCTACTTCTCTTTGACTTGTGTTTTATTCTTGTTCCACATTTCTGCCTTTACCCTGTCCTGGTCTCTGGCTGCAGTTGTTGCAACACGTCAGCTAGCGTTGGGCACCAACTGAGTATAGTTACTCAGACATGTGCCTTAAAGTTTTTATTGTAATTTGTAAACACTGAACAAAATTATTCTTTTTTTTTGATAGGCTTACATTTTTATTTTATGTTACAGCAGCATTAGTAGAGCCATCTTGCTCTTCTTGTCACTCGTGCAGATACACAGACAGACGTATTGACAGTGGACACATCTGCACAGTCAGACCCATTAAAAACAATTTTTGTCTCCTAATGAAACATGCCAGTGTATTTGCACAGAGCATGGAGAAACCACTCTTACTTAATGCTGTCCACTTGTGATCTGATCTGTCAGGACAGATGTTAATACCAGGTCTGAATGAAGCCACAGTTGATCAGTTTTTTGTAAAAAAAAAAAAAAACCAATGTAGAGTTCATATTTATGTTAGAACTGTAAGTGTTGATGGGTATCTATTTCAGAATGATTTGAGACAGTGACCTATAAGAATATTCTTGATTTTTAAAGCTTTATGTTTAATAGTCATTAAAATGGCTATTAATGTTACACTTGTCAGAAATATAGTGTAAAATATAGTCGGAGGAGTTGAGGGTAATGTAATTCATTTGCATGTGATTCTAACAGTCATAATTTCCTGATGTGTGGTTTGAAAAAAAGCACCTGCAAACGAGGAAAACATTAGTGTGTGAGAATCCGTTTGCTTTAATGGACATAGCCACAAGTCACCAAGGAATAGTTACATTATCACTTTATCAACTGCAGCATATCACAGAAATGAAACATAACCAGTGCTCATACAAAATTAATAGAAATCCATAGAGGATGGATATAAAAACCTTCAGAGGTGTAGAAGGATTCAAAAATAAAGATTAATATATTCAAAAAACTAGACTTGCAGTTGAACCAGCAAAATATCTATGCAAAGGCAAGGCATTTTTGTTCAGGCTTCTACAGACCACTGTAATTCATTGTTTGGACCCAATGAGGGTTTTATTTTCCTCAGAACCTCATCTTGCTATGGAAATGTAAGCTGGAAGTGATTACCAGCACAGTTCATCATTTGGTCGGGATGAGAGGAGCACGTCTTTAAAGAACCCCAGCCTTTTAGTGGTTGAAATGGGAATTTTCCCCCCTCCCTCATCCGTTTGTGAGTTAGTTCTGCAGTGTCAGCAGTCAGCACACAAAAACAGAATTCAGTAAAAGCTTTTTTCCCCCAACAGCTTGCTCCCATCCCCCCTTTCCCCCTCATGAACTGACATGCTGGAAGAAACATATGCTAGTTTTCCCACTTCCTGACAGCTTGTGTTGCTTGAACAGGATCTTGCTCAGGGAGGAAGTAGTTGTCTGGAAAGAGTGGGGATATTATGAGAGAGAGAAAAATCTCAGTGATTTTTGTTCATGTAAAGCAAGTAAAACATCAAGACAGTGCAACCGAAACTGTGTCACTTTATAATAAATGTCCAATCTGTTTTCTGTTTAGTCCAGAGCTGACAGATTAAAAACTTAGACACTGCGAAAAGCTCAGTGTTAGGGCAGTGCCCCTTTATTTTACACTAGAGGAGTGATATTGTCAACCGATATCATGTGTTGTCTAAATTGTCTTTGCAGTGACAGCAGCACAGCAGCATGCCAACAGCAACAGCTGAGTTCTCCATCCAGTGTGCACTGCACTCTGGATATTTTCTGCTCAAGAACAGTAGTGCACTCAGGAACATTTAACAGAGCCCATATATAATCACACACATTCAATGCCTATATGAAAAACATTATGCCAGACATGAAACCGAAGGTTTAGTGTGCTTAATGATGGAGCAGTTACAATATTAAACACCTACTGAATACCTAAAAGTAGCATTTGTAATAATAATTTCTTGCCCTAGGTCAATTAAGAATGACACTAGCTCACAGCTGTTTACTCAGTGTTACTTTTACCACAGCCAATCAGTTTCCACAGTGTGAATACATTAATTGGTGATCTGGATAGGAATCTAGATTTCAGCTGAATTTCTTCCTTGGGCCATACTCTACATGATCCCCAAATGTCATTAAAATCTGTTCTAACTTTTTGTGTGGTACCGCTCACAACAAGACAGACAGAAAGACAAACAAGTGCCAGCAAAAACATAACTTCCTGGATGGAGGTAATTTGTGTGTCTGTTTATTTAAGCCTGTTTACCTCTACCCTGCAAGCTGTAAAATTGAAAACGCAGCCTCTATTTGATAAATGAGACATTGTCTCTCTGCCTACACTTGACGTGAAATCCACAAAGCCAGTTTTGATGTTCCCTTTTATGTGATCTCACTATGTCAATAAACACCGTCAGAGTGGCTTGGAGTCTTGTGTTGGACCTTACAGTATATACAGAATACTTTCTATTCATGAAGGCCACACACTGTCTACTAACCACAACACTGCTGGACTGCATTTTACCGTATACACACTTCATGTGTGACCAGTAAAATAACATTTATCACATCTGTAGAATTGTTAAGTTGTATACAGTATAATGTACTAGATATTTCCCATAGTATCTGGGATAGCTGGCTGGTTTCTGTTAACTAGACACTCTATGCATTCTGCTCCCGATACCACCACCGCATAATGACACAGTCCTCAGTTTATCAGCTGCAGATTCATCCAAGTGCCTATTGGTCTTGTCAATAGCTGCTGGCGAGATGAGACACTCTTCAGTTGTGTGAGCAGCTTGGTAAGACACACAAAGTTATTTGGTTCTTGGACTGTCCTGTAGTTAGTAAATAGCAGTTTTCTAATGATGCCTGCAAAAAATAGAAAATGGCTCTGTGTGGCTTGAGTTTTTAATCTGTTTATACTTACAGTATGTCAGCAGTGACTGGTTTGACCTCTGTGGTGCTTTCTTGTTTTTTCTTTTACTAATGTTCACCTATTTTTTTTGAAGAAAGGTCTTTGCTCAAGAGCACATTAGCACTGTTAGGAATGGGAGTGGTTAATGCTCTCTTATTTCCCGACTCCAATTCATTGCTCCAGGTCAAATTAGCAACTTTTAGGTGACTGTTGAGCTTTGGTACCTGTTACAGCTTGCAAAAATCTTGAATGAGGTTAAAAATTAACATATCTTGAGCTAAACCTCAGAAAGATTTTACCAAAAAGTCTGAGTGGGACCACCCAATGATCAGTCTGAAAATTGTAGTGTTTTTTAGATTTATTCATTGTTCAGATATCAGGTATGTTATTATCATCGTTATCATATGTGTTTAACTGATCTCTTTCGGTGTCCTTTTGTTAAAGAAAAGGGAAGCTCAACAAGTAAACAAGAGAAAGTTTTTCAGTTGCTCAGATTCATAAATCTCATTGCATCGGGATGGTATTTGAGTTTGTTTGCCCACTGGTAGTATTGTTTTCTCAGTTGTCTTACTTTTAGAAGCAGATGTTGGCTGTTCTTTTGTGCAGAATAACAGTTTGGATGTTTTTGTTTATTTGGGAATTTCAGGTCTCTCCCTAGTCTGCTCCAGGCTTCAGCTTGGAGAGCACAACCGCCACGATTGATCCCAGCAGCTGGAGCGGCAGCGAGAGCCCTGCCGAGGACCTGGAGAGGATGAGCGACTCGGCAGACAAGCCTGTGGACAATGATGCTGAAGGAGTGTGGAGCCCTGACATTGAACAGAGCTTCCAGGAAGCGCTGGCTATCTATCCTCCTTGTGGACGCAGAAAGATCATCCTCTCTGATGAGGGAAAGATGTATGGTAAGTACAGAAAATATAGTACAGGAATATTTACTGTTCTAGGCATGTTCATAACACCTTTACATGCATGAAAAATGCTTGGAAAGGCCAGAGGTTGTTTTAACCATGTCCATCATGAATATGCAACATAACCTGGGAGCTGCTCTGATGACTGTAATTTGCTGCAGCCTGCTGTAATTAATTAATACATACAAATTTAAGACAATGGCTCATCAGCACTGCTTTTTCCTCAAAGCTGCTTTGCTATCCTCTCCTTCACCAACTGATTCATCTGGATGATGGAGGTTCAGTCTTTATTTTGGGTGACAAAGACCAATTTGACTTACTTCTTTAGCGCATTAATGGCACTCAGTGGATTCCAAAAAGTTGAGATATTTTATGCGGACACTGTGCGAAATACTGGTGTGTCGCAATGCATATGCGTCACTGATGCGTGTCAGGAAATAGTGTATTTTAGCTTTCAAAAGACACTTCATGTGCAACACACCTTTATGGAGAAGAATATCAACACCACTCTCATGTTGTTTCTTACATAAGAAGATGTTGCCAGCAGCAACATAAAGATTCAAAACAACATGCCAAAGTTTGTTTGCAAAGTGACAAAAGTGACAAAAACAACCTTTAAAGTTCACCAATTACCCTTTTATACCTAGTTTTTTAATCTGTGCATGAAAAAAGAATGGCCATAAACTCTTGTGGTTATAAAGATGTAGTTTTATGACCTCCAGGAAGTAGCTCATACTGTTACCACCCCTCACTGCTGGCTGTAGTTTCATATTAAACAGAAATACGTGAAATGACAAAAATATTATTTTAAAAGGCAGAAAAGGGCAAACAAGCATATTTTCCAAAACCAGGGAAAGATTGATCAATGAATGTTTTTTTTGGGTGATGTAATATTGTAAAGTCATTTCATCATAAATCTATCTGTGGTGTGTTCTGTGATAGTGGCCATAAAGCCACTATTCTGGTTCTAGAAGTGCAAATTTATAAGTGAAGCAGCATGAACTATTAGTTGGTAGCAGATGGTACCGCGGTTGCCACCAGCTGTGCCCCCTTTCCTCCCTCCATTTTCACCAATTCCAATTCCTGGCTGGGTGATGTCATGGAAAGAGGAATATTTTCTCTCTGTGATGTTGGACCATCTCGCAGCCTGTCAGTGTCAAGTGAAAGCAGAAAGCCCCTCAGAGCATTTGCTTGCAGCTGTCATGTGACCCCCTCCAGCCAAACAAAATGTAAATTCTAGGAGTTGCAGTGAAACCCCTCAGCTGCCACTAAAGATGTGAGCTCAGTCAACAGGACCCTCCCCACTGTCTCTACTCTTGTCCCCATATGGAGCAGAGCTGCCAGAAAACCAGCTCCACCGCTGGGGATTAAAGCGAGGCTATTCATTGTTCTACAGTTATAAATGAACCGCAGATCTCGTTTTGTCAGTGGATTTTCTCAATATGTTGCAAATATTAGGCTTTCTAGCAGGCTCTGTTTTAAAAAGTCATTTTAATACATTCCTTTTGTTGATTTACATTTACTGCAAATACAAAACTGTAATATCCTTGGTGCATCTCTTTCAAATCTTACAAAGTGATAAAAAAAAGTAATTATAATTAAATAGTGTCTTTCAAGATTTCTTAGTTTAACAGGTTGTTGATCATGAAAGTCTAATCTAAAAATTCTAACTCAAGGAAATATTTTATTTTTGTGGTGTTAAATCCTCCTTAAAATCTGCTGAGGACAAAACTGTGGAGCTGAATAGATGTTTATCCTGCCAGATGTGCTCTGTATCTGGTTTCACATTGTCTTACCAGTCGCACGATCCTGTCTATGTGTCTGTCTGGACTTAGTGAATCAGAACATTTCGATGTAGGGATATTAGAAAAATAATAGTATAACGCAATAGAAGTGGTGAAACTGAAACGATGCACCAGATGGTAAAATATTGTAATCATATTGTGGCAGAAGAATATAGGTAAATGTGAGGTTTGTTTTTTTTTTTGTTTGGATGAGTTGAACAGACAGACACAGATGCAGTCCTCTTTCTGAAGGTTTTATAGGCCTAAGCAACAGATACCAACAGTCTCATTAATGGTTGCTTTTTCTGAGGATGTTACTTTTTCCTTAGGCCTTAAATTGTTGCTGCTTCCCTCTGCCAATAACATTATGTCATGAGCTTCAATCTGCTACGGCCAGAGAGAACTTATTAAATCTTTTAATCATTGCAGTGAACATTGCAGTGAATTTTGGATGGTGCTATGAATGGACACATAAACCTGCAACTACTAGCTGCTCTTTGTAATTTTAGCTCTTGAAAGACATCAGTGAAACACGCAGTGAGTGACAGAGTATGTGCATCTTTGAAGGAATACTTAGAATGTGAGTCAGTTTGTTACTTTTTTAGTTAAATACTTTATGCCTCTAACTAAGCCAACACCAACCATTACCTTATTAATTGTAATAAAACAAGCAAGCACATTTTAACACCAACTGTCTAAAGAACAAAAGCTTTGTACAGATAGTCTGGCATGTTTTTTTCCATTACTATTGGATTTGTTTGTCCTATTTAATCCTGGGGTAACATCCGATCAGGAGTAATTACTCTCATGTTGTCACTGCAGTGTGTGACTGTACTGAACAAATGTGTGTAATATTATATTTTTAATATTGAAAAAAAAAATGTATTTAATGTTGCAGTGTTGCAAAATAATTAAGCTGTGTAAGTCATTATAATATGTGAAGGAAATTGTATATGCATTTTACTGGACAGTTTCCACCCATCTCTGTTTTAACTTAAAACTATTTAGAGTATAAAAATTAAAAAAAATGTATCAGCTATTTTACTACTTAGAGCACTGTAGAAATAATTTAAATGGAACGTAAGCCCTGTTTGTGTGACCCTGTAGAAAAGCATGCTCTCTTTCCTGTGAGAATATGCTTTCTTTTTTAGGCATCTCTAGGATGCAATCAGGGATAAGTAAACAATGAAGTGGTCTTTCATGCTGTTGCAAAGGATTGATTTGTTTAACACATGACACTGTGATCCAGGTCTATAGTATTTGTAACAGACACACAACACAAAAACCTCTTGTGGCATCTAAGAAGAAAGTTTGCAACATGGAGACAGGTATTTTGTAGCTGACAGACTCTGGGGAAAGCATAGTGTTCCACACAGAGAACTCATCATAAGAGGAGCTGCCTTGAGTGCCCTTAAGCCCTTTGTTATTGTGGGGTAGAGTGCAGTTAATTAGCAACAGTCTCTATAGCAACTGTGTTGCAGTACAAAACATTTTCTAATTTCTTCGTCTTAGCTTATTGTTGTGTTTACCTGAAGTGTTTCACATAAGTTGAGTCCAGCAATGGCTGGCTTGGTACCCATTCTGGGAGGCTAATTGTGACTGCAATGAAAGACACTGTATGTGCATGGGGTGTATAGCCTAGCCTTTGCATTGGCCGCAGAATTGACTCAAGAGAATATAAGTAAAGGGAAATGGAGGACACTGGCCCCTGACCAAAAGCCCAAGACTCTGCACTTGCATAATTCACCTGCTGTGCCAAGCTGCATTAATTTATCCCAGAAATAGAGTCGATAAATGAAACGACACGTTTCACTTAAATTGTATGTTTATTCATTGAGTTATGTATTTGCACTTGCCCCACAAGCTAAATGACAATGGTGAATTTTTCTCAGTTACCACTTAAAAAAAAGTGAAAAGAACTGGATTTTATTCCATCTACTGACAAATAAATATGTAAAAACTCGACTGACTTGACTCTGTTGTCTTCAACACAACCATATAGTGTTTTTATTTTTTTTTCTTGTTTTTTCTTGCCAAGGCCATCAGTTATGTCTTATAGAGCATTAAGGATGGAGTTGTATAAAACCTTTATGTCATGTTTGGTTCTATGCATTATTTTACATAGCCACTATACTAAAAATGCAGTCAGTAAATCCATATATGTTGTAATATTACTGTCACGGACATAATGGTGGCTTCTATCCACATGTGACATTCGATGTAAAGCCTGTCCTGTTACTACTCTGCTGTTTGCCCTGCCATCTCGTCAGTGATCCAACACAGACCCCTCCTATGGGAACTAAGTGGCACTTGGTTTGCAGAGATGCCAAGGATGAGTTAGATATAATGAGCAGACCTGGCTTGCCCCCGATGGCCCAGTGCTGTGCTCCTCTGGGCCGAGCATGCTCTGAGACAGAGCGAGTGGATCTGATCCTCCCTGCTGGGCAGATAATGAGGAATTCTGGGATCAGCTCAGGCTCCCTGAGTCACCTGCATTCACTCAGAATGGAGTGTGGGGAACTTCATTGCAGGAGAGACATCACACACCTCAAGAATAATCCTTCATTTGTTCCGTAGCCATTGTCAGAGTGAGGCTACCATGTTTTCACACACATGGTAGTGGGAAAAAAGTCCAATTATCTTATGTTTTTCTCCAAAGGACAAACTGTCACAAAGTGTAAGAAGTACTGATGCAGGTATGATGAGGAAGTGAAAAAGCCATTTTGAGTAAAGATTATAGATTTAAGGTTGAATTGTAAGGAAATTGTCATCACAGGTTACTGTTAGGATGCTGTAAATTTTTGAAAGCTTGGTACAATGAGAGGGATCAAACATGTGTCTTTAGTTGATGCGAATGGGACAGCAGGGATTTCGAAATGGCGCACTACATGTCAGACACAAACAAAAGCTTTCTATTATGGATGGAAAAATGTGTTCATCTTATTTATGATAGTGTTTATATAGTTAGATACCTGACTAATCCTAAAATTAGAAAATAGAGACTAATAATATTTTAGCAGAAGCAAGAGATTACATACGACGTGGAAATAAACTGAATCTTAGTCTTGAGCAGATTATATGTTGTGATATGTATATGGAAATTGTTGTTGCATACTTCCAGAGATTAATCTGTGACAGTGGTCCTGTATAGTGCAATGGGTGCTTCATGTACTGTAAGTAGAGTGAAACATACAGTATGTCTCCAGTTTTGTGAAACTCTGAAGTGTTTTTCAAGGCATGTGCATGTGTAATTCAACTTTATGTTGTATGTAATTCAGTATACAGAAAAGGCATATGGTATTAAGTACATAATATAATTATAAAGTATGTATCTAATAGTATATGTGCAGCATTTATCTTGTGATCCTTTAGTGTCTGTTGAAATAAGCCCTGATGGTCCCTTTGCACATATTGTTTTGCACTGAGCTGCACTCATGGTCTAATACACTGATCAGCCACAACAATAAAACTGCAAACTAGTTATTTAATGTTGTAGCTGATTGGTGTGTTTTTGACTTTGGAAAGCTGTGGAGAGTATTTTAAAGTTAAATATGCTTTATATGCCATTACATATGTTTGAGAGTGAACCCTCTTCAAAAGTAGGCACAGACACACACATTGCTCTGCCACAACTTAAAATCCACTTACCTGGTTTATTGTTTGGTTAATTGATATTTGTCAAATAATGGATTACCTAAGATCAAGTTGATTTTACCACTTTTGTTCTGAATTACTTCTACATACAACATCATCTTATTATCCACGTATGTTCCTGTGGCTGTGAGATCAAGCCATTAATAAGACCCAATGGGTCTACAGTTTGAGCTCCCCTGTTGCTGAGCAGCAGAATTGATTTTGAAGTGCATATTATTTCATGGCACTCTTATTCAGGCGGGCAGATTTCAGCACTAACCATGTTGTGTTGACCAAGCATAACATGTTGCTCATGTCGGTCTGCATTCTCCTGCCTGCTTGACCTCATGTTGCCTGGAGTTCAAGCCTCGTGAGACTGCTTATCATGAGGCATTGATGCTGACCAGACTGTGAAGAGATGTTAATGGGAGAGAATCTGTGTGTTGCTAAGCATATTGTTTAATTAAATCAACAAAGTTTGCACTGTAACATTATGTGAAAAATTGGCAGCACTTAACATCACAGTACAGAAACAGTATGGTAATAGCATATCAATGATTTATAATAGGAAGTTAATATCATCTATAATAATCACCAGGTAATAACTAGGTATTAACAATGGAAAATGTGTGGTACACAGGTCATTTAATTTCATCTTTATAACATGGTAATTGTCACTTATGATCAAAAACATTTTCATATGATGTTATTGCCTTAATGTCATTCTTATCAATAATGTCAATCATTTATCAATAATAAAATATCAATAATTTCTTGGATATTACTCTGCAAATAAGTCAGTATTACTATAATATTATCTCCTTGATACCACACTTTCAACACTGCCATTCCCAAAAATCACTGGAAATCACATTAGAAATAGGATGAAATACTACAATATTACCTCAGTTTTCCACAATTATCACCATACATACTGTACTGTAATATAAAAGCGTTACCTAAAATGCTTCAAGTGGCACAGTTACTGAGTTAATATAGCAATTCCAGTATTAGATTATGCTTTCACTGTCAAATAGGACACTGCATAAACCTGTTGTCTTTGAAGATTTTTGATTCTCACTGCTTGCATTTCCACGCCATCTGTGGAAAGAGAATGGACAAACTGATTTTGGGACTGTGTGAAAGTGTTTGCACAGAGTGGTTTGACAACAGGCTGTGGTTCCCTGCTTGCCTGTCTGAATCAGGAGAGTAAGGGGTGTGTCTCTGCTCAGAGGACTGTATTAGGCCCTCTGAGCCAGGCTTCTGGTTTCAGGTTGCATGATCCCAATTGGGTGCTTTTGTTTGA
This sequence comes from Brachirus orientalis, assembly GCA_016785285.1. Classification (NCBI taxonomy): domain Eukaryota; kingdom Metazoa; phylum Chordata; class Actinopteri; order Pleuronectiformes; family Soleidae; genus Brachirus; species Brachirus orientalis. The sequence goes on from JAFBJR010000172.1 coordinate 4,641,397, forward strand.
CCGAAACACAGTGAGACTCTCGGCTTCTTAAAGATGCAGTGTCACTTTTCTTGCTCTCTTCAAGACAAATCATCAGTCCTGTGTTGATTACATCATATTCCATTGATGAAACACTTTTATTCTGACAAGCTCATCGTATACTGATGGGACCATTTTTTGTAATCAGCATATGAATGGAATCTGAATGCTAGTGTTTTTCTCTCATCCAGAACACAGGGACTTCACTCTAGTGGTAACACACACTGTCAGCTCTTTCTGTGTTGTTTTTGAAAAAGAAAAAGGTCCCTCAATACTGAACAGCAGCATTGGAAACAAAGGAAGACTGTAGACATAGAATAAATCTGCTTAGTGCTCTTTTATGGTCCGACCTTAATATGGTACATACACAATTATTCCTATCTTTATGCTTGTGATCTAATAGTAAGTACATATATATGAGACTCTGACTATGCTGTTTATTTCCATTAAGTATTTAGAACCTTGCCTTACTTCAAAAACATGGATTGATTTATAACTTTTAGTCAAGAATCCAATAGCCCAAGCTCATAATTACAAAAAAAAGAATCAAGATTCCTTTATGACCACATTTGACTTTTCATTTATACCTATTGGTCACCACCAACATACAGTATCATTCTTTGTGCTCAGAAGCTGGATTGATCCTTAGAGATTGAAAATATTGATTTGACTCAGTGTCCTACTTTGTTGTGGGGGGTGCACCTTCCTGACTGTTTGCGCCATTGTTCACACATTGGACTTGCCATACAGCCAGTTCCTCGGGAGACTCATAATTACAGCCGTCCTTTCGGATTAATCCAGCAGCCTGTCCAACTGTGGCTTCACTCCCTGGTCATTTATTTCATCTACTTTCCTCTCCTGAGAGGCACACCTCAACATGATGACCAAGCCAGCCTCTACAATAATGTATGTGATGATAAACATGGTGGCTTCTAATTGATAGAGTGATTCAGGCAAGTGTTGGCTGTGCAAATTGGTCCCCTGTGAGTACATTGCACAGAGTTGGGACTAACAGGTTTCAGCTCTGGTCTTGTTTGAAAGAGTGTGGGGAGAGGAAATGGAATGGGCTGGACCTGCTAAGTGATAAAGAGGCTGTCTTTGCCTCCTCAGCCCTGTCTGAATACAGGCACAGTTCAGCAGAGGTTGGCTGCTGTAATCCTCTCAGTGTCTCCAGGAAGGCTCAGGTTAGTGACCTGCTGCTTTGTGATGTCTTGTAAGATTTTGAGAGAACACCTCACCTTTAATCCCCCACTGTTCAACTAACACATTAGCTCAACTGCTTCTGACCGAGCCCCCTGTGATAAAGCCTTTTATCCAGCTCAATAAGGTCATTTGAAGTTAAATATGGATTTCTTTAGATGTCCACAGGAAAAAAAATTGATTTTTAAAGAGCAGTTAATTACAGTTTCACACTGCATTAAATGGAGAACTTAATTTTACAGTGACTGGATTTCTAAACCCCAAATGGGGTTACTTACAGTCATTAATTAAAGTCTCAAAAGGTGTAAGGTGTCTGTTCACAGAGATACATTCACTTGAATTAATTGTCTATACAATATAATGTTCTAATGAATGTATAGATTTATAGATGTATAGAACTGTAAATATATGTGTAAAATATACATTTGTTGAGCATGCATACCATTTCTGCAGGTCACACCAAAATTTTGATTAATTCCGTTCATGCACATTTTTGGGCATGAAAATGTATGCAGTAAATGTGGAAATTCAGCATATTTTAATTGTATTGTTGACAGAGGTAGATTTCGTGATGTAAATTAGGAGTGTAAATCCACTGAATCATCCACAGAAAAAAAACGATGTTGACACATGCTCAAAACTACTTTGCTTTTGCAAATTTCACCAAAGAAATGCACTTCTGATCTCTTAACCGGTTCAGTAAAATAGACAGAAGGATATCAGTCTTCTATGTGAATAATCTCACATACTGTATAATAAAGAATAAAATCACATGCAGTTCTTTCATCTTAATGAAGTAGAGATCTGCTTTATAATCCCACATTCACACAAAACAGAAACCCACTTATTCTCTTGGCTGGGTCTGTCTTTGGTTGAGAAATTCTAAGGCATATAAATAAATCAGTTGCATTTAATTGAATGTGCTTCTTATTTTATTTTTTTGTCCCTGTCTTTCTTGTCTAAGTGAAAAATTATTAGAGCTTTTTCCTGTGGATGTGGAAGGAACACCCATCTGCAAGTAAGACCAGAACTGAAAGAGCCAGTGTGAATGTAAGGACACATTGAAAGGACTGCTTTATGTAAATGACATTATGTTCTACAAAATGTGAATTTCCAACAATTGTTAAGCTCAAATATATAACTTAGATACAACTAACATAGAAATGTTAAAGTAAAATACCCACAGCTATCATGTACGAGTAATATTTTTTTTTTCAGTGTACTTCCTTATTAGTTACGTTAGCATAATTTAGAGCTCAGCCAGACATGACAAAGCAATACACAGCAACTTTAACTAGGAGATAAATAAGCTTTCATTTTTCCTTTTAACCTTTTGCTCTTGCTCTATTTTGCGTGGATGAGGTGGAGAGATTTCCATTGTGTGTCAGAGAATAGCATCATTGTTTGGGATTGTCATACCATTGCACATACAGTATTTACTGGCAGATTTACATACTTATATGATGTCCCAACAATACAGGAAGTTCCCACACCCCTAACAAGCAGCAGGTGGACTAGAGTGCAAGAAATGTTACTCTTTTCATGGTGATCTTTGTGTCACCCTCGATCTGGGGTATTGTTTTACACAGTTGTTAACTTGCTTAGATATGGGAATATATTGACAGTTCTGAAAACTGAGAGGCCTTTATGGGGGTTTATGCTCTTTGAGTGATTTCACATTGATTTTATATATTTAACTGTTATTACTCATGTGAGTGACATTTTGTTTTCTCACTACAACTGTCATTAATTCTTGTGAAATTTCTTAGCATTAACTACAATAATGCTAAATGGTGTTTTCCTTTCAAAAATGACAATGTCAATTTTCTTTTAAGCGCAAGGCATAACTTCTTCTTAACCTGGCATCAAGTGACCTTTCCCATTGATAATTGCAAGCGAAAGGTTTCCTGCCCCTGTCTGGTATTCCCAAAACAGGGACGAATGCCTTTGTGTTGTTTGTTTGGTGTATTGTGATGCTAATACCTGCCTGAGACCCTTGAGTCATCTATCACAGATGACAGAAAAGCTTGAGCCATTGTTGGTTGTTGGTTTACTACATGCACATGTGTAAACCAGATCAATTCTGATCAATTATCAGAATTAAAATAATCCATTGAAATGACAGAATATAGTCACATTTTAGATGCTCAAACCAGAAAAAAAATTTATCATTACTGACACTTGTTGTATAATGGAAGGGCTAAATGATTGTTTAAGCAGCATGTTAGATTTTAGTTGTGCATTGCTGTGTAGTTTTCCATACATGGCTGGGTGTACTTATTTTTTCATCATCCATTAATCTGCCGTTCATTTTTTCTCAATTAATTACTTGGTTACCTAAAACAGATTCCAAGAACCCAAGAGACACCATTAGATGCCTTGTTTTGCCTTATCCAAATAAACTTTTATGAAAGTCTTCTACATCTCATATTTAAAGACTAGGACCACAACACGTTTGACATTTCTGCTTGAAAAGCAGGAATGTGGATGGGATACTTTACAGCCTACTGAACCAAATCATTCTAGTTTAATTACACTTAAACAGTACTGCAAAGTGTGTTCTAAAAATCAAATAAAATTGATGGGATAATGATAGATCTGTCCTATAATGTGTCAGGCAGTGTCACAGGTGTGCTCTCTTTTTCGTCAGACACAGAGCTGAATGGTAGAAGCCACACACATGCAGGCAGACTGCCGACTGGTTCTTGGCCAGGCCAAGCACTGTCTCATGGCAGAGTACTAGGCCAGATGTGACTGTGGTTGTGCCTGCATTAGGAAAAAGTGTTGTAACAGGAAATGGATGCTTTTAAAGAGTAAAAGAAAAAAAAAAAAAAACGCAAAAAAGTGCATGGCTAAAGAATTGTTCTTGCTGCTCAAAGGATGCAAGTCAATACTGTTAATGTGCCATTACTTTAATTTGTCTCTGTTTATGTTATACAGATGCATAAAGGCTTTTTCCATAACAAGGCTTTTTTTGTTGTCAGCTAAGATTCAGCACTGGTTCAGACAGAAGTCAGAATGAACAAAAGTAGGGAAAAAAGAAAAAAAGCTATTAATGTCCTCATTATATTTTTTTGTGAAAGGATTTCTTGCATCAGAGATCAGTAGTATGATATTTGGCTGTCTACTTTATATCACCAATCACAAGCAGGTTTGGATGTAAGTGACAATAAGAAAGGCTTCTGTCTACACATAACTGTTTGTGTGTAAATTGTAAATTGATTTTCAACAATCATGCAGGGTGTAATATACCAGGATTATACTTTTGTCTTCAGTGACAAGATTTCCAAGAAACTAGAATACAATATAAACCTTAAATAAATTGTATTTATGTGAAGGACTTGTCTCTCACTTGGAAAAGTTGGTGTCTTTCGCTTGTACTTGTGTGTTTTGCTGTGAAGCTCCTAACAGCAACACAGTGGTGGAGGGAATCACTTTCCCAAAAAGAAAGTGGCTCTAATAGGTCTTATACTTTAACCTACTAATGCAGTTGTAACAGATTTTGATTGTATTAATGTATTTTACAATTGACTACAGTGAATCATACCTCTATCAGTAGAGAGGATGATTGCACTCTTCTTTCAGTTAATAGTTATGCAGAAAAGACGTCACTGGGGGGGGAAAAATGATGTGTGGCCACATTCATAAGCCATCAAATAAATGTCTAAAACACTGACAGAAATGTAATTTGTAGCTATTTTGACAGTTGATTGTCTTTAAAGTCTGATATAAAGCAGAAATAAACTTGATTGTTCCAGTGTCTCATATGTGTGACAGTGAAATGTTCACTTGCCTGAGTAAATTTGGGTTTTAGACTATTGGTTTCATTTTCTTTAACTCCAAACAAACAAGGCAAGCAATTTCAAACCTGAATCTTGGATTTAATGAAACTGGAGTGAGAATTTTTCTTTGGCTATTGATGGGCCAACTGATTAATCAAGAAAAAAATTGACAGCCTAAGGGCTGGGTCATACTTAATGTGTTCCTCATCCTTGGAGAGACACTTCCCATTTCAGCTTTTGCATACATGTCCGTGGGTCTGTTCGCACTTAATGACAGTCCATGTCAATCTGATGTTCCCCACATTAATTAATATACTATCTCACATTCCATTATAGTTGAAGCAATTTCTCCCCTGGAGTTCACCCTTTGCTGTACATCCTTAGAGCACAGAGTTGTATGTGTCAAAGTACCAGTGGAACTCTGTACATGACCTCAAGCAAGTTTCCATGGTTACTGTCTTTTTCATTGTCTCTTTGGACCAAAACTAGAGTGTGCCACCAACTGGACTGGAAAGTCTTGCAAGAAGTATGGTCATGTGTGTGTCAACATGTGTAGACCCCAGTGGAACTTTGCACACATGCAGACGTAGAAATGATGAGTTATAATGTAATCCTGGAGTTTATAGTTTATAAAATGCTTCAAGCTGCTATAGGAACTTATGGAAGGTTTATTTGTGGATGTGGTACTCAGAGAATGTGAACACAGTGACACAATTAGAATTTTCGCCCCCTCATACCCACTGTAGACTGTCTCACTGATTAATGTTCACTGTTGTGATAAATACAGATATAAGGTGAGGGTCTACTTTTTAAAAATATATGATAAATGTCTGGCTTAAATCCCTTTGCTCTTATGCACTGCTGGTACTCCCGATGTTGGTCCACAGTGGACTGTGACAACACACTCTATTGTTGATCACAAAAGAGGAGTTTCATAGTGGCAGAGTGGATGCTGATGGCCAAATTGAATTTCTGAATGAATGAGTAATCAGCTGCTTGTGGATGGTCCGGAGAAAGCTGAGTCTCTATGTGGAACTGCTGCTAGAGTGCCAATCATACATTGCAGATTTTCCAAACTCATTAAAATTCTGAGGAGACTTTCCTTTGGCCAGGTGGAAAGGGCTCTTCCAGCTGCTGAACAGCAACAAATCTGCTCTGGGGTCACACTTAAAACATTTAATCCATTCCCTGCTGTTTTGAGTGACAAGAACGCCCCTTAAAGAGTTAATATTCTTAGCCCTCAGCTTTGCTACAACTGCAGGACTTTATTTAACCCTCAGGGCCTGACTCAGTTTTAGCAGCTTTGATCTTTCACAAAAGAAAACCTTTCAGACAAAGAGAGAACTTTAACGGATAAGTGATGGAGGCAAAAACCATCCAGGACTCACGTAGATTTTATTAAAGTTCTGGCTTTGAAAGGGTAATCTTTATGTTGTTTGACAATTTCAGAAATTAGTCATACGATAAGGTTAAATGTAGGTGAAGTGATATGTTTTAAAGCAATTACATGATGAATAGTACCTGTGTTTGCAAAGTGAGTGTAAACCTGCTAATTTTGGTATAAAAGATTTATTATATCTTGCTAAATTGGAATTTTAAATTCCAATTTAGCAAGATATAAGAATTCGTTTTTTTCCTATAGTTTGATAACTGGCTTTGGGAAGAAGATTTTAATATAATCTTACATAAAAACATGCACCAAACTCAATGGGGTTTGTTTTTTATTTGTCACAAATTTATTTGACAAAAATTGTATTTAAATTGTATCATTTGTGTATTTATTCCTTTCTGCAAAAGTGTTGCACCTTATGAAGTGGGAAAAGAAGAATTATGTGTAAAGTTTTTTTGTCCAAAGTGTGAACACAAGTTGTTGTTCTGCAGTGTCAACTCAAGAAGAGAAAAAAAGAATGCAAGCCAACCAGAACCCACTGGGCTTTTTTCCATCCTGGTGAAAAGAATGAATTATTCAACAGTCAGCAAGCTTTCAGCTAGCAATTTGTGTTGCTTTGATCTACGAATCAGGAGTTTGCATGAATGCCTGTATTGTCATGTTATGTTTCCAGTGTGTGAATTATTGAAAATAGTACTGGCCCCCTACTACAGCTGGTAGAGTTTACACTGCAGGTGCACTTGATATCGTAGGCTGGTTGAATGTGTTGGTTTGTATTGTGAGCTCATGTGACTGGGTTCACTCAGGTTGGCCTCACCTGAATGTTCAGTGTGAGAAGAGTTTTGGGGTCAACCTTTAACAAACTATGTAGTGGATAGTGGATTTTTAATGTCAAGTATAACGATAGTTTGAAGCAAGAAAAAGCTGATTGTTGATTAAATGGCCCCTTACTTTAAAAAAAAAAAGCTAAGTCAGTCAATGTTATGGTATTCCAAGGGAATATGCAAATAGCAATATTAATTACAAAATTATTAAGATAAAAATTATGCCATTGATGAAACAAAAAGTGTACTTCCGTACTTCTTCAATTACCTAATGATTGAATTAGTTGCCACAAGCAGCAAGCATTTGTTGAGTGGACTGAAGAGGTGTGGAAATTTACAAGGTTCCTTGAATGCATCAAAAGCAGGCATTTGGTTAATGGCAGTTTGCTGGTTGCAAAAAGAAAACACTTGATTTTTAATGCCAGTAAAAATTGTCATTCACTAGTTTTCAGGTCTTCAGTAGAACTTAAAAAATGTATTTCAGGTTATGTACCCTGGGAAGTAGCTGAATTGAATATTTACTGACATTGTGCTGATATGTGCCACACTATGAACCAATTAATTATTATTACACATCCCATGGATATAATTAATGAAACTGCTTGGTGCAGTACAGAAGAATGCTGCTTAGGCCCAGCAAGATGAGGACATGTGCTTTTTACAGAGGTGATTGATGGGTACTATGTTCTTCTTTTATACCTCTGAGCCGTGCACCTTTGCTGCATTCCATTCTGTGATGATCAGTCACTGACAAAAAAATGCTGTCTCCTGTGATTACCAGAGATTTTTGCAAATGCGTCATTGTTCCACTGAGTCATAATAAAAGTAAGACCATTAATTGATCATGAGGTGAATGTAGAAAAACCTTTCATTTTATGGAGAGTTTGATGCATTTCATAGAGGAGAAGAGCAGATCCATGGCACTGGTTGGCTACAGCTGGACTCATAATTAGAGTGCCTCCTTACCTATAATTTGTGTAATAGTTTTTGGTTTGCAGCACATTATTACCATATGAAAGGGCTAAGCTTGGGTCATGTGCATTGCTGTAGCAATTAGAGAAGAGCCGAGGGCAGAAGAATGTTTGGAGCTGTTGTTAATTGGAAATCTCTACAAAGCTATGCTTTAATTATAATTTAGTCAGAGCCATACTGTTTCAAACCCAATATATTCAGTTGCCATTATTTTCTGTAATAATATGAACAACCAGGTCTGTTTCCTTTCAAAGCATCAGGCTTTGAAGAGAATGAGATTGAATTAGATTAATTTGAAAGGCTGCTGCCGCTGCTGCTCGATTTTTTTTTTTTGTTCATGCTAATGTCACATTTTTTTCATGGGAAATGGGATCTGGTTTGTTTAGAAGATGTATGTGCACACACTCTGTTTTTTAAGGTTACAGATCCTATAGTTTTGTGCATAGCTTTGCAATTAAGCTACAAACAACTTTAAATTGTCATTCTTTGTAATTTGGCAGAATTATTTATTAGTTTCATTTTTGTAATTAATTTCATTACACTCACTGAAATCTCTCATGTCATAAGATTTGATTCACTTTTTAAAGAGTAAAAATCCTCCAAATAAGAAGGGAAAGACAAAAGCAGGACTGTAGAATAATGACAGCTTTAAAACACGGTGACAGATTTTTGTGTTTTTTTTTTTTAATTCTAAAAACGTTAAAACAAGAAGCAGCTAAAATCATGACAATAACAAAATATTCACACTCAACAATCACAGATGCTGTTACATTCTCAGTGGCCGATCCCATGATGTTCTCATCTGCCTCAATAGTTATTTTACAATAAACCAGGATCCCTCTTATTTTCTTGTTCACACAGGTCGAAATGAGCTGATAGCGAGATACATCAAACTCCGGACTGGGAAGACGAGGACTCGGAAGCAGGTTAGACAAAAGATATCTCTCTGTTGCATGCTCTGTCAGAAGGCTGTCAAATCTGAGTGTGTGCAGAATGTTGCCTTTGTTTCTGCAGGAAAGAAAAAAAAGGCTAGACAGAGAATAACAAAGCTAAACTGTCGAGGAGACTTCCAAAGCTGACTCCTCCTCTGTCACTCTTGTAGTGTCTCAAGAGAATTCCCTTGATTAACATTTTCATAATGTTTGAAATTCACTGCATGCATATACTATATAAGATCAGTAGATATTAATTATGGCTGTGCAGTTTCCCATTTTAAAGCTTTCATCTACAGCATAGTATCTGAAACTGTATCCTGTTTCTACAGTAAAGCACTTACTGTGCCCACAACAAATCTAAAATTGTCATTTGTAAAAAGAGAAGCAAACAGTGCAAGTGTTCCTCCTTATGAGTACATCATGGAGGTCATGTACTTTGCTGCCCTTTAGAGGCCTTTATTAATATGGAGGTCAAAGCCTTAATAGATTAGTAACATCTCTGATCTGCGAGTGCATCCTGCCTTCTGCAACACTCTGTATCACTCATTTCCGACTACACAGTTGAGCTCAGACATCTAAATCAAACTGAATTTATGAATTTATTTTGCTATGCTGTCATATGGCAAGTAAAAAAAATCTAAATGATAAATAAATCAAATTCAAATTCACAGCTCTTGGTCTCTACAGTTCATATACAATATATAATGATTATAATTATGATGCTGTTGATTCATGTATTTTATGGGCCTGATTGGGCTGAATGGGCTTCAGTAACAGCTGACTGATCTTCTCTCTAAACAGGAAATTCCCAGACTTGACCACTGACTTTAATAACTGATAAATAAGCCAGTGCCTAGAGTGACAGTCAATCACTGTGTGTGTGTTTGAATTGATGAGTCTGGACCAGTAAAGCCATGTGGTTTCTCTCCCTATGACTCTTCTCCTCTACACAAAATCAGAATGAACAAGTTGTTAACCTTCAGCTGCACCTAATCAAACATGTAAAGGTCCAGTGTTTAAAACTGTGTTGAAATAATTTTAATTTGAAATTGAAGATAAAACAATTATCCTATTTTTTTTTTTTACTTTATAATCACCTGATTGTTTGCATTGTTTTTCAGTGAGCCTTGTTATATTTAGAGCTGGGTCAGCTCTACAGAGGTTGCCATTTTGGACCACCATATTTTAACAGTAGCCCTCAGTGGACAAACTAAATATCTCTTGAGTTTTTGTGCTAAGTGAAGGTTACATAGCCCCTTTTTCCACCAGGCATTAAAATGGATTTTCTGTCTGTCATGGGATTGCAATCATATAGTGTCTGACAATATATAAATACACAGACTACAGTCTGCCGCTGGAAATCTTTGTAGAAGAAGAAGAAGAGGTGATGTGAGGGGGGATATCCGTGGTGTGAATACCGGAGATGCATGTTAACACCACGTGTGAATGAATGTGGTGAAGAACTAGCCGGTCACTATCTGATCCCAGAGACCTTATTCTAATGCCAGGTGTAAAGTGGGCCATAGGTTCTCCTACATTCCTGATAGGGAAGTGTGAGGGATATTCTGCTGCAACATGCAACTAACCAATAAATGTCACTATATTTCACACATTGTACCTTTAAATATATAGTGTGTGAGGAATTGAAAATTATTGTGGAAACATTTTGCATAACTGGTTTGGGCAGTCAATTATTTTCATTGTAAGTTAAGTGTTGCTTTTATTAATTGTTTAGTGAATAAAATTCCAGACGAATGTGAAAAATGTCATGTATCACTTCACAGGGAGTATTAAATAATTTTGAACTGTGTGTGAATGTTGGCTAGTGAAATGCCTCATCCAGCTCCCATAAGAATACAAGACAAGCCAATTTTCATTCAGCACACAGCAGATCACATCTGTGTGCTCTTAATGTGAGCTAAAGGGGCCTGCATCCTCCTTAATCAGTTCACTTAAATAACGACGACACACAGCATAATGCTTTATTGGCTGTTATCTTGTTGTGTGGTTTGAACATGCTTCCGTTATTCACATTATCTCCCTGAAATGCTTTTTTTTTTTTTTTACAACATAGACATGTGTAATCCACTTTCTACCTTTTTGTTTTCTTGGTTTTTTATTTTCCCTTTTCTCTTTTTTAATGGAGGTGTCTAGTCACATACAGGTCTTAGCAAGAAAGAAAGTTCGAGAAATCCAAGCTGCCATTAAGGTACGTCTGGCTTTGCCCAGTTGTAGGGGGCTTTTCATTGCCATGGTTACAGGTTCTTCCTTTGTTTTCCTCCCCTCCCCTACCCCGCAGGTGTCTAGTCACATTCAGGTTCTTGCCAGAAGGAAATCTCGTGAGTTTCATTCCAAGCTAAAGGTATGCGCTTTTCTGCTTTTGGGCTTCTTGGTTGCTGTGCGTCTTAACTTCCTGTTTCCTGTGATGATAGAATGAATGCTTCGTGTTCTTATTCCTCTTTCACTGACTAATGACTATATACTGTTTAGATTTACTAATCTGCCTAAAACATCTCACTCCATCTCTAACCCACACTCAGGCATGTTGTCACTGTTCTGTCTACTTGGTTTCTTTTATTCACTTTTCCTTATGGGCCTTTTCTTCGCGTATAGCTGTTCATCATATGAATTAAAATGCATGATGCTAGTTGAGATAATAAAAGTAATTATAAAGGCAATAATAATGATAATAAACATATGAATAGTGAGCACTCTAAAGCAAGTTGCTGATAGTTTATAGCATAGAAGCAATGGCAGCAGCAGTAAATGAAAATGAGATTCATTCCAATTCATCCTAAGAGGGACATGAATTCCTTGTAACAAATTCATGGCAATCATTTCAATAACTATACATTTCCCTGAAAACAGTCAATCTCAAGCTTTAGGCAGTAGAATCAATGGGATCATTTAGTTCAATGAGATTCTTCTTCTGGAGACCATGAATGTTCACATTTCATGCCAATCAGTGTAAGATTCATTGTCTGATGCCAGTATGGTTCAAATGTTTCAAATGTAATGACGATGATATTTCAAAATTTTTAATATTGCTAGAAACTCCAGTACTAGTCATCAAAGGACCAACATATATGGCGGATTGCTGTAATTTTTACTCTTACTCTATAGTTTGATTACAGTTTAAATGCACATATATCAGGAGGCATGCAGGCATAGCCTGGCTGGTGAGTAGCTGGCCGCTGAAAGTTTGAGGCCATTGGTCTACTTACATGTCTTACTAAGCAGAATTCATAAAAAGGAGCATGGCAAAGGGGGCCCGTGTTTAATAAATGAGGAGGTGATCACACCTCCGTTCCTTTCACAATGTAACCCCAACTTTTCTCGCTGTCAATGGCTCAGTGTTGTGCATTCAGAGCACAGAATGGCTGTGAAGCTGGCTATTTTTGAAATACCCTCTCTGCTTTCTTGTTCTCCCTTCAGTCTGTTAACAACTCCAGGCTCTAACAATGCCATGGCTGTGAGTTGCTTCCCTTCCTTCCAGTTCAGATGTCATTATTTCAGAGCAATCCTGTCTGCTCTTTCAGCAATGGTGAAATCAGTCATAATATTTTGTTTTTGGAATGACATAATAAAATGGAAGAAATCAGTTTGAAAGGAGTAATCTTGACTTCTTTTGACCTGTAATTTCAAATGTTTTATGAAATAATGGTTGTGGCTTCTATGTCAAAGTACACTTTACCAAATGCACCATTTTCTTTTCTTGGGGACCCTTCTGTAGATTTTGACTTTCACCCTTTTCTCTATTCCTGGGTTCAACACAATTGAATAATTCCCCCATTAGTTATTTTGTGTGTGTGTCATAGGCTACATTTTGGGACAAATTTTAAAACTTAAAGACCATACATACAAATTTGTGCAAATGGAGACCCTAATTAGGAAAAAAAAAAAATTGTGTCAATGGTTTGGTACAGATTAGCAATGCACATGTAATGTAATGGTTAAGGTTAATGTAAGTCCCTGGGAAGTCAATTAAAGTATTTCTAATGTCCTCGAATGTAATATATGTGTGTCAGAGTCAGACAGGCAGCCAGCCACATGAATGTCTGGTCTTTCAGGGGTGCAGACGGCAGTCTGAAGAAAAACAGACAGCTTTTGTATGAATCCCTGTTTTTTCTCATTTAAAACAAATTAGAGTTCAGTGGCAAAGAAGAGCACTAGTGGGCATCAATGAAAACCTGCTGTTTCTGGTCCTGTCTATGGCATTTTAGTGAAATTACAGTCATTAAGTTACTGATCGCATTGTGGAAAGTATAAAGAGTAAGACATTTGCTGCAGAGAACAAGGATAATTTGTAAATACAAATTTCATGATCCTTTGTTATAAAGACCTCATTACACATGTGTGTTTGTACCAGGCAAAAAAAAAGCTTGGACCCTAAAATTAAAGTAGAATGATTTTTTTCTTTACCGTTGTTTGGAGCACCTGTTCAAAATGTTGATTTACTCAACAAATTTACAATTAAACCCTATTTGTTTGCATTTAGGTTACAAACATGGTAAGTAATAATTTTCTCTTTGTGGTGTGCTTTAATTAGGGCCTGCCTCAACTTTTGGCTGCTAGTTATGCAATTTGTGCTTTTGCCATAGAGACACAATAGCTGCTTCCTGGTGTTCCCAATTTATTGGTGCGCGTGTGTATGTGCAATTTTTTGTGTGTGTTGTCATATTATCATAGTGCAGCTTGCTGCTTGGCCAGCATGCTTACCCTCAGCTTCTGTCACCAGTGAGAATGCATGGGTTTGCTATTATGCATTGTATATTTATGCTAAACTTTGCAAGTTGATTCCAACTCAAAACCCCTTAGTTAAAGCGCATTAACAACTGACTATATCCCATAAATACACAGTTTTACAGTGCTCTTTTGCAGCTTTTTTCTTATCATAAATCCTCTTTTTACAGTTAATGTAGATACAGTATGTCCTGATGATATCAGAACCTTACTGGAATAACAAAACATTTAGTGTTTAATGAAATCAGTCAGTGTACTTCACTCTTACTTGAAAAAAAAAAAAAAACCTTTGCAGTTTTTTGACATGCAGATAAATGATAGATAGAAAGTTTTAATAGTATTTTAGAACTCAATTAGTCAACAAGCAAACTTTTGCTTAAGTGCATACCACTGCTAAGTATTGTATATTGGTAATTGTTTGGCACATTCCTTTAAAAAAAAGCCTACACTTACACAGCAATACTGATGCATCTTCTTTTTAACCGGCTTGTTGTTTACTGTTGTGAGAGAGGTCAGTGGTGCATTCAGTGTGTTTTGTTTAGAATCTGCTTGTTGCTGCCTCTGCAACATGCTCCACCTCCCCCTCCTGTGTGAGTGCTAAAGCCTTTTGTGACTGCTGTTAAAGGACCAAGCCGTGAAGGACAAAGCCCTTCAGAGCATGGCCTCCATGTCCTCAGCCCAGATCGTCTCAGCCACGGCCATTCACAACAAGCTGGGCCTGCCAGGCATCCCGCGCCCAGCCTTCCCTGGAGCAGGGGTAAGAGTTTCGCTGGCACCCTGTGTCTGATCAGTCCTGCCTAGCTACACTCAGAGCAGCCATGGGGCCAAACACACCAACACCCAGTCCAAATCACATTACACACCACAGTATCTATGCCTATCAGATAAGCAGATGATCAAAAGGGAGTGGTAGTCAAGATAACTATATTCGCTGAACATGGAGCTAAAAACCATTTTCAATGTGTTGCTACAGCTGCTCACAATTGGATTTTCTCTGCTATTTGTTCTTTGTTTATTATTTATACATGTGTCTAATTCTCTAGTTATGGCAGGGTATGATATCAACTAGTCAGCCGGGATCGTCGCAAGAGTAAGTACAAAGCTTCCTTGTCATAATAGAAAACCTTCAAAAAATTAATTTGAATGTTTTTCTGTGATTTCATTCCTAATGTTTCTTCCCTTCTGTGCTCTAGTATTAAACCTTTTACCCAACAAGCCTACCAAACCCAGCCATCACTCACAACAGCCATAACAAGTAAGAATTTATTTTATCCAATCCAATCCAACTTTATTTATAAAGCACTTTTTATTCCAAAGAAGTAACTGAAAATCTGAAAAGCACTTATTTGCAGTTTCTAAATATGACAGTATTAAAGTGCCAAGTTCTTTGTTTGATTACTTTTTCCAACATAATCTCTGCACTTTGCTTCTTTATTAAGATAGCACTGACTGTAAAGTTTGGTTTTGATACTTTGAACCTTCTTACTTTTCACCTGGAGCACATTATATATGGTTTAGTCCTAGCAGGGAGGGAGGAGAAGGAAAGTATATGTTGGGACTTGCAGATTTGATCTGAAAAATTGGACTGTAAATCAAATGATTCATAGCAGTTTGTCACACTTGTTTATTGTCTTGGCTATTTTTATCACTGTGTACTTTTTTTCTTAGTATCCAAGGCTTAAGGCACTTGATGCTGCTTAAACCTAATGAAAAAGAAATCCCCAAAAACCAGCACACAATCCTGGCATGCAACATTACTTCCCATTTAGTATTTTTTTTTCTGCCTCTTAAAACTTGCTTATTAAAATATGATGATAAAAAGAAAACACAATCGCTAGGGTTTATTTATATTGATTGATTGATTTGATGCTCTTTTGTTAAAGTACAAATGAAAATCTGTTGCTCATAAAAACAGAACCTACCCATTAGCATGTACTGCAGTATTATCACAAAATGACGAGGTTCATTTTTTTTTTGTAATTTAAAGTGATACTTTGGATATAAGATTAGTCCCACATCTGTCCACACTGTTAAATATTGAGATTTTAGAAAGTTCCTTGTGAAATGTTGGACATTAACGCATGTTTTCAGTATAAAGTATTCATAACTAATCAACAGTTCGGCATTGTTCGGTTTTTGTGTCGGGTGTCGCATACATTCCTCTTCCAGAAACTGCAACGTCCAGTGCACAAAGACCTTTAGAACGATACATGCTTTCATCTCTATGTCTACAAAAGTCTCAAATAACACAAGAAATTGACACTAGATTTGTCGCTTTTTTGAAAAACAGTAAATAGAAGAATAGCAACAAAGTCGCTACATTTGCAGCTGCAAGATGTGATCCACACAGCCCCACCCCTCCAAAGTTCCTGGTAATCTGAAAAGTTGCGAGTAGGTACTAAATTTACCCAGGTAAAATGTTTACCAGGGTAATATTTACGCAGGTATTTTCAGTGAAAACATGCCGAGGTTTCTTAATTACCCAGGTAAATTAAAAAAGTTCCTATGGTGGAAAAGGGCCTGATAATCAATATGCAAAGGTCCATTATTTAAGAATTAGTTGCACCAAATGGCAAGAATCATTCACTCTTTTTCAAGAAATTGCAGCAGCCTTTGCATACCAGAAAGGCTGTAAACAAAGGATCTTTTCTACCATTGAGTTGTATGCCTCCGCTTCAAAGCATGAAACTCACAATTATTTGGGCTGTTATAGAAACATGGCAGCCTCCGTAAAGCAAGGCCCTTGCCTAAAGTGCATAGAAAAGGCTTCTTCTAAGGCTGTGATCACATATCTTTTATGCTTTCACAAACATTTGTGGGTAGTATATTCAATTCCATCCAATTAGCTGTGCTTGGAGCCACCAATGTATTTCTTCTTCTCATGTAGTTGTTGTGGGTGGAGACTCATTTCATTTAGATTTCTGTTCAGTGAAGTCACAGTGCATCTCTGGCCACCTTTCAAAGTGGTTTGGCAGCTTGGATAACAATCCATCCCCAATTTGTCCTCAGTGTATTTACACCTGTACTTAAAAGTGGTCATGCACTATCGAATTGGTGTATTATCCACTAGGACAAAAATGTAATTTTAAAATGCACAACCCAGTGTACCAACCCAGTGAGTGAAGGAATCCTCTTCTTATTTTACTTTAGGTTATGAGCCCACAGCAGCTCCGCCTCCCACAGCACCAGCGTGGCAGGGCCGCTCTATTGGTACATCTAAACTCCGACTGGTGGAGTTCTCTGCCTTCTTAGAGCAACAGAGAGACCAAGACTCGGTGAGCAGAGAAATAATTTGGCTAAAGAAAGAAATCTCATGATCTCGCACTGTTAACCTGTAACTTCTATTCTCATCTGGTCCTTTCCACTGTCAATACATTGGGGCATTTTCCCAGGCGGACATTTGGCTCAAACAAGCTGAGGAGGGAGACATCTGGCCTTTAGGGACACATGGCAGGAACCCCACAAAACTAATGAGCCACTGTATATTAATCGCTTACTTTAAGATGTTGCCAGAACTATATTTAAACTTTAATTGTGAGCTCAGCAGAACAAACCACAGACTCACTGCTGACAAATCAGTGGATCAAGTTTATTTATAATTTCTCATGCACCCTTTTTGTGTTGATATCACATGGCAACAACCGTTAATCCTACATGCAGCACCGCTCTAGATCTACACACTACATGCTATAGGAGGCATAAGTGCAGTGCCATATATAGGGTTTTAGTCACCTTGAAAATCAAATGTTTCTCTTTGATTTACTGCTTCTTTCTGCATTTAGCTATGCATCATGGGATTTTTCACCATGTAAAAATGACCTCATTAGAATAGAAATAGACATAGAGATGTCACTATGCTTTCATTCAGTACTGTTAACTTAAATAGATTTTTTTGCCTTTGATGCAGAAATATTGTGTGTTATGAATGTGAGTGAAGACTGAATAGTACTTAAAGAATGAATTGTTTTACCAAATTTAATGCTTGTGAGTTTGTGGTTTCACAACTTTCTTGCTGTCACACCTTAAAACTTTGTGAAAACAATCCACCATCCCTGGATTTGTTTAATACAAATGTCAGAGTTTGTTTTTGGCTTAAGCAGAGTTGAATGATAGTTCCCTAAATCCTCACAGAAAAGCAGTGTTGTGTAGGGTTACTCATTCAACTCTAAGATTAGCTATCTTTGTGTTGAGTTTGTGTATATAATACTGTTGGAAATCATATTTAATGTTAAATGCAAACAAGATGAACCTTTATTTGATTTAATTTCTCAAAAAACAGAGGAAAAAAGACACATTTTAAAATATGTAACTTGCGTTGTTTATTTACTCTTTCAGTACAACAAGCACCTGTTTGTACATATCGGGCAGACAAATCATTCATATAGCGACGCCCTGCTGGAGACGGTGGACATTCGTCAGATTTATGATAAATTTCCAGAAAAGAAAGGAGGACTTAAAGAGCTCTATGGAAAAGGTCCCCAGAATTCCTTCTTCCTTATAAAGTTCTGGGTGAGTGATTTCTGTCAGCCAAACACACAAACACAGATTTATGTCACTATTCTTTTAAGGACTCTCAGCTTTCTATTAATTTGGACAGCCTAAAAAAAGGATTTTCCCTAATTTTAACCAGAGTCATTTAATGCCTAACACTAACCATAGCCTATCCACATTTTTAATCTTAGCCTTAAAGTTAAGCAGAAATGAGGTTCTGCCTTATTAGGACCAGGTTTTGGTTTCTATGGGGACTGCTGGTCCTGACAATGTCCCAAAGACAAATACAAGAAAAATACACTACACGCACATGCATTTGTCTCCAAATTATTAGTAATCATGTTCTCCTCATTGACAAATGTGAATTGTGTTCAACAACAGTCTGTTCAGGTTAGTTTTTAGAGTGTAATCGCACTGCTCTCTTAATGTCTGCTGAATGCACTATACTATATTTGGTCTTGCATAGCAGGAGAGCATTTGATCAAAGCTGTCACTAATCTAGAGTAATATCTCCAAACAATGGAGTGACCTAGTTGCACTCCTAATGGCTGTTTAAACATTGCATGTATTTCCTCCTTGATGCAAAATGCTAACTAGCGGCAGCCAACAAAGTCGGGGCCGCACGCACTTGGACCAAGTCCTCTCAGATTCCTTTTGAAGTGACCCCCCAATCTAAATTTTAAATGAAAGACAGAATCTGCACAATAATGAACAAATAACTGTTTTGCCTAATGAGGGAGGAGAATGTTGTAGGAGGATGTCTCCTCTTTTGTAGGCTGCCCTCCCAGAGCAGAGAACTTCAACCTCATAAATCAATGTATTCCAATATGGACACATTAACATACGTATTTAGATGCAGTCTCAGATCTCATCTGTGGTCAGAAATTCTTAATGCAGATATTAACACAGTTTGCACCTTTCTCTAAAAGTGCAAATATGTACTGCCTCGAGGTTCATCACTACAGTTTATACTTATGTCTGTCTTTGTGTTGTTTACGTATATATAAAATAAGACACACACATTTATATAATTTATCACCTGAATCGGACTTTTCGGCTTATGTTTTTGTTTCACCTGCTACTTTCAATGTCTGCCATCCAAGCAGTAGGCAGCAGAGGGAAAAGCTTGAAAACTTATTGAACAGTACCTGATCAATACAAAACAGAGTGTATGACCAGCTGTTGAACTAAATGGAGCATTCAGCACCTAGAAGGCCAGATAAATATCTTAGTGACTGATGTTACTCAGTATCTGCTGGCTGACATGTAAACACAGTATAAATAAACAAAATTAAAGAAACCTTGAAGTAATTTTTTAACAAATCAAGATCTAGATTTTGACCAAACTACACAGTACCATAAACCTATATAATGAACTATTACATTACATTATATACATTTAATTTTTTTTGTCCTGACATTTTTATTAGTGAAAATGATGACCAATGTTTCACAAGGTTTACAACTGGTTAAAAAAATAAAATCCTGTATCCATCTCCATAGGCCATAATCTACCGTATGTTCCCTACATATTAAAAGCAGAATCAGTCCTTTACATTTTGGGTTATGCTGCTCAAAGATCTAGTCACTAACATGTTGTTTTTCTTGCAGAGATAGGGTGTCACTACATAGTTTGTGAATGTGTTTGGATTTTTTTTTTTCTTCTCTTAATGTCTATTGACATTCCCCACAGAATAACATAAATGTTACAGAAAATTCCCCAAAGACATTTTCTGTGTTCTTTGTATAATTATTATTTGTTTGTAATTATAACTCAAACCTCGGGACAATGAATGCATACATACTTGGGTCAGTTAGTTTTCACACAACTTTTCAACTTATTTACTCATAGAAGTGTCACCAGTCTGATATGGATTACTCACCAATTATTATCTTATACTATATCAGTAAAAACATTGTGCAGACACTTGTTGACTTGTGTTCTCAAGTACTGAGCATTGTCACTTGTAAATGCACTTTATTTATCTTTTTGCCAGGTTTTGTTTTACACTGCACACAAAGGTTCATTGATACTTACTACGGCTACTTTCCCTCTGCTCTCCAGGCTGACTTGAACTGCAACATTCAAGACGATCCTGGCTCTTTCTATGGAGTCACCAGTCAGTATGAGAGCTCGGAGAATATGACCATTACATGTTCAACAAAAGTGTGCTCCTTTGGTAAGCAGGTAGTGGAGAAAGTTGAGGTACGGACACAAATGCTTTCGATTTTTAACGTGATTAAAAATGAAAATGTACACAACATATTGTGTATTACACATTTCCTTTCCTTAGACATTTCTTTTTTTTTTTTTTTCCCTCAGACTGAATATGCACGGTTTGAGAATGGACGCTTTGTCTACAGAATAAGCCGGTCTCCCATGTGTGAATACATGATCAACTTCATCCATAAGCTAAAACATCTACCAGAGAAATATATGATGAACAGTGTGCTGGAGAACTTCACTATCTTGTTGGTAATTACTCCATTGACCTGGAGGGGGCAGGTCCTTCTCCAGGATGCTCATTCTTCTTCTTCTTCTTGCTGTCAAGGATTGTTGGTGGCTCCAGCTTTCTGTGAAAAAAAAGGAGGGGGGGGGTGTCTTAAGATGAGCTTCTCTAGCAGGTTTCACATTCCTCTCATTCCACAGAGGATGAAACGCTATGTGAGGAACCTCATTATCTGGAGGAGGAAAAAATGGGTGGCAGGAGAAACCCGACTTATTAGTAATCACCCGCAGTCTTAAAATGTCTTTCAAAGATATTGACAAAGTAAAAAAATGAATTAATTATAAAGACAAATGGGCCACACGGTTGGTGTAGTGGTTAACACTTTTGCCTTTGTAGCAAGAAGACCTTGCATGTTCTTCCCATGTTTGTCTGGGCTTTTTTTCTGGGTTCTCTTGTTTCCTCCCACAGTTCAAAAATATGCAGATTTGAGAATTAGGCAAACTGGACACTCTAAATTGACCATAGGTGTGAATGTGAGAATGTGAATGTGAGTGAGCTAGTGAGTGACAAAGACAGACAGACATAGACTATATCCACACTACTTCATTTTTCTTTTAAATTACATAAATTCTGTTCTAGATATGCCTGTTGTCCACACTACCCTGGCATTTTAGACTACAAAAAGTACTCTGGGGCTACATTTTAGTGCCTTTAGACAAAATGTACACCTGTGAAAATGGTGACACTGTTATCAGCATTCGCTTCCTGATTGGTGTCACCTTCTCTGATCTTTCACACTCATGTCACATGGCCCCCTTCCCAGAATAAAAGAAAAGGCACCAGCTGCCAGTGTAGAACACAACATGGAAAAGTCTGAGAATGTTGGTGTACTTGGATGGGCAGGATCACTTCAGGCAATGTTTTCATACGTTTATTAACTTTCCATTAGATTAGATTAGATTAGGTTAGATGAGATAGAAATTTATTAATCCCACAGGAGGGTCCCACTGGGAAATTAAGGGCTCCAGCAGGAATACAGCAAAATTTACACAACGCAAAAAATGGAAACAAAACAGGAAAAATAGCAGCACACAACCAAAATACCCAAGCAACACCAAACACTAGATACTACATTATGTTATATTATAACAGATACATAAGTATTATTTACTCTGTTCTATGTAAAGGCTATACTATACCATATATTTATATCAATAGTAAAAAAAACTAAAAAAGGAAAACAGAAAAACAACAGGACCCGACACAGAAATCCCCTTTCAGCAGCAAGAATATTCTAGTGTAATTTTGAGGAACAGCTCAGCGTTATCATTCCAAAAACCAATTGTTCCTTCTTGCAAGGCCTAATGGAACATTTATTTGTCTGTCTTCTGATTAGCCAACAAGGTCTTACAGTTACAGTTATGTCACCACCTGTTGACTTGGCATGCTTTTGACAGCACATAACAGTAGGTTTTTGTGTTTTCCTGTGCACGACGATGTTTTTGAGAATTTGTGGTGTGCGTGGACAGAATTATTTAATTAATATGAAGAGAAATAATAATAATTATTAATTAATAATAACAATTTTAGGTTTTTTAATGAGGTCACAATTTAAATTGTAAAATCCCTCTTTAGAATCTTTTTTACATTTTAGACTACTGTTCACTGATGACATGGTAATATTATGTTAATGGGAAAGCATTAATATGGATTAATATTGTAATAACATCTTATTTTCAGTGTAACCTCCAGTCAGTAGCTTGGAAATAACAATGTAATCGTGTGGTTAGACTAAACAGAACCAGTTAGGCCTTTTAGAAGCATTGTGACTGTGTTTAATGAAGTCCCTGCATTAAACACAGTCTGAACAGTGTTGCATTGTTTTCTCTCCCTCCCCCTAGTTTGAGCTCTTCCTCTCTCTCTCTCTCTCTCTGTTCTTATTTCACAGTTATCCCTGCTTCCAGAGCTTCAACACCACAGCTCAAATATTACAACTATAACCATTACCATATATTATATAGCTACTCATTGTGCTCCTGAACTCTATCTTCTCTTTCCATTCTTTGTAAATTTGAACTTGCTCAACTGCTGAACTTATGTCTGTACATGCGACACCTACTGCACGTCTGTCCGTCCTGGAAGAGGGATCCTCCTCTGTGGCTCTTCCTGAGGTTACTCCCATAGGTTTTTGCTGAGTTTTTCCTCACTCAATATGAGGGTCTAAGGATAGAGGGTGTTGCTTGCTGTGCAGACTGTAAAGCCCTTTGAGGCAAATTGTGTTTGTGATGTTGGGCTAAATAAGATTGACTTGACTTGACTTGACTGACCTTGAAGTTAAAGATTTAGTGGGACACACAGATTATTTGATTACCATTAATATAATATAATTGCGTAACTGTATTTTTATATGAATGTATAGCACCTACATTAAAAAAAAAAAGTGATAATGATAGCGTTACCTCCCTGCTGCCATAGTATTACCATGTCATTACTTAACTGTAATATGAAATGCTAAAAAAATGTTTAATCTTTTAATCTATGAGAAATGCTCATAAATTAACAAAAACCTCCTGCTGTGAGTGTCTAACAGACAAAACCAGCAGCTTAAACCAAAACTGACATTTTATCATTTCATCATTTTCATCATCTTAAAAGATAAAGCTGAGGCTTTGGTTTATTTTATATGTTTTGAAAACATGCAAAATCCTTTTTTCAGTCCACACTGATTACACTGCTTGTCTGCCAGAAAGTGACTTGTCTTTTCTCTTGCAGGTAGTGACAAATAGGGACACCCAGGAGACACTGCTGTGTATGGCATGTGTATTTGAAGTTTCAAACAGTGAGCACGGCGCACAGCATCATATCTACAGACTGGTGAAAGAGTAAGAAGCACCATTCATCTCTCTCCATCATCCTTCTTTCCATAGACTTACCAACCTCCAAACAAGTGGCAGTGCCTCTACCTGAAAGTCACACCTACAATGCTTTTCAGGTCATGGTATAGGGTGAAGTCATTTGCTATGAATTATGTTTTAGTGTAAATGTTTATTTGACTGCAGCTGTGAACTGGAGTACAGTTGTTTAATGTCTAAATATGGGAATTCATGTCTAAAATGTGTTCACTTGGTCTCTGTTGGGTATAAATGTTCTTAAGGAATTCACTAGATTAATTTGGTATATCTGTGTTGTCGTCTTGTTCTTCTTCTTCTTCTTCTTCCTCATTAATTTGATTAAGACAAACTAAAAAAACATAAATGGATGCTGGTCTTTTCTACCAGTAGCCTTAAGTGGTCTGTGTAATATGTTGGAGTGTGTGTTGTGTGTCTGTAGTTTATCATTTGTGACCATATAAATAAATATGTAAATATATATATATATATATATATACTGTAAATATAGAGGCATGCACCCACGGCCATGAGATTCTCCAAAGAAACTAAATGAACACTACATGAGCAGCAGCTGAAAGCAAATGGTTGTGAATTAGCAGAATTACTGCTATAAAAAAGCTTTCAGAACAATATTCATCCCAGTTCAAGCCCTCCAAGTCATAGACACTAAGAGCAGAATGTTTCGCCTGTATCTGCTCCATGAATGTTGGAAAGTCTTAACCACCTGCTAAACATATCTGAGAATTTTTAAGTTTTATTTGCTAAAATGACTCTAACCGGACTCTCATCTTGTCCAAAAGCACTTTGTTCCTCTTCCTGGACTTGCCTTAGTCATCTGTGATTATAGAACACTTCTAATGATTGTAACACTATAAGTCCCACAGCGGACATGTTTCAGTTTTCTCTGACCCTGAGAGACTCGGACAAATCTTGTGATTGTGATTCCCGCTCCGAAAGTCTCTGCCTTCACATTGACACTGTTCACATGTTTGGCCTACATTAATCCCCAGCCTTAAACATCTTTTCACTGTGTGAGAACTCTAAAAGATGCCACTAAAACTGTGATCTCTGTGTGGAAAGACCTAGCAGGTTCACGCTGTATAAGAAATTCATAAGACAAACAGCCAAAGTACATATAAGTCTACAGTGCCTTAGAATATATTCTGACATTACTTTGCTTTATTTCAAGTTTAAAATCAGTTCTGTGGATGAGACAGGGAAAAGTACATCTTCATACGCATCTCAGATCTTTCATATACCTACGCACTCCTTAAAAAGCGGATTCTGTAGTTTTGATTTCAGAAGTAGCATACCAGTTTTAATTAAGTTTGCAATCTCATGGTCAAAAACAGCCTTGAAAATGCTTTTATGTTTCTCTTTACAATATGTTCCTAAAAATCCTTTAAATCCTCTTTAAACAGAGTCTGACTGCCTTTCCTGCTATAAAAGACCAAAAACACAGAGATAAAGTCAAACCTTTGTCCTCCATTGGTAGCAAGGAAGTGCCTTTGGTTTTGAAATTTAACAGCTTCAAGAAGATAAAAGACAAACTTAAAAAAAAATATTGTATCTAAATCTAAAAACCAAAAAAGGGGACATACAGTATGTGAAACCAATCACCACATTGCCTTTTCAATGGATTGTAATGTCGGCAAGGGAAAGCTGTGTACCTGTGGGGAAAAAAAGGATACATACATTTTGTCACGTCGTAAAATGATTAAGCAAACTGTATTTGAAGAAGACCCGTTTCTTTGCTGGAAGACCTGCTGATAGGGCACAGCTGATATCTGTCAACTCAAAGAAACACTGCGGCTCACTGAGCTGTGCACACTTGCAGGTTCAAGTGTTTTTACAAAGGTTTTCAGAAATGACGTCACATGATTGCATCAGGCCTCTGATGATGCAAACACGGCTGTGATAGACCAGACAGGGACCAATGACCTTTTGATTATCATTTACTATCTCACAACAAAGAGTCCAAGTTTATAATTAATTCATTATTTGGTAGCATTTTACATTGCAACATGGTAATAGTAAGGTAATAATAAAGTAATGTTATGGTAATATCTTTGTATTTCTAATGCAGTTTCCAGCCTCATAATGACAGTGGTTTAAGATAATTTCACAGTGATACCATGTTCTTTTCAAAGTAATATCCAGGCCATAGCTTGGTAATTTTAATCACTGTACACTTCCACCAGTGTAATACCTTACCATGAAAATGTTTGCACATCAAAATTGATAATTACCACATTCTAAAGTTGAAATTCACCCTACCTTTTCATTTTCCATTATTATGAACAAGATAATACTTGTTGGTGATTACTGTAGAAATAAGAATTACCATAATACTACCGGCCTGTTGCAAAATTGTGACAATGATATTACTTTATTTTTACTCTACTGTAAAGTGTTTACGAATATTTTAATAGTCATCATTTGTAAGTCAGTTAATAGACTGTAATTTGGACCAGTTTTAATGTGACTAATGTAAAAAACTGTTTTCAAAACCTGCTGTGGACGAGGCCACCGAGGTTAAGACATTTGTCACTGATAAGGACCATGATGAATACTCAGATATGTACTGTTTTTTTTTTTAAACCATTTTTTTCATCTAATGTATTTTAATCAAATAGATAATTGCAGACAATGTCTCCGGTGGATGCAGATCAAGTTGAATCATACAGTATTTTTGCCACAGTGCTGCAGACACCGGAATGTTCCCGGGACTTTTCTTGTGTTTTACCTGGTGTTATCTGGTCACATTTATTGATTACTTAGTGAGATGTTCTTGTTGTACTCGTATACAGTTGTACTTGGTTTTGTGATGACATTGTCTGTACATTGGAAACCCAGTAAGATGGTAAATGATGTTACTGCTGCACTGCTGGTATATTTTGTTACATGTCGTATTCAACAGCAGGGCTGACGCCTTCAGAGGCATGAATGTCTGGTGGACCTTTCCAAGAGAAAATGGACACTTAAAAAAAAAAATCAACTGAGTTGAGGAATTGTGCTACAAACATCAGCAGTTTAACGCTTGTTATTTGTAATTATGTAGGTACTGGTACCTTTTTTTTTGTTTCATGACTATTTTCAGATGGTGGCTTTAAAGTGATTCTTCACATAGCTCACATACAGTTGTCATACACACATTTGAGTTTTTGTGTGCAAATGTTTTTTTGTTTGTTTTGATATGTAAAAAGGTGCTTTGTACAAAGTTATATCTTGGCTTTTCTTGGTACAGATGTGTGATATCTTTTCATATCAATGACGGTAAAGTGTTGGAGCAAAGAAGAGAAAAGACGCTCTGCTGTGTTTCTGTGTTCTGCATATGGTCGTGTCTTTGCTCCGTAACATTATGATGCCTTCTTGATAATATAGTTATTTTGTAGCTTTCTAGATTCTTTCTATGTATGCAATATTCGACTTAAATAAATCTGAAACTTATTGTACTATTTTGTTTTCTCTTCAGTAAAAACGTTTCAAATACTTAATTGTGACAAAGCGACAAGTACTGCAGTATTTTCTGACCCACGGTGTGGCTTTAAATGCAGGAACCTCAGGTCAACACTAGATGGAGCCCATCACATGATTTTTAATTGTCACATACAGTAGAATAGGGACCACTGTGTATCGCAACTCATCAGCAATGGAAGATATTTTCGAAACAAAAATCAAGATTGTGTGAAGAGAAGCCACATATTGAGTACTTAAGAGCTTTTAAAGTAAAGAACTTACTGGTCACATTTTGGATTATACAGTATGTATTACAGGCACGGGCACATGCAGACTTTTGAAGATGTTAATATTGTTATTTTGTTCCATTGCTAAAATATGTCCTAAATAATTATTAAGATTCCCCTACTCCTCAAACATCTGCACCAGTTTGAAGGCTGCATGTTTTTAGAGGAAACCATCTAAAACAAACTGTTTGGGCTTTGAAACCACTTGAACCACATGAAGAAGAATGGAATTATCCTAACAACCAGGCAAACACATGGTTGAAAATGATGATTTTGGAGTTCGAAAGCTGTTTATTCTTTCATAGTGCACCACCATGTGGACATTTATCAAATTACACCTTCACAGATAAACAGATGAAAATGTATCCAGTAGTTTATTTATTTATTTTTTTTGTTTTCATATGCACACAAACTGTGTATGACTCAGTCACAATAGTTATGATAGTATACAAAACTATCACATTTTATTGAACTGATTGTGCACTTGTGCTGCTTATAGGTTCCAAAGATAGTCTTGAGTTGGGGCTCTACATATTTATAACATACATTTTAGTCCAAGCAACCTCACTTTGCTGATACAAATATAGGCTTGGACCGCACAAATTCAATATCATCTACATTTGCTTAAAAATGGAAAACCTTTGCTACATATTAAATAAATACAACACACCAATTCCAACTGTCTTTGGTCAGAATCAGAGAAAATAAAACCTCAAGTTTGTAGACATTTTCCTGGGAGCTGAAGCCAACTGTCTCCTTTTGTTCCACAGATAAGTTACAGTGCTTTGTGAGAATGACAAAATAACATCATTGATTTTATAAGTTTTAGGATGATTCTGAATGTACTTGATTGAAAAATATTACTAACATATAACCTACACTATACTAAACTATAAGAGCAACTGGGATTGCCACATTACATCTCCACGATATGGAAAAAAATATTTTGAAAAGTGTGTGTAGGTACATGGTATTCCTTATGTTGTGGGGACCTAAATCTGTTTACACAGTCACATTATGGGGAATTGTCTTCCTCATGGGGACAAAAATCTATTACTCATAATGTAAATTACTACATTTCAAGGTGAAGACATGTTTCAAAGGCTGAGGTCAGGGTTAGGTTAAGTTTAGGGTCAGGGTATCCAGTCCAATCCAACTTTATTTATAAAGCACTTTAAAAACAATAGCTGGAACAAACTGCTGTACATCAGAGATAAATAAAACATCCAAAAAGACCTAAAAAGGCAAACAATGAACCAGACAATAAAACAATAAAATAATGTACTGTAGGTTAGGGTTAGGGCACTAGTAATTATGTTTAAGGTTAGAGTAAGTCTTTGGGAAATTAATGTAAATCAATGCAATGTCTGTTTGTGTGTGTGTGTGTGTGTGTGTGTGTGTGTGTGTGTGTGTGTGTGTGTGTGTGTGTGAGTGTGTGTGAGAGAGAGATAAGACTGGTAATGATCTTAAGAAAAATAAAAGAAAAAGTCAGTGTTGGAGATTTCTGACACCATGTGACACTAACTTAAAACTTTTATAGCTTTTCTGACTTGTGAAAATTGTTGAATTTAATCATATCTTATTGTCATTTGATAGAGTTTGCATACAGTACCGATATAACCTTTTGTGTTTTATTATTATTATTATTATTGTTATTATTGTTATTATTAATGTCAATATTATGGATTCAGAGCGTGGCACATATGACCACACACCACTCCGTCAAGTGTTAGTCATGTGACCATAACAGAGGCAGTTCTTATAAGGGAGAAGTTTTTTTTTTCTTTGACTTGGCCTCAAGAAAGTGCAGGAGGAGACACATGGAGTAAACCTCCAGCTCCGTCTGCAGCGCGCACGCACGCTCACGCGGGGAACGAGTATGGACACTGCTGCTGCGCTTTATTCAGGACAGGTGGATTCAAATACACTGTGTGTTTGTCTTGAAACTTTTTCCATTTAAGTACTTTAAAACACGGATCACTGATGGAGTCGCAGGAGAGTAAGATATCAGTGTGGGTCTGCCGGGAGGAGAAGCTCGTCCTCGGCTTGTCAAAGCGCACCAGTTGCGCTGATGTGGTCAAAGTACTCGTGGAAGACCAAAACTCTCAGCGTGCACTTTGCGCGGCACAGTCGTACTGCATCGTGGAGAAGTGGAGGGGTTTCGAGCGGATTTTGCCGCACAAGACTAAGATTCTGCGGCTCTGGGTCGCGTGGGGAGAAGAGCAGAAGAACGTGAAGTTCGTGTTGGTGAAAAGCGAAGCGTCTTTGGAGAAGCACGGAGCGCGGAGCGCAGAGGCGCGTGTGGTGCCGAGCAAGCAGAGCCCATGCGTCATCAATAAAGGATCCACACGGTCCCCGATGGCGGGAATTTCATCTGAAAAGCAGCGTCGGATTGTGAGGAAAGCTTTCAGAAAGTTGGAGAAGATGAATAAAAAGAGGGCGAAGGTTGCGCACAGAGACGCGCCCTCTGCGGAGAAGATGGAGACTCTGGTGCACTTGGTTGTTTCTCAAGATCACACGATCCGTCAGCAGATCCAGAGGATTTCAGAGCTGGACGCAGAGATCGAGAGGTGCGAAGCAAAGGTGCATTTTGACAGAATCAAAAGACACGGGATTAACTATGTTCAGGACACATACTTGGTTGGCGCTGCTGCAGCTTCCAACCGAGAGGAGGAGAGTCTGTGTCCGACTGAGACACTGGCCAAGTTGGAAGAGTATGTGCCGTGGTGTGAGGAGGTGGTGAGACTGCAAGAGCAGCTGTGGGAGCAGGAGGCGCTGACAGATATCATCACGGCGCAGATCCAGGAGGAGCTGAACCAGCGCTGGATGCAGAGGAGGAGAGAGGAGCTGCAGAGGAGAGGCAGGGAACCTGGCGGGGGCGCACCAGACACAACATCAGAAAACGAGCTGCTTTTAGAAGAAGAGAGGATCAAAACGCAGCTACATGCCAGTTTATACATCGGTCTGCGGCTCAGCACGGACTTAGAGGCTTGTAGGAACGATTTGGACCTGACCCACGAGATTTGCGCGGCGAGGGAGAAGGAGATGAGGGATTTGCTGGAGAAGGTGAACATTCTGGAGATGGATGAAGGGTCAGCCTGCAGTGAGGAGACATGTAGACAAGGGGGAGATGATGAGAAAGAGCTGCTGAGCACTTTGGAGAGGAAAAGTGAGTGGGTGGAGCAGGCCAGAGGAATGTCAAAGGTCAACAGTGTGAATGATGATGACTCAGACACTGGTTTAAGTTCTCTGCACAGTCAGGACTCGGACAGTCAAACTGTGTGGGAGTCTCTGGTGTAAGACTTGAGCAGGGGAGTCTTTGGGGTAGGGGGTGATATGGCCCAAAATATTATCACCAAAAAAGTTTAAAATCAGTTGCTATCAACACATTTTGTGGTAAAGCGTCAGATAGTTAAAGATTAAGTTTTGCGTCCGATGTGAAAGTTGAATGTGGTTTTAAATTTCTTTAGGGACGAAACCGCTAAAACTTGTAATCAGAAAAACACACATCAGAGGTACAATGTAAAGCATTTAAAGGTCCACTGTGTAAGAACTAGTGACATCTACTGGTGAATCTGCAGATGGTAACAATCTCACCAGGTAATATGGCCTTCACGTTCTGGAGAGGATGTTGTTCTTCATTGTTTTTGTCATGATATTATGCTTTAAAACGCAAAACTCTCCCTGTTGTTGTTTTCTGTTCATGCTATAGAAACACACCAATGCTAGATGGCAGCCTTCACAAAAAGAGCCCCTTACATGTAAAAGACTTATTCTGGTCTTACAAAAATGATTTTTTTTGTATGAAGACATTACACACATATAGCATATTTATAGTTAGTATATTGCATTTCAAACACTTCTAAATGTTACACACTGGGCCTTTTAATAGCCATTGTGTGTTGTGTCTCAACATGTGTTTGCACAATGCATTAACACTATATCAGTAATGTATATTAAACATTTTTATATTGATTATCATAATTTACTTGGGGTTAGCTAACATTTAGTACATGTCCATGCACAGCAATAGACTGGAGCTGAACGTTTTTATTACCTCTGCCGAGCTTTTCTGTCTGTTAGCAGGATTACACCAAATATACACAATAAATAAATAAGTCAATAAGATTCCCACCAAACTCAAGGGCTCCTTCATTGGCTAGGGAGGAAGAGTGAAAGATTCCAGGCAGAGCATTTTGACATGTTTGTTAATTTCTCAAGAAAAATCTTTTGGGACTTGAAAATCAGACATAATTATGGTGCTGAGATTATTTTGTGCAGATTTTCCAGATTACTTTCCTTTTGTTTTCCTTTAGCACTAGTCAGGTGTGTAGGTTTCATAGACTGCATCTAATAAGTGGATGTAGTCTTTGCAAAAGCAAAACAAACTCCTGCTTTGAAGCCTGGAGAAATGCCATGTCAGGGATTTAAATTGGAAATTCACAGATGCACCTTCTGGACAAGACCAGCTGTCATTCATCCTTTGCCCACTCATACGTGCTATGGGCCATCATTTATTTTTCTTGTAAATGGCAACATACAGTAATTTACACAACTGACTTCATGTGCGATTGAAGAAGCCTCCATAGACTTTATAGACTTTCATTCAAATTGAGCTTTTTTACCAACCAGTAGTATAAACCCCCCAGTGACTGTTCATTAAATTGTTGCTTCCTGATTAAAGTCACCCAGCAAACAGTTTTTTTTTTTTCAGTCTATGATTGGGCTATAGTCTTTGCAAATACAGTATATGTGCAATGTGGATTTTCTTGTGGGATGTTTCTGAAAGCAGATGTTTTCACATTAATAATTAAAAAAAACATTTTTTTTGTATCTTGAATTGATGGTTTCCTCATTTCTCTAGTTAATGTACAGGCTGCAACGTGAGAGATGACATGAGAAGATGTCAGAAGGTTAAATCATCTCAGGTTTCACTGTATCCCAGACACTAGGTGATAAAAAACACACTAAGTTGTGAATCATGAAGACATAATAACATCTGCAGTCAAAACAGTAGCACAGTTTTGGAGGTCGCCTCTACATCCTGACTTCTCACTGAGAGCAGTTGACCTTGTTCACTCACTGGTGATAAGAAGTGACACTTCACACAGTAGCTTGGTCCTTTCTCTTCTTCAGCCTGGACAATATCACAGATGATATGAGTTTTACATGTATTAAAGCATGACTATCAAAGGTCTCAGGCGGCAGCATACCTTTTTATTCCCTGAATGAAAACATCACTCAAAGCACATTAACTAGATTGAAAACAAAATCCTCTAAGAGATACAAATGTAGGAACAAATTCCATAAAGACTTTTTAAAACGGCAATAATGTGTGCAGAGGCCACCAGCAAAACAATGAAAGAATATAAAGTTTCCTCCCTTGATAAATCCACCCATAAGTGAATACGCAGTGATACATAACCCAACAATAAAGTATACATTACTACCTGTCATTAGTGTTGTACTTAATAGGTGTATTGAATTATTTCAACCAAAGGAAGAATAAAAGAAAAAGAAAGTGTTTTCTCAGCATATAGAGTGACTGAGTGACACAGTGGCAAAAGAAATGTTAGATAACTGTCATGTTATGTTGGAGAATATGGGAGAAGTCTGTTCTTGGTATTTCACAT
This sequence comes from Brachirus orientalis, assembly GCA_016785285.1. Lineage (NCBI taxonomy): Eukaryota > Metazoa > Chordata > Actinopteri > Pleuronectiformes > Soleidae > Brachirus > Brachirus orientalis. The sequence goes on from JAFBJR010000172.1 coordinate 4,674,472, forward strand.
GGGATTTTATTATGATGATTATTATTATTATTGTTATATTTTAATTAGATTTAGTTTGCAAACAGACTATAGAATAAAACATCTGTTTAAAACAAAATAGTGTCCCTAACCCTAACCCAACCCGTGCAGATAGCAAATCATGCCGGCAGTGCAGCAAGCAGGGTGGCACCTGGGGTGGTGCAGATTCCACCCCCTAGACACATCCATGAACATATACTGAGATTAAGGTACTGTAGACAAAATACTTGCTAGTGGCTAAAATCTGTTTTCTCCTCTGTGCCTGCTGACAGAAACAACATCAGTGTTTAGGTTCCAGTGAAAAGCTTGAATGAAGTCAGTGTTAATAATTTACCTCATGCAGCCATACAAAACCTGAACTATTCATTTAGCCATAAGACAGATTGTGTTTTTTTCTTTTTTAATTAAAAAAAAAATGCTTTTCCCCAACCCCAACCATGCCCTTTGTACCTTAACCCAACCCCAGATTACGCCTTTTGCCCAAAGCTGAACAGATTTATAAATCAACCTCTTTTCCTCATTCCCGCTGTTGATATAAGTCTGTAGGTGTGTAAGTAAGAAAAGCAAATTTGTGTCAGAAACATGAGCTGCAGAAAAAGACAATGACAACATGTGATCCTGGTGACTGAGATGCAAACAGACAGACACAACGTCTGGGTGTGTGTATTACCTCAATACTATTTATAACTTTAACCATTTCATCCTACAATGCTCGCCCTAATTAACCCTTAAACAAATGTTTGATGGGAGGGGGGGGGGAGAAGAACATCACTGCCATGTCAATATCCTCACTGTCAAGGTCTAAATACCAGAAATGATCCTGTCAATGACAGAAGAACAAGAACATGCACATGTACCAGTCACCTTAAAAGTCACTCTTTGTTCTTTGAATTTAGGACAGAATCATTGTCAGACCAAAGGAACTATACTGTATTACACGCTGTGTGAATGGCATCCTTCCTGCCTCTCAGCAGACACAGTAGTAAATCCACTCTGCTCGACTCTCATGTGACTCTCTTTCATTGGGCACTTTGTTATAATGAGGAACATAAATTAACCTGACCTGATTGAATATAAAACTTTATCTCACATGTGACAAGCAGCTTTGTAACACTATAGGAGGACATTCCTCGCCTTTTGTTTCAGACGCACAGTATTTTCCACTGCACAGAGTTGGATAAATATCAAGTTTTGATTATGTGGAGTGAAGTGGAGCCTTCCCCCAACCTCTGGAGCTACTTGAGATGGTTTTCAGGAATCTGAAGTGTCCGCCTCTAAAGCTGTTCACAGAGTCTTGTCTGATTAAAAAAAAGCCAAAAAGAATTTTTAGGAATGTCAGCAATAGGTTTGAATAACTTGGAATTACTGTTAAAGCTTCCCAAAGCCTGTCTCACTATTGTTTTTATCACAAAGGTATATCAAAGACTCCGTCTTTTATTACAGCTTTCTGGCATGTACAACTCACATCCATGTGCAAGATAACAAAAACATGCCAGACTCTGATTAAAAAAAAAAGTCACAGTCTTTGTTAGGGGGTCATCATAGGGTTCAGAGGTGAAGTTATCAGAGGTTAAAGTTACTAAAGCATCGCAGAGACAGCAGAAGGACTGTGACTAGCTCTTCGTACACAGAGAAGAAAGTCTCCTGCTGTGGGATCAGAGAACTTTGCAGTCAGCCACTAAATCATTATGTCACTTGGAGAGGTGCCTCTTTTCATGCATCGGCTCTGTCTAACGGATTCTTCACGATGAAATGACGTTGTGAGGAATATAAGAATATCCCACTCCGGAGACTTTTACAGGTCAGCTAGTCTCTCTTTATATACAGTATATATATAAAAAGTGTTATATCACATCAAACTGTCGAGTAGAGGAAAACAAATTTCTCCTAAAGACTTTCATCCCCAGAGCAAACTCTTTCAGGAAAAGAAATGAACAAAGAAATGAGCACATTTTAATGGCAGACCTGCACAGGCTCTCTAATCCCTGCAATGCTTCACTCTGTGTTCTTGGCTGCCTTTGTTCGGCTTCAGAGAGTGATCGACCATGAAGTCACTAATGAAGGTATTGACTCGAGAGCCAGGACTTCAATACCACCTCTGAGATGTGAGCCACTCAGAAAGCACTCAGCCTGCTGTTAACAGCCTGGGGTCTCCAGTGTGCACTCATTAGACGTCATTGTCCTGGTGGCAGGTGTGTTAATCCTGTAAGACTGGCTGCTGACCTGAGGACCTCATCTGTGGGACACTGTACAGCTTCTCTGCGAAACACTCAAGGCCTGTCACCTCCTGTAGATCTGTCACCAACAGGCTCATTACCCTCCAATAACCTTCCTCGGAGATGTTAAATGTTTGTGGCCTCTCTTCAGAAGATGACCACATTGTAAATCCAAAATTTCTCATAGGACAACACTTGGAGCAAGAGTTAAAAGTCATCACTGGTGGGGGAAAGTCTGGAAATGCAATATGTTTTCTAGCAGCTTCTCCAGGGAGATGCAGTATAGCATTATACTTAGTTGTCCATATGAAAAGTTCAACAGAATTTCCAGGATACAGTGACTGAAAGGCTGTGAAAAATATGGGAAACACTGCTCTCAAGCCTCTTTCACACTAAGATTAACAGGTATAGTGCAGATTTTTGAAACCAGGTGAACCCACTTAACCCAATTAACCCTATTTCCATACTTCCCATCGTTGGCCGGTGATGCTTTTTTCCCATATGTGAAATGTGAAGTCACAAATGCACCAGAAACAAAATGAGTCAGAGGAAGAGAAGGGGTTAAATTACACTTTGCATGTCTGCGTTTCTGCTCGGGCCCATGAGGCATTAACTTCCACTGTGGTCCTCATGGACCCAACACAGTTGAATGAGATCACATGTCCAGCTTGAGTCTATGCATCTGTAGCCTATATTTCAAACTCAATGGTAACGGCATGTTTCTATCCACCAGGCGCCGAGTGGGCTGTACCCAAAGGTCATGTCAGCGAAAAATGTAGTGTGATGTCGTACGACGACGGACTACAACATCAGATGCGACACAACAGAGGACAAGCAGCTCTTCATTTCCTGCTCGGTTTGTGGCTATTTGTCTCACCAAAACATCAAGCTTAGTATGAGAATAGACTGTGGGCGTTGAAGAAACACTGGTTGCAAGCTAGTGACATTTTCCTGTTGCCCAGTCAGCTGACGGGAAGGGTGCCAAAAATAGAACGGTTTGTGGCCGGTTTAGTACTATGCTGTAACAAACTGAACAGTAAGGTTCTCAAAAACATTTGTGGCAAACAACTATGGTAACAACCAGAAGATAAATGCATGTCATAAAATGGGGATTCAAATGATGCCTGACTTTGCATCACTGCCAAAAATGACAAAGGGCCTTTCATTCCCACTTTTGCCAGTTGGAGCCAAAGTTGATAATGTATTGCAGAGTAATTTGACTTGGAAATGAATGTCAATGAAACACACTCCTGGATTTACCTGGTGGCATCGTGTTCACTTTTCAGTAAAGTGTTTGAGGGTTTAGTGAAATCAAACATTTAACAGCTTCAAGTGGTCTGTGGCTAAAGGTGTCCCACCCAGGGTTAGTTACGTATTTTGCAGCTGAGCATGCGGGTTCAGTTATCTTCTTTAACACAGAGACATATTCTCTTATCCTGCACAACAGAGGAGTTCATGGGTGTGTTTGGTGTATCAGTTACAGAAAAACACATGAAGACGTCTGGGTGTTTCTGAAAGTCACTGAATTATCTTCCTCTCCACAAAAGTGAAAGGATTTAGCTCACGGCAAAAATCATACGGTCTTTTCTCCAGAACAGTTTCTTTCTGTGACCCCCCACCCCCCACCCCCCCACCCCCCCACCCCCTTATTAGCTAATGGGAAAGTTTGGTCTCACACAAAGAGAATGGGATTGTGTTGCAGCAACTTTGTGGGTCACACATTTTCTCATTTTGAGACAAACAACCCCATGCACACATGTATGATGGCAACCACAGACACACACAGGTGCACGCAGCTATACATTTAAGCACTCTCATTGTCTTCCATTCATTTGGACTGAGCTTCAGTAAATGTATTTCACTTTTTAAAAAAGAAAAATTTCAAAGAAATCTCTTTATATAAGAAAACCCAACTTGTGTTACTGAAAATGTTTGAAAACTGATATTGTCATTGTTTTGTTTAGGTTTTATAAAAGTAGTTGTGTAGAACTCTGAACCTCTTGCTTTGTGCTTTGTTCACAGGAGCCGTTTTTTGAAAACTACTGCTCTGTGCTCAAATCAAGATCATTTGTCACTCCACAGGTTTGTAAACTGTCCAAAGTCTCACAAGATACTTGACTGCCACCCTTAATCTTTACAGCTTCTCTTGTCAGATACTGATCTGACAGCAGTTACAGCAGTAATCTGATTACAAACAAAAAAACATGTGAGTGAGTGCACACGTGTCTCATGTCCAGGGTTTTGTGTCCATATGTTTGACTGTGAAGGTTCACATTCATCCAGGTCATGGTCATCTTCAGTAGTTAGATATAGGCAACTGGCTTGAATTTAGTTAACATTTCTCAAGCAAATCCAGTCCTATAAGAGTCATTTATTTTATTTCATTTAGTTTTTGTACTTCATTAGAAAAAAGATTAAATAATTGTTTACACACACACACACACACACATATATATAGTCAACTTTCTCATAAATAAATGTAGGTATATAATATTACAGGGATGTAATTTGTCATTGACTCACTGTTCATTCACTCAGAACTTTCATCTGTTCATCGACTTCTCTGTCGTTAACTCAGAGCAGAGCAGGGGTTTCAAACTGTGCTTTTCGTTCATTTAATCCTCTGACATTTATTTGCTAAAATACAATTAAAGAATTAGGTTAAAACACAAATTAAATGATCATACAAACACTGTATACATCAAAGCTGGAAAATCTGTTTTGACATGTAACGTACAAGAAATGACATGGCGTTTAATAAAGTGCTTGAAATATCATTAAGGGGTGAATCAAAACAGAATAATTTGTCCTCTGCATTTAATGGTTATGTGCGAGATTTCATCATGCTGTGATGCTTCACGCACAGTCTGGTTCGGAATCATATGGTCATTTAGAAAAAAATGACAGAAGTGGACAACAGCCATTCAGACATTTACAGTCATTCAGACATTTTGATGAGGATTGTTTAAATTTCGGATCGCTCCACACCAAAGATATTGCCCTTGAAATGTGCATGATGGGGGGCTTTTAGTGCTTTTAAAGCCCTCGTAAAATAGTTACCTTTTGAAAAGTTTAAAATGGGCAGCTGGTATCCATAGCACACAAATCTACAGACAGTGAAATCCTTCTAAAGGGTTCTAGGGTTACAAAATGGGGACTGTCTTGAAACATAACTTGGTAAAAAAAAAATAATAATTTCTATGTCTTTACATGAATCGACACTGATCCTCCATTATTTCCTTTAATCATTTAGGGTTCTGCACTTGGAAAAGGTCTTAAAAGTATGTCCCAACATTTGATAACATATACCAAAAATATATTTGACAGTGGCAAAAAAATTAAAAATTAATTATTTTAATTTACTACTCCAGTCCAAACTGATGAATATGACATATCTTTTAATCCTGAAGTCACACCAAAAGACGTGAAGTACAATAGAAGCCTATCAGCTCCTACAGGAGCAGATCACAAGTCCGTGTCACTCTACATCCTGCCACGATGTTCATTATCACACTGTATTGTCAGTGGAGACTCTCAAGGCTCATCTTATCTCAGTGGCAGGGACGAGATGTTTCAGGTCAACCAGCCTAGAGACAAAATGTTGGTTAGGCATAATGTCATGTTTTTAAAATACGAATCCAGTCACAGGAAATAAGTGGATCTGGATTCAGCCATTTTAATTTGTGGAAGAGGCCTGGAGGGTAAAGCAGCTACAGAGATACATGTTTATCGTGTTCTCTGTTTAAAAAGTTTAAACATATCCATGTCCTGGTATCACTTTAACAAACAACATACAAAACCAGGAAAGGGCCATTGCGCAAATGAAAAAAATGTCTACATCTCTGCCAGGTTAGACAGGAAAGCCCTCTTGACACTCAAGTGCAAACCTCTCCAATATGTTAAAAGGTGGGGCCTCTTTTGGGTGTTGTCATGGAAATCGGTCATTTGGACATCTGTGGGAACCAAAACGTTGAGGAAACCAGACTTATAAGGAGCTGAGAAAAGAAACTTTAGTAAGAAGAAACACTAAATGATTTTTGCCCTTTCTTTCAAACTGAGAGGAGGATTTAAATATTTCTTATAGGATGAGAAGAAAGTTTTGGCTTCTTTACCCCTGACTGGGGATAGAAAAATAACTTGTGAAACTAGATACAATTTTTTTGTAGGCTCAGAAGCCAATAAAAAAAAGGATTATGTATGTTTGTGTGTCCTGTTAAGTGTCAGAATATAGTTAGAAATAAAGATCCCATGATCATTTCGACCAATGGTCCAAACCCAGAGTTAACAGTGAATGGGTCAAGAGGTTGGACTTAAAACATTACACACACACATATGCATCAGTCACATGACTTCTACACTCTTATCAACCTTACATGTATGACATACAATAAACAGCATGAGGTCAATGGTTATAGCAGAAAGGGTCCTAAAGAGGTGACAAGAAAGCACACATGCACATAGACACCCGCGCGCGCACACACACATACACGCACACAAACTGGTTTCCATAACTTCAGAGGACATTGCATTGACATATTAATTTCCTGTAGACTTACACTAACAGTAACCATAACCTTAACCTAACCCTAAACTCAGCCTAACTTTAAAACATGTACTCACCTTAAAATTTAGTAATTTACGTTATGGGGACTTGATTTTTGTGCCCATAACGTGACTGTGTAAACAGATTTAGGTCCCCACAACCTAAGGAATACCAGGTACACACACACACGTGTTAAGTCCCACCATCCTCTACTCCTTTATGGAATAAATGAATGAACATATCTGGTCATAACTCTCCTTACGCCTCGTGACAACCATTCATGAGCACTGTTAGACAAAGGTCAAACAGCATGCTTCATGCTTTGTGGCTCTCTGAATGAGATTAAATCTTATGTACGGATGTTTGTTACTGAATGACACCACATTTTCAAGGTGATTTTCAGTCAGTATCACAAAATTACTGAAGATCAACGAAGACTCCTACATCTGACACATTGGCATAGATTGGAGCACAGGTGTTCTCAACTGTGCTCCAATCTAGTTAGTGCAGTATTTAGTTCTGCACAGAAAAGAGGAAATGTGATGAGTCAGATGATGAAAAGTGACAAACTACAAAGATTTTATTGTGGATAACAATGTTAGTCATCCCATAAGATTTAGTTTTGACTATGTTTTGAACAGATAATCTTTGTCATTCAGTGTGTTTAATTCAACAGCCACAGAGTTTTTGCCAGCGTGCACCTGGACAGACAACACAGAGTTTAGTCATCATGTTATCAGTCTCCAAACATTTCCCCATGAAACCCAAATGTCACAGCTTCTGCTCACTTTCTTTTCAGTCTTTTTCAGGCACAAAAGACATACTTGGACTACTGTAAACAGGTTTCAGCAAAATACAAGTCAAAAAAGTGACGAAACCTATATACAGACCAACAGCATGCTTTATTTCTATTTATGTAACTCAGCATGTCATTTTTATATTAATTTAGACTGCTTTAGTGATGACATACAGCTGAAACGCCATAATACAATATAAGTTATAATGTACCGTAGCAGAGCATCAACCTTTATTTTCATGGTTGCTATGACACAGTATTGTCGAAAGACACAAGTCTCATGTTACTTTTGTCTCATTTAGACCTTTGACATTTTGTTGTTATTGTCAAGGATAGAAAACGTCTTTTGTAGTTTGGGTTACAGAAGGCTGAGAGAAAAGCTGAATTATACTAAGTTACATAACGCTACATATAGATTACCTTAATATCCATAAAGATAACTCTATTTCATGGACATACAGGTACAGATCCATTAAGATGCTCAGCCGCCCACGTTATAGGATAAAGAATGGTAATCGACAACCGGATGAGACAAAGCCTTTCCAGTGTCTCCAGTGATGACTTTTATCTCATCTCTGATTCTATTTTTTTGTCTGTGATTCCGACAGATATTTATGCAGAAATATAAATGATTAATAATATTATGAGAGCATTATTTTCAGTAACAATAAGAACATATAAGAAGACGTTGTCACACAAACTGTGACATGACAGTGGCGATCTTTTATTTTAAAAAATCTTTTATTTTATAAACCTCACTCTCTCTTTTTGCTAATTATTTCACATGTCAGTATTTGTTGCACTGACACTCTATTCTGCCGAACAAGCAGATGGCTGATCAAATTAAAAAAAGATATAATGTTGCACATTCACATATCTCTGGCTGAAGTATATTAAATTAGAAGACACAGGAGCCTGTCCTCACCCATCTGTTAGGGAGATAAAAAAGACACAATTACACATCTCACATAAACCATCAAAGAAATGTACTGGTTTAAACACTTTGTGTATGAACTGGAGTGACCTTTGACATTATAACATGATCCCTCTGGTCACTTACATTGTAGGTTGTACGGCCTCACCGTCGCTTGGTGTTTCTGACAGGATTTGTGTTGGTTAGTGAGGACGTTCTTACAGCTCAACATATTTAAACAAGTTTATTGTTGGATCTGAAGATGTTCTATGAGTCTTGACACAAATGTCTGTGGTGCATGAACATTCTTATGAACTGTGTGTGTTCATAAGAATGTGGTTGTGAGGACTAATCTTGGCTCAGAATGTTAATATTAGTAACATTGTGGCTGCTCCTTATAAATCAAGAGGATGTTTTAGGGTCGTGACCTGTTTGACATTTGATATCTACTATCTAGGTGTAATGGTAGGTAGGAACTGTATCATGTATTTATGGAAAGTGTGCGTGTTTAACAGAAGTTTTGATATTTCAAGCTACATTTATAACAATTTAGGACGATGGATTGTAATTATTTCTGCTACCTTCTGTAGCATAGGCCAGGTCAGATTAATCATAAAGTACTAGTTGAAATTCTGTGGTGCATGAACATTCTTATGAACTGTGTGTGTTCTTATGAACTGTGTGTGTTCATAAGAATGTGGTTGTGAGGACTAATCTTGGCTCAGAATGTTAATATTAGTAACATTGTGGCTGCTCCTTATAAATCAAGAGGATGTTTTAGGGTCGTGACCTGTTTGACATTTGATATCTACTATCTAGGTGTAATGGTAGGTAGGAACTGTATCATGTATTTATGGAAAGTGTGCGTGTTTAACAGAAGTTTTGATATTTCAAGCTACATTTATAACAATTTAGGACGATGGATTGTAATTATTTCTGCTACCTTCTGTAGCATAGGCCAGGTCAGATTAATCATAAAGTACTAGTTGAAATCCATACAGATCACTGACTTTTGTAGATTGTAGTCATTTATTAAAATATTTTAACCAATAATAATTATAATAGTAATAATAATAATAATAAAGACACATTTCAAACCTGATAGTTAAATAAAAATGACATTTCCTGTGTGTGGGTACAACAAGTCTTCCTCAGTTTGTTGTACTCTACTGCCAACATGTGGTGAGAAGGGACAATGGCAGAAAAGACTAATCATATGACAAAGACAATACTTGATTTCTTTCTATATATCTCTGATTATCAGTTTATTCAATATTTTTTTTACCTCATCTCTTTTAACTCCTCATAATAATGGAGTAAAAAAACAACAACAACACATTGCCAACTAACAGATTTACAACTGCTGTTGCTTCCAATAACAATTATAATGGCCAGACAGTTAACGGAGGTCGAGCAGCATTAACAGTCATGATTATTATCAGAAGGAGGATGTTTTTTTTTTCTTAAAGGCCAATTATCAAGCAATTTCCTGGCGTTGAATGAGAACAGAGAAAAATTGCTCATCATTCTGCGACACTTGCCTTGTGTCTCTTATCAAAGCAGATATGTATTAACATTGAATGAACACGGCAAATCAAACATGTAACCGCTTCAATAACACCTTCGACTTCAGTAAATATCTAATGTCTTCTGGCAAAGTCAGTGGTGTTTTAACAACTGTTCTGTAGCTGCCTTTTTCTGTGCTCTATATGTGCTTTTCCATTCACTCCATTCGTTTTTTAAAATGCGTTTAACACATTTATTGTCTGTGTTGCGCTTATTTGTCAGGCTATTTGTCAGGCTCTTTCATCCACTGTTACACTGTTGATCTAACATTAGTATTTTCTGATTTATTTTTAAAACTATGTTTAAAAGTCAACACACATTCATGTCAAACTTGCTACAAAAAAAGCAGAGGTTTTGCTTTACCATCTATGAAAATGATAATTGAACAGCAAGAGCCTATTCTCTTTAAATCAAAAGAATCAGGTTTTTCAGATATTAAATCTTAGGATTTACCATGTCTTCTATCTCTTATATAAATCATGTCTGACTCTGAGTTGCCCTGTTCAGATGTGTGTACTGACTGAAGCTGTTAAATGTGTAGTTAAAAGCAGAAGGTGCTCAGCTGCTTTTTTTTTTTTAACCCTAGTTTAACCTTTGACATGAGTACTGATATCATCACTAGTGGTTTGTTGACTAAGCAATGTTGTGTCATTTCCTCTCAGCACACAGTTAATTAACGGTTGAGCCGAACCATGAGTTAAACCACTTTGTCCTTTTAGTCAGACTCATAACCACAGGAATAACAAACAAACTACATAATTAACAAACTATTTGTTTATGGTCAGAGTAATATACAGTGAATTATTGTGACATAATAGCCAAGACATACAATATAATGGATTTCAGTCTATAGCCCTTTAGGTTTTACACGTTGTTGCTTTCATGGGTGTACTGTATATTCTCAGTCTCTGTTATGCTCTTCGCTGCATCCAACTCAGCGGTGTGTGGTGTGAACAACTCTCTGAGGTGATTGTTCTGGGCTCTGACTGGACGGCTCCAAAAAGCACCACCAGGGAGGTTGTGTTGTTGGCTGTGTTTATTTTAAGGCAGATTAACTCTAAAAGTAAAGAATGAATTTAGATTTAACTTTCTGGGGATGGAGGATGTGGCCAAAGGAAGAAATTATTAGTTTTTGGTATAAACCTGAATTATTATTATTATTTATTTATTTATTTATTTTTCAAAACAATTAACCTTACAATAGTGGGGAATACACAATATTAACTAAAGTTTCTTAGTGACGGTTTGAGTCCCCTGAGTGCTTTCTTTAGTGCTTGAAAATAAACCTGCAGATATCATTAAAAAGGTATGAGGTTCACAGAGTATAATGCAATACAATATTAATTTTGAACAAAATGCTGTTTGCCCCATTGTGTTTTTCACCTTTCTTGCCTAATTTCAATAGAAGATGTTGCATTCCTTTTAAAACTAAATGGGATTGGGCTCCAGTGGGTCCTGGCCAAGGTCCTGTTTACATTTATTGCACACGTTTACAATGAAGGAGAGGAACGGTGGTTAGACTGATCAGTGTGTGAATGTGTGATCTGTTCTGGTGGAAATTACAGTGCTCTGTTACTTTTTCTATAAAACAATGAGTGAGTGAAATCAGTGCTACCGTTCCATCTAACCTGTGTGTAGATTTGGCCTCTTCCCTGTTTAGGTTTATGTGTCCACTAGGTGGCATAGTGGTGTAACTGGGGGTCATGCCAATACAGGTGGGAACTGTCGTCCAGGTAACAGGTGTTGCTTGACGGAAGGGAGCACACAGCTTTTTGACCGCTTACGCGTATGCTGTGCTTACGATGCTTTGTCGCACTGTCGCCTGTGTATTGTGGATTTTTGGAGTCTCGGTGAGCTGCAATAAATACACCGACGTATAAGACGTTAAGCCTGTTTATTTCCATAAGACACGTATTCGGTGGCTAAAGCTAAGCGCGTCAAATAGGTGCTCGTCTAGCATCCCCTCAGGGGCTTCAAGTACTTGGCTTAGCCTCTACATTCGAGTCAAAAAACTGTTGCTTCACGTTACCGACGCTGAAGGAGTTTTATCACACGCCAAAGTGGAACAACGCCGTTCGCGTTCGGATGGGAGCTACAGCTACAGCTACAGCTTGCTGCTTGTACTAAGCCGAGGGCGGCGGGCCTACATCTAACGCCTGGGATTTTACTTCACGCTGGTTTGGATCAATACAACAGCCATCAGCACAGCAGAGGACAACGCTGATACACGCTGAAAGTCTACATACTCTTCGGATGGCGCCCAACGCGAGGTAGGCCTAAATGTAGCGCTACTTAGGAATGAATGAAATTCAGTTTGTGTGCATATCGCGGGGCAAAATCCAATGCATTGGTGACACTCGGGGCGGGTAACTTGCGTCGTTATCCTGTTGCGAGCTCTGCTACGTTGCTACTTTGTTGTGAACATTTGATCTGAGAAACGGAGTCGCACGAAACCTCGGAGAGACTTACAGGGCCGTACACTGAGTTGAACAATGTTGAACATGGCGTTGATACGCAAAAGGACAAAGAGAAGCGTGTTGTTAAATTAACTGCTAAAGCATTTGCTGAAAAACTCGAACGTCTGCAAAATGAAAGGAAAAAGTTAAATAAGGCAGGCAAATTAAGAGATGTGCTGCACAGTCTCATGAAGAAAAAAGATAAATCACAGGTTGAATGTGTTTTTAATGACTTTGTTAAATTATGATATATGATGAAACAAAAAATGTTCATTCGTCTGTGATGAGTATGTTGCCTGATACTGAACAAGAGAAACATGATGTGTGGTTCAAAGCCAAAATGATTGCCATTAATGATTTTACTTCTAAGGTGGAATTGTGGGTGTCCAGTGCTGATCACAGCGTAATTCCTGATTCTGCTGTTAGCAATGCTGATGATGGTATTAACCCAGAGGACAGTATTTCAAATGTAGGCTGAGAAGGCCACACTGCTTGCCTGTATTGCAGCTTTAAAGAGTAAGCATGCACTGGAGGAACAAGAGCAGCAGATAAAGAGAAAAAGGGAGCAACAAAAGCTGGAAACAATGCGTGCTGAATCCGATGCTAAACTTGCAGTGTTACAGACCTTTTGACAGCCAAAGCCGTGCTAAAGCATCTAACGCAATGAATTCTTACTTGGAGAAAAGGACTCAAAAATCAGCACCTGCATTGGATCCAATGGTAAAGGAATTTAACTTTACGCCTCAGAGAAAACCACAGCAAAATCAGGAGTGATCAGTGCCAGCCAACCAACCAATATCTACTGGCGTGCAACTTCCACAGACTAACAAACAGCCCATAACTAGACCAAAGGAGCGGACTGGTTCAAACAGGCAGAGCAATCAACATGCCCCAGAAACAGGGCAGCAATCCCTGCAAGTCAATGCACCAGCAATGGATCAAAGGCAAAGAGGAGATCTTTTGTCAGTGATGCATAAACAAAATGAAATAACATCATCCCTTGTTCAACAACAGCACTTGTTTTCATTGCCAGCAAGGGATATCCCTTGTATGATGGAGATCTTCAGTATATTTCCTTAATGAGAGCTTTCGAACAAGTAGAGGAAAAGGCCAGCAAGAGTGATTGCCTGTACTATCTGGAACAGTTCACTAGGGGGCAGCCAAGGGAACTTGTCTGTAGCTTTCTACATATAAATTCTAATTTAGACTATGCTAAAGCAAAGCAGCTGTTGCAGAAGCAACACCATGGGCCAAAAGAGAGTGGTGCCAGGGTATTCACTTCGTGGCTTGGAAGTGTCTGGTATCAATGGCGACGTGCTCTATGAACTTCCGCAAACCTTCACACAGAAGAAGATGTCCGTAAGGCTGACAACATTGTAGATGCTGACGACTTGGCAAAGTGGCCATAATTGGCAAAGCTGGAAATTCCCTGGATAAAGGCTAACGTTGACCTGTTGATTGGAAGCAACACACCCAAGTTGTTGGAACCTTGGGAGGTCATCAATACCAGTGTGAATGGCCCCTAAGCTATAAGAACAGCACTAGGATGGGTCATTAATGGCCGTCTGCGTGACTCCAGTCGGAATGCAGAGTGCATGTCAGCTCTGGTCAACAGGATTTCTGTATGCAAGCTGGAGGAAATTCTGCACAATCAGTACAATCATGACTTCAACGAACGAGCTACAGAAGAGCGGGGGCTATCAAGAGAAGACAGGAAGTTCATGGAGATTATGGAACAATCTGCAAATCTCAAAAATAACCATTACCAGCTAAATCTGCCTTTTAAGAAGGATGTGTGCTTGCCTAATAACTTCTCTGTAGCAAAATAAAGGGTAACAAGCCTGAAAAGGAAGTTCCTGAAGAATGAACACTTCTTTAAAGAGTACAGTGCCAACATCAAAGAGATGGTGAGCAACAGCTATGCAGAGGAAGTACCTCCCCAGCAGCTGAGTGGTGACAGTGGCAAGGTGTGGTACATCCCTCATCGTGGAGTGTATCATCCCAAGAACAAAACTCTGCGTGTGGTGTTTGACTGTGCTACATCGTTCAAGGGAACATCACTAAATCAGCAGGGTCCTAACCTCAACAGTGCGTTGCTTGGAGACCTTCTGAGGTTTAGGCAGAACCTGTGGCAGTTATGGGCGATGTGCAAGCAATGTACCATCAAGTCAAGGTCCCAGAAGCAGACAGAGACTTCCTGCGGTTCCTGTGGTGGCCTGAGGGTGATCTCACCAAGGAGTTGTCAGAGTTCCGCATGACTGTCCACTTGTTTGGTGCCATGTCATCTCCGAGCTGTGCCATCTTCGCTCTGAGGAAAACTGCTGACAACAACCAGGCCGACTTTCCGGCAGAGGTTATCCAAACTGTGAAAGAGAACTTTTATGTTGACGACTGCCTGAAGAGTTTGGCATCTGAAGATGAAGCTGTGTCAATGGTCAAACATCTGAACACGTTGTGTCAGAGAGGAGGATTTACTTTGACCAAATGGATCAGCAATAATCACTCCGTGTTGCAAGCTCTACCAGAAGAGCATAGAGCTAAAGATCTAAAGGAACCTGATATGGATTGTGATGAACTTCCTGTTGAGAGAGCCCTTGGCTTGCAGTGGTGCATTGAAGAGGACACTTTTACATTCAGGCTGGAGGCGTGTCAGAGGTCTTGCACCTGACGTGGAATGTTGTCTATGTCCAGTTCAGTGTATGATCCACTGGGCTTTCTGGCACCAGTACTGCTCCCCGCCAAGATCATGCTACAGGAGCTATGTAGAAGAAACTTTGGATGACACTGTACCACAAGAGCTGCTGCATCATTGGACAAGATGGCTAGAGGAGTTGGATAAGCTGCCTGAGTTCAAGATCAACAGGTGCATCAAGCCTAAAGGTTTTGGAAACATCATGCAAGCTAAGCTTCACCACTTTTCAGTGAGGAAGGTTATATCTGAATGCTGTTTCTGTAGAAGACACAATGGTTGGGCAATGGTGCAGAAGATGGCAGACCTGCCAAAGGAAAGGATTATTCCTGACCATCCACCATTCACCAATGTAGGGTTCGACTACTTTGGACCGATAGAGGTGAAGAAGGGACGAGGCACAGTTAAGCGCTATGGTGTGATCTTCACCCGTCTGTCCAGTCGGGCTGTTCATTTAGAAGTAGCCAGCTCATTGGATACAGATGCATCCATTAACTCATTACGCTGCTTCATTTGCAGAAGAGGTCAGGTTGTTCAAATTCTGTCTGATAACAGCACTAACTTCATAGGAGCAGAGAGGGAGCTCAGAGAGGCGCTGTCATCCCTGAATCCAGCAGGGTCTCACTTTGGTGGTGTCTGGGAGCATGTAATCCGCATGTTGAGGAGGATTCTCAGTTCAGTTCTTCAGCAGCAAAGACTGGATGATGATGGACTCCATACAGTCATGTGTGAAGCTGAGGCCTATTTAAATGACCGCCCCATCGCCAAATTGTCCGATGATCCAAACGACCTTGAGCCCTTGACTCCTAATCATATCCTTGTCACCAGGGCTGTTTGAACAACATGACTTGTACATCAAAAGGAGGTGGAGACAAGTTCAGTATATATCCAATCTCTTTTGGAAAAGGTGGATTCATGAATACCTGCCACTACTTTAAGAGAGGCAGAAATGGAATGAACGGAGAAATAACCTCAAGCCAGGAGATATTGTGATCTTTATGGATCCTACTGCACCACATGGTTCCTGGCCACTTGCAAGAGTCTTGGAGGCATGCCATGATAAGAAAGGCCTTGTGCGCTCAGTGCGCTCATCAATGAAAGGCCTGTGACCAAACTTTACTTGCTACATGAGTCAGGTTAGCAGCTAGCAAGGTTTTTGTGTAAATGTCCTCTCTGGGTTAATGTGTGCAAAAAAATGGTGTATTGCTTATGTGTGTGTTTATTATGTACAGTTTTCTTATGGCTCCTTTTTTATGTATGGGAATTGTTATGTCTGTATGCCATTACAATTAGGGGCTGGGGTGTAGGAGCCATTTGGCCTCTTCCCTGTTTAGGTTTAAGTGTCCACTAGGTGGCATAGTGATGTAAATTGGGGTCATGCCAACAGTTTTTTGACCGCTTACGCGTATGCTGTGTTTACGATGCTTTGTTGCACTTTCGCTTATGTATTGTGGATTTATTCGACTGTATGCACTGGGTTATTGGAGTCTCGGTGAGCTGCAATAAATTAGGGCTGCAGCTATCGAATATTTTGGAAATCGAGTATTCTACCGAATATTCCATCGATTCACCGAGTAATCGGATAAAACGTACATTTATCCTATTCCTCCTATTACTTTCGCTTTGCTGTGTTTGCTCGTTTTCGCTGTATTCACTGTTTTGGTCCTGGCGTCTGCCGTTCTGTACCGCTAAACTGTCCACACGTTATCCAAAGCCCACTTCCGTCTTCTTCCGCTTTGTAGGGGACGCATAGCCTGTGACGTAAGCACGTTGTATCACACTAACAAGAGTCCGTGCGAAACGTGAGCTTTAAATGTAATTAAACGAGGCTTCGAGGAAATTCCTTGATCATTTTTTGTAATCGAGTTACTCGAGGAATCGTTGCAGCCCTACAATAAATACACCGATGTATAAGACGTTAAGCCTGTTTATTTCCATAAGACACATATTCAGGTAGCTAAAGCTAAGCGCTCGTCTAGCATCCCCTCAGGGGCTTCAAGTACTTTGCTTAGCCTCTACACCATATGTGTCAAACTCAAGGCCTGCGGGCCATATCCGGCCCATAATACAATTATATCGGCCCGCGAGATCATTTTACATTGATCTATTATTATTGTTATTAATGGCCCGGCGATATGAAGCGCTGATAACACACAAACTACAGAGCCCATAATGCAGCGCAACAACTGCCTTACCGAACGATAGGTTACCTGGGAACATTCCCGCACAGCTAGCCATCTTCATCCGTGGAGTGGACTCCGATTTGAGCATTACAGAGGAAATATTGGACATTAAATCGATGCACGGGACGACGACAGGAAAAGACTTTTTTCAAAACGTATGTCAAAGTGTAACCAACATGAAACTGCCCTGGGGCAAACTTGTTGGACTTACAACAGATGGAGCACCGGCGATGTGCGGTGACAAAAGGGGGCTCGTGGGGAGGACGCGAGTAAAGATGCAGGAGGAGAACTGTACTGGTGAGTTGACAGCATACGACTGCATCATACATGAGGAAACGCTGTGTGGTAAAGTGTTAAAAATGGAACATTTAATGAGCACTGTAACGCAAACCGTAAACTTTATCCGAGCTAAAGGTTTGAACCACCTGCAATTTCAGTCTTTTATGCGAGAAATAGAGAGAGTTTGCCGACATTCCTTATCATACAGAGGTGTGTTGGCTGAGTCGAGGGAAAGATTCTCAATAGAGTTTTTGAGCCACACAAGGAAATTTGTCAGTTCATGGACAGGGTTAGACTCTACAGCTTTGCGGGACAAGAAGTGGAAATGTGAGTTGGCGTTTCTGGCTGACATAACAGCTCATCTCAACGCCTTGAACCTTCAGCTCCAGGGACGTGACCACATGATCACATGTATGATGCAGTGAAGGCATTTCAAGTTCATTTTTTTCATGTTTTTTTGCAGCATGTTCATAGTTGTAACTTTTATCATTTTGACAAGAGATATTTTTATAGAGAGCAAAGTATTTTAAGTTATATAAAGTTTAATATTCCTGTCTGTTTTTATTCCTATTCATGTTCAAAAAACATTTACTTTTAGTGTATTCAATAAATGTTTATCCTGTTCGGCCCATGACCTAAAGTGTGCTTTGAGTTTAGGCCCCCGGAGCAATTGAATTTGACACCCCTGCTCTACACTGTGGACAGGTCAACATTTGCATCACACTCTCTCCTGGGGGTGTTACGAACGAGAGGGAAGATCAGTACAAACTGCTAAAAAAAATGTCTCAATGTATTACTAAGAAGCCATTGGTTGGATTTATGAACTCTCTGACCAAAGAGGTGTAGATGGAGAATACTGTCTCTGCGAATACAGTGAATGGATCTATCATGAATCAACCATATGAACAAAAATGTGGTTTTAAAGTCTTTATTTCATAATTTTATTTTTTAACGTCAAGCTTTGCACAAGAAGATTGTGACCACAATAGCCCGTGCTCTGCTTTACATATTTGCTGTGGGAGGAGCATAACATCACATACCACTGTAAGTGGTGATAAATGATTTTCTTCATGACCAGGAAGTTATTATATTAGTCTTGTATTCTTAACCCCATAAGCACATTTTGTAGTTAGGCCACAAAAAACAAACAACATTAACAGTGAAATAAAACCTAACAGTGACAAAGAGTGCTCAGCCAAACTCATCAAATGAAGGTACAATAATGTTGTAAATAATGTTAATAAGTGTTTTAATGATTTTTTTTTTCCCCCAAACAAAAAAATAAATTCCTTTGGTCGAGTAAAAAACAAAATGAAAATATAAATGAATTTTTCCTTTCACCAGTCTTGTATACCTCATGTTTCTTCTTCTATAGTCATCCAGGTTCTTGAGGCTCTAAGGCCGCAAAGGAGGTGTCAAGGCAATATGGTTATGGTGCCCCTGGTGCTCCACGCTGCAGCATGCTGGGAGTAGGACTAGAAGAGGGAGAGGAGCAGAGGCATTGGAAGAGGACTGGTGAGTCCTCAGACAGCAGGTGAAGGTGCATCAGGATCAGGTTCATTGTTGTAGTTGTTGCTGTAATGATTCCCACTCGGTGGGTGATTGGGTAGGATGTCCAGTTCATCCACTTGAGGCCCAGGGTGCATCACCACCAGCTGGTCCTGGGGGATGTCTGCAGCGGCTGCAGCCAAGTTGGTGATGGACTTGGACTTAACACACTGGAAATCCACGTGACGGCTTTTACCCTCCTCCTTTTCCCAGGACATGCGGATAAATGGCCTCTGTACGTAGTTGTAAATGACCTCTGGGCGACCTCCTGGTCTTTTCTTCACTTTCTCTTTATATGTGGGGTAACCTGACAAAAGCAGATTTTTCAGCTATTACATATCTGTAATACAAAACCTTAAGTTTTTTGTTTTTTTTTACCAATGACTTATAATCTATTAAAAGGTGATATATGTAATATTATATAAGGAAATAAAATGAACATGATGTATCACCAGATATTGAGGAAACATGTTACAACACAACACAAGGAATGCCAGCAGAAAGATCAGAGCACAGCTGTAAGACTAATGCTCTCTCTCCCACTTTGATGGTAGATAATTAACTGTTTACATGGTCCGTTACTGTCCTATGTGTTTATTCTCTGCAGCCGATTGAAAGCAGACACATTTTCCTTCTCAATCTCCTGCTGACATTAAAAATATAAGTTAAAAGTTTAAAGTGGACAATGGATAGTTGGAAAAGTAGATGACCATGACACAGCAATGTTTTTTAAATGGGCTAGCAGTAACTGCTTTAAATGCTAGTTGCTGTTGTATATGTTTTATAAAAAGTATATCACCTTAAAACAACAAATACAACAATAATCCTTCATTGTGAATCTTCACTTACCTTCAATGCCCAGTCTTATTTTCTTTAATCCTCTCTCCTTTAAAACTGACTTGGCAACATCTCGGTTTTCGATATACTTAAAAAATCTGTACAGTTTTGTGCTGTAGATGACTGTGAAGAAAGAAACAAAACAACATTGTCATATTTGTGATTTGTTCATATACATGTCTACATTCTGTATGAGTGTTATCACTTTGTGAGTACTCTTCTCCCATTTGTGGTGGATATTCTTCATCCCAGTCTACGACATCATCATCAGTAAGGACAACAATGTGACATTCCCTCTCTCCACTCTGAGCACTGGCCACCATCAAAGGCAGAACCATTTCCTCCAGGTAAAACTCAAATTGTCGCCGAGCTCCATCATTAGACAGCTCATGCATCAGGGCACCTGTGGAAAGTGATTAAAAACATGGGTTAGAAACTGAGTTTTTAATGGACAGTTATTAGTACACAGTCATAAACAAAGTTGGAATATAGAATGGTGCAGTGTGTTCCTTCTTGAGATCAAGAAAATGTTTTATTTTTGATGTTATCTTTACAAATAGTTGGTTTAAACCTCCAGAGCAGCATAAATAAAGTATTAAACACCTTTCTCATTGTCACTGTTTGGTCTGTGGCCCTGTGGTGTTTTTCTTTTCACCTGTGTGTGAAATGTGATATCGCAATATACAGGAAAAAGACCTACTGCGAATTGTCCCAAGTTGTAAAAGGTAAGTTTTGTCTAAACTTGTCTAAAGTCTAAACATATTCAAGGCTAACATCCACACTAAAGCTGATCAAAACCAGTGTGCACTGCAGGGTCATTAAACCAGGAAGTGAATGCCAATTAAACACATTTGCACTTGTTATTAAAACAAACAATAAAAAAACTATTTGAACCCAGGATTTAATGAGTTTTGTGACCAGGGGGAAAGGGGTATTTGAAAATTTGAAGATGGTTTCTGTGGTGTCTAGATAATCTGCTAATTTAAAAATTCTGTATCCAAACAAGTTAGTAGTCTGCCTCCATTAAGATAAAATTTGTAGAAATAACACCAGACATACTGAAGAACAGCTGTAAAGTTGAGAATTTTCAATGAAGAAATGCAGTTTAAGATGCATCAAAACAGTGCAGCTGTAACAGTTCACTAAGACCAAAACAATAAAGACAACCCATAGAAACTGAGACTAGTGTGATTGGGTGGCAAAGTTTTAAGTAGGGCAACAACAATTAAACAATTATTAACTGATTATTTATTGGTTTCAAAGTTCTCTGGTTTTTCCAGCTTCTTAAGAGATTATTTTCTGGTTTCTTTGCTTCACATGAGGAAGAAATAATTAAAACATTTTTTGATTTGTGGACAAAAGACATTTGAGAACATCATTTCAATAGGAATCAATATTTTTCTACATTTTCTTACAATTTATGGACCAAACTTAACTAATTGACTAAATTATTGACAGATTAATCAATCACAAAAATAATTATTGCAGGATGAAATAATAGTTGCAGCCCTGACTGAAAGTGTAACCCAAACAGACCCTGCACCCCAACATAAATACTCACTAAGGTCTCTGCATTTTATGGTGCTGTAGTCAAAGGAGATGCATAGATAGTCACACGCTTCCCGTAACTCAGGGATGGAGATTCCATCTGGACAACGGATTATCCCAGATTTGTAGTAATCCTGCCAATTAGACAGAAAATAAAATGTCAAAAAATTTTCATTCCATTAGCTTTTAATGGGAAAGATACAATATCTTAACCTTCTTAAGAGGCTCAAAGGTTTTTAATATAAATTCAACTATAATCTGTATAACATATATAATATAATATATAGTCTGTTGTCTAAGTCTACACTACCGGTCAAAGGTTTGGGTACACTTTCTCACTGAATTCAATGAGAAAGTGTACCCAAACCTTTGACCGGTAGTGTATGTTGTTAGCCAAGACCATTTCTATAGGTTTTATCATAAAAGAATTTGATATAACAAATAACCTCATCTAAATTATTCCAGGTTCAGAGTAAACACCAAATGCCTGTTGTTTTTAGTTCACATGCTGATTCACAAAAAAATTTTTTAACCTCCACCAAGGCCTTTGTATAATCCTTAAAATTAAGTACGACACATTTACAACAGAAATCAAGGAGTGTTGGGTTATGAGAATTATGATGCCATTACTTAGGTGCAGATCTTAAATGGCAGATCCTAGTTTTGTTTTTTAATCATTTCCCTCACCATGGCAAGACATCTGTCTATTTCTTCAGAGCTGTTGTCATAATAAAAACCTAATACATGATGGTGTTGAGTGCTATAACTGTACTATCTGGTGCAGATCATCTGACCACCAATTTAATAGGAGCTAGGGACACACACAAAGGTGTGTTAGGCCTTTGATCTCAGATGCTAGTTTATTAGGTCTAAAACTATTAAGTTGTCAAAACACACATACATCCTGATAATCCCTCTTTCAGCTGAATATTAAAATGAATTTTGAATGATTAATCTGCAACAATAGAAAGACAGTCTGACCAGAATTGCTCGGAAAACGGTTGAACTGATGCCCTCGGCGACTTCATACTCCCCCTTTTCGTTGGGCCGCGTGAAATTGTGTTCTCTTCCAGAGCCAAACATTCTGAAATAAAGAAGTGTGTTGGTTATTTGCTGTATCACAGAAACAGAAGACCCAAAATTATGATATGTATTTATATGCACATGTACTGTATGTAACTTACACATTACTGGTTAGTAAAATATTTAAGACAAAACAGTAAAGGCAAAACAAATATGATGATCGATGTGTACTGTACCTGCCCAACATGGTGTTGGGTTGTGCAGTGAAGATGGAAGGATCTACTACAAAGCGCGTATTGTCGACAATGAGAGTGACTCTTTCTGAGGTCCGAATGTTTCGATTGCCTATAGAGGCACTGGCTCCTCCCTCTTTCGGATTCTCGTAGACAAAAACCATTTCTCCAACTGCCAAACTTTTGAAAGCTCCTTCAGTACTAGACAGGCTGCTGTTGCGACTGCTCACAACCCCACTGCTGCTGGAGCCACTGGGAGAGACCCTCTGAGGCCGCGGACTATTGGGTCGTGATGATGGGCCACCATCTCGTTCACGGTCTACACACAAAACACACAATTTTCTGTTTTTGAAATTCCCATCAGAAAATAACTGTTGTCATATTCTCTATGGTTTTTTAAAAGATTAAAATGTATTTAAAAGAAACACTGGTTCTTTTTTGTTAGCATCCTTTTGCATACCAGACCATTCGTTGGTAAAATCCACAGGACTGGTAAAGGCCTCATTAAGAACATTTGCCCTACATCAAAACAGTCAAAGTTCAAGCTGACTTGGGTCTTAATACAAACAGGTGGACTGGTTCTGAGTCTGACTTAATCCCTTCATAGCCAAAAACAGAAGAGATGTAAACCATGCCTGGGCTGTGACTTGATAAATGTCGTCAGCTGTTCTAGACTGTAGCTGCCAAGAGCTGCAGACCTCTACCATGACATCAATACAAGCCTTCTTTTCATCCCAAGCATGCTTACCACTGTTATGCTGGCGAGTGGGTGAGGTGAGGTTGCGTATGCAGGGGGTGAGCTGGCCTTCTCTCTCATGTGAGGAGTCCCTGGAGCGATCACTGGAGCGGCGACGGTCACGTGAACGGTCATGGCCCCCACTGGCACCATGCAGACTCATCTTCCTCTGACCTACCTCCACACGAGATGCACGGACCTGACTACTGCTTTTCAAAACAAAAAGCACTGTCAACATCACTTTCTCTTCAAAGACCAAAAAGTTTGTTATAACACACAGGAAATGAAGACAAAAGGTTTACTTTCACCATCTATTCTTAACAATTTGGGATGTGTAAAACACTTATACATAATGCAATACAATTTTACAGCTATGCCAACAGGCCCAAATGACAAGGGAAAAAAACAAAACTGCAAAACTTTATTGCAGAGTTAGGCTATTTTCCTGCATTAGTTTTAAGCTAGGTGTACCTAATAAACTGACTAGTTTAGTTTAGTTTATTTATTTATTGGACAATGTGCAGTTGCATTAAAGATGGCTGCACCAGACTTAGCACAATGCTAATTTCCATCTGTAGTGTAGTGAAGGTATATAGCTTATAATTAAAGTAAATTCATTAGGAATGCAATAGTAAAGCTATTTTTACAATAGTGCAAGAGAAAAAGTGTCTTGACACCGTCAAGGGCTTGTGACAATATCAAATGACACATAAGGTATACTCATGCCTCATAACTGGTTTGAAGGTATATTGCAGTAAAAGTCAACATATCAAAAAGACTCAGGTTTTCCTTCCTAGTGTGCCCTCGGGTATGATCTGTTTTTAATGACTGATCAAAATCATAGAGCAGGAATCACTCAGGTTGTTTGCTGGATTGAGTAACATGACTGCTACCCTCCAGCTTGATTCGATTAGTCAGCTGTTAGAGATGGTATTTGGGCCAAAGGAGGTGGCATTTTAGAACTGTAATCACAATAAACTGATACTTTGCTTGGTACTGGTACTTTGCTTAAAGTTACAATACAATACAGTCGCATGTCTAAAAGAGACTATAGCTAGAGTTGCACAGAGCCTCCACAATCACAGTTCATCTTAGGACCAAAACACACTGTCCTGTCTGTCGGCTGACAATAAACTAAAGGTAGAGCTTCAAGTAACATTTGTTAGGCCACCAGATAGTTATTTGCGTGCTTTGTCATTTCCATGTCTCTTCACATCTTCTGATTGGCAAGACCTTATCAAAATCCAAAATCAAACACCCAATGGTGATTTCGCTCCACACTGTTGCTTTCTGACTTCCACTGATGTAACTTTTCAGGCTGACAAACAGAATCACTTTGTTAGTTTTGGAATTCTGACGTTATGGCGCTTATTTTCAGCTCCTTGGTTGCATTCCGCATCTATCATAAACTCAAGAGATGCGGTCTTGAAACCATGATTATATGGGGCATGGTATTCAAATAGTGATCATTTTCAGCCACCACATTTATCAAAGGCTGATCAGGCTTACACCAGGAGTGGGTGGCAATGACATACACACGTTTAAGGCATCACTAGTGAGACTTGGTGATATTTACACCTGAATTTGCACCAGTTTCCACATAAGTTTGACAAATGAGGACCATTGATAACTGGCAATTTAACATGCTAAATCAGCCAGTAAACTGTCAGCAGGTCTCGACAAGAAACAATGGTGCAGCACACGTTGCCCTGACGAGGGTTGTGGACAGTCATTGGCTGTCATCGGCTGCCCATCAAGGCAGTATGTCCCAGGTCTTCCTCACCAAGGATGGGTGGACTTCACAAGTTACTCAGAGCCATATTACTGTCACTAACACATGAACCTAATACAGCAATATTATTACATTATATTTTTATTATTGTATTCCCCTCTAACTGCAGTAGTATTAGTATCAATACATAAACACAAGTACAGTATCTACATTTACCAATATTTAAAACTTTTTCTCTAAAAGGTCATATCATGATTAAAATTTCAAGTTAAAATACACGTGAACAAGACAAGATCACAATAGCTGACACTACTGCTGTTTGACAGTGTAGTCAGACAGGTTTTCAGATGGCTCACCTACCTCGAATGCTTACAGAATTTGCGAGGTCGGCTTGTGGTTTTGCGATCCCAGTTTTCGGTGTCACTGGAGTTACTGTCATATGAGTGCAAACGTGTTGCCATCACCCGGACAGGGGGAAGTCCGCTCTTGATCCCTTACCGTTCATAATCTGGTAAATGGCAAAATCAACAAGTCAACATCATCCTTTGATCAGCCCCTGGCAAACCACGACCCGGCTGCTGACAGAATAGTTTCAGACTAAATTCACGCGTCAATGCCGTCCACTCGTGACCACAGCTGGCTTGTTGTTTAAAGGCAAAACAAGTGCTTATCATTTCAGAACAAAGTCTTGACGATGTTGTGCTGTCACTCTGAGTGAGTCAGCCTACGCTCAGTTTAGCTTTGTTAGCTATTAGCTAGCTAGCTAACATTAGCTGGCACTGCTAGTGGGATGTTACAACGTTATTAACGCAATACTTCGAGATTTGAGCATTACAAACAGCGCCGCGCCAACACTACTGACATAAATGCTGTAATGTACCGCACACAGATGGCAAAATATTTATAAAATAGCTACCTAACCGTCCACCGTTTCCGCTGAGGCGTAATCCCAGTCGCTTAGCAGCGGCTAACCAGCTATCTCCTTTCAAAACACCTCACAGATGACGTGCTACGTGTCGAACGTCAACGGCACAAACGTGATGACGCACACAAATATTTAAATTATAACTGCTGCGGCTCAGTAAATTAAAATTTGAAATTTTTATTTAATTTACCCAACGAATCACTTTCTTACAAAACGTAGGAATGGTCTTTGTGGATCCGGTATATTCTGCAACACTGCCACAGGAATAATTGTAAGATTAAATTAATTGTAAGATTAATTTTAAGGAGATGGATGTTGTTTTTTTTATTTTGAGGGAAAAAAAATTACATCTTAAATCTATCTTAAAATTACATCTTGATTACATCTTTTCATATTTTGTATGGAAAGTAAAAAAA
This sequence comes from Brachirus orientalis, assembly GCA_016785285.1. NCBI lineage: Eukaryota > Metazoa > Chordata > Actinopteri > Pleuronectiformes > Soleidae > Brachirus > Brachirus orientalis. The sequence continues at coordinate 4,701,129 of JAFBJR010000172.1, forward strand.
AAAAAAAAAACAATATCTAAATTTTAAACATTAATGATTTACAAATTCCAAAGCCAGGGGTGTATAAAATGCACATGCATACCAGATGTTTTTTTTATTCTTTTGTCCTCTTAAAAGCGGTGATTTTCATAAAATCTGAAACAAGATAAAACTGCTGCCAAACATTTTGATCTACACACAATTTGGCTGAAAAAAATTGGCTGTGTTTCTTCATGTAAAATTAGAGAACTGGGGCTAAAAAGTGTGTGTATATACTGAGGATCTTCACATACAGGCTAACATTCCAACCAACAGTCACAAGAAGACAAAAGAGACATAGAAGAAATTGACTGATTTAACAAATGAGCAAGACTATAGAAAGCGGGTATAAAAACAATTTACTTCAAATTTTAGATCAAACTAGACCATTTTGTCATCCATAAATATAAACAGAAGAAAAGGTAACACATATTTAATGTGCAAGAATTATTCAGGACAACTTCAGGAGAAAAATTGGGGCATTGTGGAAGTTGCTGGTACATCATTTGAAAATAATTTAGAATGTTATATGTAAAATGTTGTAATATAATAAGGTAGGTAGGTAAGGTAGGTAAGGCAAGAGAGTTGGGGTCTTTGACCATTATGTCAGGTGCAGGAAATTGGGATGAATATGTACAATGTTTAGGGATGTACAACAGTTTTTCATTCAAAGAGCAAGGTTAATGATTTCACACAGATGAGGAAGAACAAATTTAGTGAAATGTGTGGTAGAAATCAGGAGCAGAAGAAATGGTGATGCCACTTATAATCATGCCCATTAAAACAAATACATTCAAAGCATTTCCCACACGCAGTTACACAAAAAGATGCAAATGATGAGAAAAGACACATAAGACTAGCTGTTCAGTTGGTCCCCATGCTCATTACAATATACAGTAAACAACATACTGCATATGTCTGACACCAGAACAAGAGGTAATATTTAAATTTAAATAAAAGTGTATGAAGCCTTAGCTTTGCTTCTACATCATGTCCTGAGATATTTACTTCAATGGCTTTAATCATGTTGTTACACTTATCAAAACTATGTAAACCAAAAAAATGAACTAATGAATTACTTTATGCTTAAGCTTAATGAAAATATTCAAATGTATTTTTTAATCCAAATATTTAACATAACAGCAAGAAATAAATTAAAAAAAGAAAACAAAAAAACAATGAATACAAATAAATAAATAAAAAATAAATAAATAACAGTAAAAAAAATGTTCCTCCAATTCTAAATAGGGCTTCTGTTTGGTAAAATGCAAGACAGGAAGTAAGTTGAGTGCGATTCAGCGCTTCCAAATGTTTTATCCAAGAACATCATTGGGAAAAAGACTTTTCAGATTCCCTGTACGTCCATGTTGTGGTTTGACACTGGTGACAGTGATGTCCTTCAACTTTTCCTGAAGCCAGTCCTGTCTTTCTCCAACTTGTTTATGTTCCCGGACATTGTGCATAAGCTGTACCTCACTAATGGTTCTCTTCCTGAAAAAAGGGAAAACCTCATTGTTAACATTGTCACCATCATTACTTTATATTTTACAATTATAAATTAATTATGTTCACCCTGACTGTAAAGAAACAAATCAAAAGCACTACTTACCTCAGTGGTTTGGCCACTATGTGTAAACTGGCGAGGGAGATTATCAAAACCAAGGATCTCAATGACAACATGTTTAGTAACTGAAACAAATTTAAAACAACAGGAGTTAAAAGCACATGTTATTGCATTCTTTAATATCCAGCGGTACAAATGTGCAAATATAAATTCAAATACTGCTCACTGTCACGCCTCTCTTACCAGATTTTCTTGTCCTTTTATCCAGGAAAATGTGCAGCAGGTTTTGCAGAGATATTGTGTCAGTGAGTTTAAACACAAACTTGTTGATCAGTCTTTTCGTGTGCAGAGGCTTCTCCCTTTTATATGTAGCGTTGCCCTCCCCTGGTCATCAATAAGCCATTTTCACTGTCAATGTTGTCACTTTTCAATGCATCGATGGGAAAAGGCATCTGCATGACCTCACCTCCACCACCGCTCACTACTAACTCATCTTTCAACACCTCTGTTTTTGAACTTGTTCCATTTTCACCCTTCATGCTCAATAATAAATGTTTTTTTGAGGCCTGTGAGTGTCTCATGAAACACTGTAGAACAAATTTTACCATATTGGTCAGAATATCTCTAATTGCCCATGTCTCATGCATTTGGACTGCAGTGAAACGTATACTCTTTGAAATGGCAATGACTGTCACGCTTAATTTATTAGCAATGCAATTTTTCTTTTTACAGTTTTACCTCATGCAAGAATCTAAAGGTCACCCAGACATGCAAAAGGATCAGTCTTGAGGGAATGAACAAGAAAGACCAATTTAGTTCAGATTATTAGTTACTTTCAATGAGAGAGGACTTCAGTACAGGTAGCCACTACTTTTTAATGGAGGCTGTCCATAGATCAGGAGCCTGTACCTGATCTTTGACTGAGGTTTGTAAACCTACCTTCCACCATAGAACCTACCATTTATCGTGTCTTGCATCAGCAGTGTGGAACCATCACAACAGTTAAATGGATTTAACAATTATTTTACAATTCATATTCTATTAAGCAATTCATGTTCACGTTAAATATAAACTTTTTTTAAGCACTTACTTACTTTAATTTATTTCTTTACTCTAATACAATATGCATGATACTGTGTGAGTGTGGAATGCCAAAATGTGTCTCTTTGTAGATTTATTTAGGATAGGTTAAACAATTAATTGCTTTGACAAACAGTTTAGTCACTGTGTAGCTTTGCAGTTATATGATGCATGGGTTGTGCATAACCTTGTCACTGTGTCACAAGGTGCATTAGGTAACCATGAAAGACATTTTCTAAATGTGGCAAAGGTATGGCTATGCAATGACTGAAGGAATAGGTGCCTCAGAAGGACCTACGGTATATCCTTCTGTCTTTAAGGTTCCCAACATAATATGAAATATATTAACAATGATAAACAGAAATTATGCACGATTTCACATTATTCTTTTTTTCCTGCAGGGTTTAATTTTAGTATTATACATTTTTAATCAGTGCTGTAATTCCGATGTAAATATTTATTTTTATATTGTGAAATTACACAACTTTATGTTATAAAAGAAAGTAACAAGTTACTGTAGATTGGTCAAATGACACAGTTGTTCCATATTCACACCAGTAATCAGAATATGTGATTGCCACTTGTGTCAATAAATTATTGCAGTGTTATACTTATGGTCCAAGTATGTGAGATTTCTCATTGTATTGCAGAGGTCACAGATCATTCATGGAAATCTATGTAGGAACACAAGGTTATTATAGCAGGTCAGTGTGTGTGGCTCAGAACATTGTCATATTTATGATGCTGTCCCATGTCTTTATCAGCCCTGCCCATTGTGCATGTGAAAAACACTCAGCACCACCTTTGGTTGCAAATGGACTTGGTTTTCTGGAGGTGAACACATGCAGTACACAACCAAATTGCTCTCATTACCTCATGCAGACAAAATGTGAGCCATCTCAACAATGGTATGCTGTGGGTGAGAGGACTTGACAGGGATTGATGGGAAGAATTGCACACAAATCATTAACATGGGTCACTCCATGTCCCAAAGAAAGTAATGCACATAAAAATGGCTCAACACTTTGAACTATATATAAGTGCATTGGCTGTAAATATAGACTGCCTCCTTACACAGTGGGGCTCTCAAAGAGTTTGTGTAGGCTGTACTTTCTGATGGTTACACATTTCTATTTATTTAAGGTTTTGTCATAATAATAATAATAATAATAATAATAAAAATAATGGTACCCAGTTAAACTTATCTTAAAATTTGTTTTCTAAACATATACTTATTTTTTATCGTAACCAGCAAGTGGTGAATTCATTTCTGCGGCCTCTGTGTTGTATATTTTAAAGTATGGAGGACACCACATCCAAGCAATGCTTTCCCTACAATCTATTAATGGAGTTACTTTTGTCATGAAATGAGGTCACCTTGCTTGTTGAACCTATCATGTAGCGAAACAGAGTATATTTAGATTGTCAACATCATCCCTTCAGTGTTTCAAACCAAACAAACACATAGAATACATATCTAAAACATACTTTATTGCATGTAAACTCCAGTGCAGCAGTAAGTCAGGCAGAAGTCTGTAGACCCATGTTGTTTTGTAGCTCAGCTTCTTTGCTCAACCAAATGTTTTATTTCAGCATGAAACTGATTTGCAGTCATGTCAGTGTGGGAACCCGCACTCACATCAATCCATCACAAACTTTTGCAATGTCTATTTGATTACCAGGCACAGGTGGTGCTGGTGTCATGTTAGTACTCAGTATTTCTTCACTGTTGTGCACAGAGAGTTCCCACACTACAAAGGAGAGCCTGCCAGAACTTATAACTTCTTCTTCATAATCATCAAAATCATTTCTATCATTTTGTAAGAGATCAAAATAATTATCTATAATCTTTAACATGAGATTTATTTAACATGGAGCCCCTACAATCCCAGAAAATTTTTATTTTTCTGTTATGCGCACAAGCTTATGATTCCTGCTCATTGGTCAAAACAATTCAGTGTCTGGCAGCTAGACCAGCAAGAATGTACAGTAAAATGTAATTTGCTGAGTTGTCTCCATTTCATGGTGTGTATGGTACAGCCACTGAAGAGACATGTGAATCTTAACAAGTATGTGCACATGAAATGATTTTGTGCACAAAAGATTAATTTCTTGTGTGTACATGGTAAAAAAAAATCCCCAGGACATTTCTGAATCAAGATTCTTGATTCAGAAATGTCCTCAAGTGATGTTATTTCAGCATTAGATGATGATTTAATCTCTGAATAGAGAATTAAAGTATCCACTCCATCCATTATCCACTCAGACCAAGAGGGGCCTTCAAATGTCAACCAACAATGCCTTCGTTCTGGCCTATAAGGTGAATGTATTCACTGGAAATTCAAATTAATAATTAATACAGGGTTATTTGATTTGCAAATAATTAGTAATCATTGAGTTGCTGGTTTTGCCTTAATCAGGTCATGTGCAGAATTAACAGAAACGCTGGATGAGGAAAACAGGTACAGAAACAGAGACAGCGAGCATCAGCCATACAACGGCCTGTTCAATTATTCCACTTCCCCGCCACTTAACCTCCACACCAGTGTGGATAACAGGGTTGGTTAGGACTCTAGCTTAGCAGCTATTCTATTTATTTTCATAAGGTCAAGTTAAATTAATTAACAGCCTGGTGAAGTGACAAGGAATGAAGCACTCGAGACAGAGGCTTTTCTCTCTCAACACACGCATGCTTTTAGTTCATCACAGCGCCCATGGCTTTTGTCTCACATTCTAAGTTCTGTCTGGGTGTTTATATTCTAGTCAAAGGAATAGTTCAAGTTTCTGTTTTGTTGTATGAAGTGCTGACACATTAATAATACTAATACTTCAGCGAGAGAAGTGCCAAGTGTGCTGCAGTTTCCATGAAACAGCCTGGAACCTGAACATTTAGCTCTCACTGATAACATGGCTGCTGACAAGGACAGAAAGAAAAACTGATTTTAGCCGCTTAATGAAACTGTATACCTGCTAAATTCTATAATATACAGTATTAAAATATGTTTGCCACCTATTCTTCTCAAGACAGCTTTTTGTCGATGCAAGATTAAGTTTGTGACCAGTTTTGTGGTCTGCAGTGTGAAGAATTTGCCACACGATGGATATCTTTGGAGGGCGTGAGGCAAATGAGGCAAATAGAAGAAACTCCCGTCAGCATGTGAAACACAGGAAAAATGTGCCCTCTATAAAATAAACATATGTACAGTGTGTCAAAATTAACAATAAAGCCTACATAAGTCACGCACCTCTCCCACAGAATGCAGCAGCAGAAGAATGCAGGAGACGCAAGGGTGAGACACACCCTTATAAAGCAGGTGGGTACCCCAAAAGTAAACCTGGGGGAACAGAAAATGACAACTTAAACTCCTGTGTCAGAGTAAAAATAAAATAAATAACAGGTGTGTGTGTAATAATTTACAGTATGTAACAAATTCCCCTCTTCTGTAAACATACAAACAAAGCAGAATCTCCAGTGTTCCCACAACCTAAAAACACAGATTTTCTCCATGGACTTTGGTATTGGACAGTTAGTGGTTTTCACATTTGATTTTCCCCCAGAACAGGCTGTCAAATGGTGAGGAAAAAAGTAAATAACTAATGTAGACTTATGCAGACACAGATTTTATTAGTTCAATCTGTTTCACTCTCTGTTCCTTCTGGCCACCATGATATCAGTGAGAGCAAGTGTCTTCGTCCCAGGCTTGTTCATGGAAATGGTGGCACTCAGCAGCACGTTCAGAGAAGTCGGTGTTGATAATGCGTCAAAAGCTTGATACAGCCACACTTGAAAAACCCTGAACTATACATTTAATCTTTCAAAGCTGATAAAAAACCCAGACAAAGTAAACGTAGTATTTCTTTATTAACACTGAGTATTTGTGTGTGTGTACATATATTTGTTATCTCTCCATGACCTTGTCAGGGCCAGTAGTCTTCATTGGGACCAAAACCACAAGATTTATTTAGGTCAGGGTTGGTTCAGACTGTCCAAATGAATGGACGGCAACGTATGTGCTTAAAAGAATATCCGTGTGTGTTTGTGTGGATGTGTGGAGTTGTGCATTATTGCTCAGTTCTGTAATTTGCAGTCAGGCTGTATTGTGGGCAAAGCAGGTGACAGATTTTGACAAGTGGAACCATGTGTGGAATAAAAACTGCATCAACTGTGGTGCTCTTTGCTTTGTTCTCATCAATCCTGCAATGATTCAACAGCATAAAAATGACCCCAAACATATACAACCAGAGTCATAATTAAATATAGTCACTTATAAGAAAAAAATTAAGTCCTATAAAGTTCTGGGCCCCAGAATGCCCTGTACCCAGCTTAATGGAATACATCTGATATTACAGTACATGAAGAGACAGAAAAGATCAGCATAAGCCCACACTTTGCCAGAGTTGTGGATTAGAAAAAGTATAGTGTGGTATTGGGTATTTAGGTGTGTTTCTGTTTCTCATACTTGGTATGAAGTAAGTAAAACCAGTCAATTACATATATATATTTTTTTAAATCATTGCCATTGCTGAAGATTTTAGCAAAACATTGATTCCCTTTGAGCTTGTTCCAACTTATCAATGAATAATGTCCCCATTGCATTAAATAATAGATATTTCATGGAATGTTTTACGGCCACACCATTCTAATAAATGGGAATAGTTCAGATATGAAATCTGGTCTATTGTGTTCATCTGAAAGAAGATTTTGGTTAATCTCAGCTGGACGTTCACACAGGTATACTTTACACCTGCAGGCTTCTGAAACACCTGCTGTAATGCAGAGCCAGAATTTGTTAATAATGGAAGTATCATGGCTGCTGTTGTTACATTGTACAGTTAAATGAAATTTAATCTATATTATTTACAATATCTATCAAAGGACAGAGAGATGAAATTAAATCCACATTTGATACAGCATCTGTCAAACTGCTGAGACAGTCTTTGTGTTTTAGATAATATGTTACCTGTTTAGTACCATTGCACTTTTTACTGATTTAGAGTCTTAAAAAGTACACTGTAATGTAGTGTCATACATTATGATTTTAGCTTTGCACATTATGATTTTAGCTTTTCCACAAGAGGTCACTCTCATCCAACTGTTCTGTTAAACACACCCATATCCAATTAAGTTCATTTTTTTCTACAATTTGTCAGTAAAATGCTTTGTTGAAAAGACTTAGAGAATCAATGTGTTTGATGCTGATGTATTAGTCTACACTTCGGTGTGTCATAAAAAAGGTAATAAAGCAAAAATGTAAAGGTGTATGTAAAAATGTATACAAAGTTAAAAGTGATACAAAAGGATCTGTGGACTTACAATAAAACATTAATGTTGCCTGTAGCCACTAAATACATTTATTAACAACACCAGAAAGACCCCAACAAACAACAGCAGATTAGGTTTTGACATAAACAACATGTGACTTGATTCATATAGTACAAATGAATTGTAAAGACCTTTGGGCTGTTGAATCCCTGAAGTATTGCAGAATTTCATCAAGATCATTTTTTTATTCACACATTGTATCTTTATCAAATAATTGCACTGTCTTTTAATTTGGACACCACATTATTTTTGACTGTTTTGTGATTCACTGAGCATTGTATTGTGTGAATGTAACAGAGGTAAAACCTGCCATGAGTGATTAGTATTTATTAAACAAACTTTTCTTCCCCCTGAAATAAAAATTCCCCTATATGTGGTCAGGTATTAAATAAAACATTCTTTTACAGCACCATTCCCTGAGATAAAAACAGTGCAACACAAAATAAACAAAATACACTCTACAATTGGGTGCCATGTTATTTTAAATGCAAAAGGCAAAATGAAGACAATGACAAGACTTCGGAGAGAATGGAATTCAAATAAATAGCTAATCACAATACATTCATGTATTTGTTGATGGTGTTGCTGATCTTCCTGTGTTCTCCTGTTCACATCTTTGAACTAAACTGCATGTTACTCCTAATAATCCTGCACATGTGGATGTACTTTGTTCAATTACATTGATAGGATTGTTCAAAACAAGTAATGAATAATTAAATAATAACAACAATGCATATTTAAAAAGAATAACTTCATTATTATAATTATTATTATTAATGATTTACAAAGTTATTTTTAAAATGATACCATTTCATACTGCAGTGAATTTACTCTGAATGTAGACCGGATGCATTAATGGAACACAAAGGCAGTATGACAGCTGCCACTTTTCCAGAAAGTTGATTGACTTTGATTGTCACCTTGATGTTACCATGATAAATATTCATGCATAAGTACTATGGACCTAAACTGATCCATTGAATTGCAAGCTAAAAGGCAGAATGGGAGCACAAACCCATTTTCTCCTGCTGTGTAAGAAGGAACCTATAGAAATACTGGTAGAGTAAAACCTGGAAGAGGCTGCAGTGAACTAAAGAGTGAGTGAGTGAGTGAGTGAGTGAGTGAGTGAGTGAGTGAGTGAGTGAGTGAGTGAGTGAGTGAGTTTGACCTTTCACTATTTTTAAAGATAATCGGTAGAACAAACCAGAGCCACAGATATTAATCATCTGTGGCCAATCATGGACTTTCAACAGCTTAAAAAGATGATGGAGAGTGTAAAACCAACAGGTCAAGCATGTGAGGTAAACTGATGCAAAATCATTAACCCCCTGCCAAGATTGTTCCTGATTCATCTTTTATTATGCTCAACCTTTAATAACATTAACACTAAGCTATAATGACTGTATCCTGGGACTCTAAATCAAAGGTACTAATTTTATGTAAATTACAGAGCCAGTCACAGCCTACAATGAATAATCATAACTGCTGCTGTTTTTGTCATTTCATTAATCATACTTAATTGTGCTGAAGTTCGGTAATGCTTTGCATTGATATTAAGTGTCTGTTCTGCCCACTTTTGTTTTAATTATAAACTAACAACAAGGTCACCAAATTAGTTTTTGATCCAGTATGCGTCCTATAAAGAACAGTAATACCTTATCATATAATTAATTTCGCCTTTCTTTTGAAATACCCATTTGTTTCCCCATTCTATTAATTCTTGATTCATCAAATTGACAATAATTTTGAATTTTATATAGGGAATAATAAACAGTGTTTTCCAATGTCTGACATTTAATCAATCATTCATCCCAAGCTGCTCCCTAAACTTGTCTTTTTTGTCTCTAAAATAAGCTTTATAATGGGAGGACAAAGAGAAAAGAGGTTAGACATCTGGTTAACCAACCGTACCTTAACATAGAGACTTGAAACAAAGGGAAAACAACTTAGCTTTATCCAAAAATATCAAAATCTGGAAGCACACTTGATTAGCTTGCCATATTTGTTAGGATAATGTTCTCTGGACTGTAGCTTCATATTTTGAGACATTATATTCAGACTGATCCTCTTATCTAACTCTTGAACACATAACTAACTGAGTCCACATCTTGTTCTGTTATAAACCTCCAATAAGTTAGTGTTTTTAAAGTTGGATAATAAGCTGGCACCATTACATACAAAAGCAAAGACACATGTTCTATCATGAAGCGCTACATCAACATTGTCCAACTGAATACAAAAAACAAAAGCAGATTTGTGAGGCATAACCTCCAAAATGGAATTCACAGGAAAAATACTATTACGTCTAGGCTTTAATTAGTTGCAATCAGCATGTCCTATGTTATAAAATGATTCACTGCTGAAAAGATTTTCTCTGATCACCAGCATGATCTAAACCAGAGGTCTTCAATGTTTTTCATGCCAAGGATCCCCCTACGATATATGTTTTGTATAAAATCAATTTTATATTAAACTAGGCCTAGTGCCCTGTATAAACATACCTTGTTATTGTGCATTCAATACTAACCTATTAAAATAATGCACAGGTTCATATATTCATGTTTTTATTTTAAACATGTGCAAGGTACAGTGAGTAGGGTGGCCCTGCCACTGCCATTTACAAACATAGCTTGTTACCCGATTCCAATGCCACTACCAACAATGTATGTCAAATGCATGATGGTCATGCATACTAGTAATTCACATTGCCATTTTTATTCTAAACATATTCTAAAATGTGGAAATGAAAATGAGTGATGGCCTATTTGTGCTACTACCATGCATAAACATACCTGTTATATTGACGATTCATATTTCTATTTTCAACATACATGTTGTAGGGGCAGTGAATCCTCAGTCCATCAGTGGATGATTCATGTTAAAGACATTTAACATGAATCCGCAGTACGTGACCCTTTGAAAATCTCTGATCTAAACTAAAACACTTTTTTAAAACATCTTTTTATGTAGATACTCTTATGATATTCATTGTGGAAATATATTTGTTTAAGAAATTCCACTTTATTTCAGTAGTTTGGCGAAGGTACTCATGTGTTTACACTGTGGAGCTGAACAAAGCTGAGAGCAGATGCAGCCAGCGATGATTCATCATTTGAAGTCCCAATCTTTTGATCATTTGAACATTTATGAATTTGAGTTTGAACACATTTGATACTCTCACTTCAAAAACAGATTAAATAAACACAGCTTCCCCATAAATTGCTTGTGGAGCACAACTCACTTACAACTATTTGTCTCCTTCCTTCAAAAGAAAAAAGAAAGTAAATACCATCTTAGCAGAGTCTTGGGTTCAAAGTTGCCAAATGAAAACCTGTCACAAATTTTGGATTGGAAATGGAAACGCCATCTTTTGAGCCAATTAATATTTTATGCAAGTAGAGGTTGCTTTAATAAAACAATGTGCAGGCCAATCAAAGAAATGTTGGACCAAAAGTGTCTTGGGAGAGTCTCTGTTACTACTGTGAAAGAATAGTATCAGCTTGTGAATACTAAAAGAGACAGTAACACTGCAGAGGGAAAGTGTGTGGAGGGGACATTCATCTTTTGTGTCTGTAAGATGGGCTATTATTTTCTGGACGGGTATAATATATGGCTCCAAACTTTCTGCTGCCACTTTTTCCAGCTGTCATGTAATAAAATGAGCAAACACAATACCATGTACAAAAGGGCGATTCAGGCAAGAATCACCTGGGATGAGAACAAAGACATAAACACAGGGAGGAAGTCAAAGGAACTTAAATGGTTTGGGAAAAGTCTCATGGATGGGTCTTCATTATAATGTCCCATTGTTGTGTGCAGTGATCTTACATTGATGATAATTGTGGGTCTGTCAATCATAGTTTATTATTATTTTTTTAAAGAGTCCTGACTGCAATAATGGCAACAACCAAGGTGCAAAAATAAATGGGTATTACAAATATTAAATCTTTTAAATGAGCACAGCAATTCAAATGAACTGTGTTAATTTTACAGGCAAAATACGGATTACCATGTACTTTTAGTTTAACTTTATTTTTTCGTCACATTTTAGCATCTTTTTGTTGATGGCCTTGAAGGTGATTGGTACAGTGGGAGGTCACATGAGGTCACAAGATATGTGTTGATATTATTTGAAAAGGGGGATTTATTCTGTGTGTATTTGTTTTGATTAACCAGTAGCATCCTTTCTACTGCATCGGCTTGCTGACTGGTGTGTCACTCCACAGCAGGAATTAGCTTTAGGAATTTAAATTAGTTTTGATCTTAAGTTACCCAGATTTTTAATAACTGTCACACTTACTGTATGTTTCTTTAATGAAGCACACCTGTATTTATACTCACATCAGTGTTACATTGACTTACTGTGTATTTCAAAACTTAAAAGGTACCCGATGGTGCCACCCATGGAGAACATGGAGAAAACATCTCTGTTTAATTAAAAAAAAAAAGATCTACAACCCGTCGGCAACCTGTCAGACTTGAACTGATCACTTTGTATCCACATTTCCCACTGTTTAAAAAGTAATTTAGACAGGTTTTCGACCAGTGTGAATGTGTTTATTTGTGTTGTGTTTCATCTGGAACCGGAACATACAAGGACATCAAGCTGCCCTGTTGGAGTTTGTGCTTTAAAGTTGGTGCTGTGAGGTTCAGGATCATGAGAGAACCTATAGTGTTGGCTCTATAAAGACTGGGAAGCAGGTCAGGCAGGTCACAAAATGGTGGGCCAGGATGCAGGAAAGAGGTAACAGGCTGATTTTCAGGATCAGGGAGAGGGTTGGCAGGCAGCAGCAGGTTGAAAAAAAAAATAGCAGTGAGTTGATGATCTTACCGAGGGAATAAGCGAAATGGCTGTTATGTGGCAACCATAGCTAAAACCAATTTCCCATCCCATCATTCTTACTGTTGCTTCAAACAACTTCATTACCACTGGGACACACTCTTCACATCAGCCTCCTGTTTTAAATCCCAGTAAGGGATCTCTGACATCTACAATATCTCCCGCTTGGCAAAAAAAGAACATTTGTGTCCACAAATTAAGCATCACTGACAGTTACATCTAAATGAAATACTCTTTTACATAATTAAACAGCATTTGTATTTGGTTTTAGCAAACTCACTCACTCACTCACTCACTCACTCACTCACTCACTCACTCACTCACTCACTCACTCACTCACTCATCTGAGCCAAGCTGAGCCAAGCTACAACTGTATAGTGGACATGCATCAACACACCTGTTACATATTTGTATGCATCTGCCATAAGAATCTGACATCCTGTTTTGAAGTCTTCATAACTGTGATTTGGTCACCACTCATATTTGCTGTGTTTTATCGTCTTTTTTCCTCTAAATGGGAACATGATCTCAAAATTGACATAATGAAACTAGTGATTTAGACCATTAACTCTCCAGGAAAAGGTTTACTGATGTTATAAATCAAGTGAGAATAAGGGTGATTTCAATAATACACGGATGGGTAGTATATTCTGTTTCTGCCAATAAACCCTCCTAAATGTTACACACTGGACCTTTAACTTAAAATTTTGGCTGAGTTCTATTCAGCAGTTTCAGGCTGTGCACTCAATTCAGCCTTTTGAGGCACTGTCTGAATTCTAAGTGAGAATTATTATACCTTATAGAGTGGACACAGAATCCCACAGTGCACAAGGATTTTCGATTCACAACTACCTTACAGACTTTAGACAAATGATGAAGTGGACAAATTGGATGGAATTCATTGAAAACAACAACAGCAATAATAATAAAAATTATAAAGAAAAGAGCATAGACCTGCTTAGCTATATCACCAAGCTCACTGTGTACACAAAACCCCATGTTGTAACTATAAGTTCTCAAATTCCACTTGAAGGCAGCATACATAAGAATAAATGAACTGAACTAAATTTAATCTGCAATAACTTTCTTATGCCTTTGAGCTATTAATGAATGTGAAGTCCTCTTTCAACTGTATAGGCTCGTTTTCTTATCTTCGTGCCATAACTGTGGTGACATCACTGTACTTTACAAAATTTGGCAGGTATTAAGGGCGTACTTGAGTGACTTAAGCGTGGATGTACAGTGACTTAAGCGTGGATGTACAGTGACTTAAGCGTGGATGATGTACAGTATGTGGCCCTTTCTATTGTCACTACATATTATTTGTCGCGACTCTTCCTCCATGGTCATGTGTTTTGCAGAGACACAGCTCCAACTCGTAAAAAAAGATAAAATGCATTGTTGTAGGGGCACTTGTAAAAGGTGTGTCAAAGTTACAGAGAGGAAAAACAGGATTGAATCTAATTTTTCAGAGGCACTCCGAAAAGTATACAAATAAACAGGACAGACTGACAATGAAAGACAATGAAAGAGGCTGTAACCGTTTTCTCATTTGTGTTTAAATGGTGGGTGATGTAGCTGCTGCTTTGGCCAAAGCAGAGTCTAGACAAGATGAGATGCATGGGTGGATAACCTTCTCAAGGTCTGCATAGGATAGACAGGAACCCATTTAAATAGCAGATAATTTTCGCTTGTGATCTCTAATTTGGGGAGAAAGAATTTTTTTTCCCTGAGAAAAAAAAATGAATTAGACTATCTACAAACTAAATGTAAAATTTCAATCTATAAACATGTGAAGTATCCTAAATATTTGACTGAAATGTTAAGATTAGAGATCATTTCACTCCTTCATTTTGTCGCTTTTCTCTAAAACTCAATTGCCCATGGTCACTGGCAGCATGAAATAGCCTACACACAAAACAAGAAAAAAGAAGAAAACAAGAAAAGGAAAATAAATATACTATCGTGCAGATTTATGTGCTATAGATTTTTTTCACACACTCATCTTGTATGCCACATTTGGATGACTTCATTTATATTACAGTATTCATTCTTTGTTTTAGCAGGTCATTGCAAGTTTAATATGAAAACATGCAATGTAAACCTAGAATTCTAAGTTGTGTTCAGTGGATCAACATAGGATTGTCATTCAGGTGACTGGGGTCTGGCGTTTGGCATGAAAAAGAAGGAAAGAAAAGATGTTGCTTTTTATCAAATAATCATTAGATCATGAACTCCCCACTTGTTTTATTTTAGGAGGTACACTTGATGAAAACCAGATATAATGACAGTACATGGACATAACCTTGGCTTATTCAGTGAGGGCTCTGAAAAAAAATAGGCCACTTCATGGCTTTGTCTTGGCTGCTGCTGCTCAGACAAAGCACATGGGCTTTTGCATCACTGCAGTAGATGGATTTTTATTAACTGTTATGCACAAAGTCAGGCTGTTTTTTCTGCCTTCATTCTTTCAAACAAGAAATGTTACGACCCTTGGATTGCCCAGGGCACTTTTTATTGAACAGTTGAAACGTAAAAAGAAGAAAAGTGAGTTATCATGACTGTAGCCTGTTTTGCTCATGAAGTGTAATAGATTGTGGCATCCTTGTGCCTCATTCCGTCCATTATAATTTTGACAATATCATGTAATTCAATGTATGAATGCATGCATTCATCAAAAGGTTGAATCATCTCTCTAAATGTCACCATATCAAATTAATTGATCTGCTCTACAGTATGTCCATACACAACTTAGAAATGGATTGTTTAGGCGGAAAATAAAATTTAGCAGCTTTCAGTTTTCACCAAAGTTACATTATGGCATGTTTCTATTATGCAATAAACATAAAACTGCATGTATATAATACAGAAATATCCATTATATTTTGTTACTGTATAATGTGTAGTATACTTCAATACAGGACACCACAGTATCCTGTATACAAGTTATAAAACAAAGGCTGATTTAAAGGATGATAAGTGTGCCCTTGTGGTTTTCGTTAAATTAATTTTCAAAGGTCATCCAGCTTAGGAGCTTAGTTTCCATATGAGTGGAGGAGTGTTAAAACAGAGCTTACTCCAGCTTGTGGGCTAAATCAACATTTTTTTTTATATGTATCTTTGAGGATGGAAAAATCACATTCAGTTTTGTTATTCTTACACAACCAAAGCCTCTCATAAGAATTTCAGACCTTTATAAAATTATTGTTATTTACTATATTTTATCACTTTATCAAAAGTAAATCGTCTTCAGCATTACAAACTGTTTTTTTCCCACCACCATGAAGCAATTATGCATTTAAATCTTAATGTAAAGTGTATTTGTCAAAAATTATACATGTTCCTATATTTCATTGTACACTCATTATCAGGTCACAGTTTCCTCTTATTATGAACATACTGTATGTATTACAAACCATTTATTACATACTCCCTGCAAATGCTAATTTGGGATTCATTTTGCTTGTTACCATGACAATTGTGAACATGACTGCATTACAATCTATTTGACTGACTTTATAATTTGACTTAAAACATATAATTTTCTACCATTATTTCTTTACTTTTTATTATTAAAAAGGTAAAAAGTATTCTGATTCTGATCCTGATTTGACTAACTATCGTTGTTATGTTGGGTCATGGTCAGTTGAGAATTAACATTGTGTTCTATCTATAGTAGCACACATAGGAAACATGATAGAATCCTTTTTATTGTCTCCATGGTTACCGAAGATTTTTCTTTATAATTATCTGAAGTGTGAGGAAGGGTTAAACACCTTCAGTATACTGTATATGTACACTGTGTTTAAAATATACATTTTTTTCATATTGAAGTAAAAATAGGCAGCTTATCCCTCACTTACTCCACCTCTAACTGTGCCGGTCAGTGCAGCTGCAGAGTTTTTAGTCTTTTTTTTATGAGGGAAGCTGAAATTGAAATTGATAAAAAGGTCATTTGCAGTTTATGCTTGAGATACTTGTGAGAAAAAAAAGAAAAAGAAAAGACAGGCAGTGCTGTACTGCTCTAACAAGTAGTGATTTCCAACCTGCAGACTTGAACAGGTGACAGAGATGATGAGTGCTGAGTCTGAAATAAATTGCAGTGCTGTCAACTAGAATAAACCACAGAGCTTCTACTGGCAAACTGTCCCCAACAGGTTGAGCATTGCAGAAGCTTCTCTGTGCATAAGAATCACATTACCACAGATGAAAATATAATGTCTTTCCTGAATTCCCATGGAAATTATGACTGATGCGAAGCTATTTTCAGTTATATGTGTCGGGGTACATGTATATTTTCCTGCAGGTAAAACACAGAGTGCTTGATGATTTCTGAATATAAATCCCAGTGGTTGAGCTACAGGCAACAGGACCGTGCAGTGAAATACTGCATGTGTGAGTTACCACTGATAGGCTCTGCAGTAAAGTTTGATGGTGTTTTGTTCTGTTGGAGAGTGTATGAATAAAACTTGTTTGTCTCAAACTCTTTTGATAGATTATGGTACGTGTTGGAGGAGGGTAACAGGAAAAATATAGAATAAAGTTTTACCTTGGAGAATCGGAGTTTTGCCAGACTTACTGTATCTCTTTTCCTGATCAGAACAATTTAAAGCTTCGAGGCCACGTAGAGCGATGCAGCAGAGCTGGTCACAGAATCTTTATGTTGGCGTGCAAGTACAGACACAGTATAAGACTTTACACGAGTTAAAGTTTCAGCACTCAAAGGATTTCATTTCCTTTGATTTGAGTGCATGTCCATTTGTCAATGTGATTTGCACTTCAGGGCCACTGTAGTATTGAAACGTTGATGCCCATAAACCCGCAAAACATCAGAGGCTCACACCCAGATATGGACATTAGCAAAAGCAGGAAACTGAAGTAAACAGATAAAATGTTTAAATCGTAGCACTTTGGGAAATAATGCTCTACATCAGGCTCTGTGATGTTTCAGTGTATCCAGGCTTTTGGATTTGCACCATTAACCTCAGGTAAACTTGATACCATGTGTTGTAATGAGAGATAAACCTTTGAAAACCAAACAAATACAGCTGCAGAGGAAACTCAGTAAAGGTTAAAGGTCATCTTAAAGTAGTTTCTGAATACATTTTACTGTATGTGATGTACATGAGTATTTTCATTATCATGAAGCATTACATCAAACACACGTGACTTGAACCACAGAGTTACCTCCTGACGTTTATCACAACCACACACTTATACTGTGAAATAAAATGTTTCATGCATTTGCTTTACAGTTCATTTTTTGTGTAATCTTTAAAGGTTGTAAGTGAATAATTTTCTTTGGAGGGAACCCTGGTTTTAGAGATTAGGCTCCCAACAGCTCCAAAGGAATTTTAAATTTGCAGAGAAAGACTGCAGGTTTCTTTACACACTGCTATCAGTGAACACCTTTGTTCTTGCACATTTGGACTCAGATCATGTAGCATCGGGATTGTCAACAAAGACAGGATTGAGACTTTTGAAACAATGCGACATTTGCAGATGATCTTCGCTGATTAAATGACAAATTCTGTATTGTTTCACTACTTCTGTAGTGTAGGAAACAAACACTGTAATGCCTAAATACAGTGTGTGCAGTGCTTACACATCATGTGGACAAACAGCTGATGTATGTGTATAATTAAACACAGAGCAACATAATTTTAATTCAAGGCATGATTAAATTGAAAATGGGAAACTTGCTTGTTGGTAATAATTGACCATTCTCATGGCCTCTCCACAAGAAAATTAATATTTCTGGTATTGAGAGGAAACATAACTAATTACAACAACAATATTGATCTGTGTGCATTAAATACTAATATAAAAGACTAAGAGCTGAATACATTGTTCAGTAATTTTAAAGACTTGCAAACATGATCACAATACAACAGTCTCTTGTACTGTGGTAATTATCACAGTAAACATCAGATATTAGACTGAGTGAAAGTTGAATTCAAAGTTAAGGCTATTTTTAACTTCTTTATGGACAGAGAATGATGAACACACTTTGAAAAGGAGAAACATTTCACCTTTCTGAGGTGAAACATTCATTCAGGCATTCAGACATTAGAAATGATGTGTTGTATCTCAGAATGTGGGGTGTATTGCATATTGAACCTATGATATACTGATATTGAATTAAATTATTTTACAGTATCTATCTGTATTTAGTTATTGCCTAGCCCTTGTAGCAATTACACCTCAGATACTTCATAAGAGTAATTATTCACCTTTTTTTTTACAAAAACAAATTTACTTAAACAGTAAATTTCTAAATTAATTTATATGAAATAGAATAAAGCAGTAGAAGACGAGTGAGTGAGTGAGTAAAATCATCATTTGTTGAATTAGAGCTTTGTCTTCAGCAGGTTCATAGGAAATGAATCACCTCCAGGGCTGATACAACCACTTCACACCACCTGAACATTTAAAGACACAGAATTACTTAGTATTCATCAACATTCATCATGGTGTTTATTATTTTTAGTCCATTACTATCCAAAAAAAAAAATCAGATGTGTGTGGCCATTCAGTGAACTGATGGAAACTGCCTTTTTCTATTGCAAATTGTTTTGTAACAAGAGTTTGGCAAATATGCACTTGGAAGCAACATACATACAGATTATATGTAATGGTAAAAAAACACTGTGGCTAGAATAAACATATCCCAGATAAAAATAAGCATGTGTTAAACCTGCTAGCTGGCAGAGTGGGAATGTTTTGGCTGAGTGGAAAAGGAGGTAGAGCCCACATATTTATGCGCTTTCTACAATGAGTAATGTTTCAATGTGGTGTTTCTCTTCTTGAAATTGGGACTTTAATGTTTTCGTCTTACACAACAGGTTTTTTTTTTAATCCCTGCTGCAAGATGGATAAAACAAAATCATCACGTTTTAATGTACTTATGACTTACCGGGGTTTAGGGAGTGACACAGTTCATACATATGTGCAAAAAACAAAACACAGCACAAAATTTCTGTTGCTGGAATTACATTACGGTATGTGTAATGGTTTGTTTCTGTCCATGCTGTTTGCTTTTTGTAAGACTGATTAATGAAGCACAACTACATACTGACATTGTAGTATTATAAACATGACATAACTGATTCTCCTTACTTTCTGTCCCCTATTTTTCCAACTGGTCGAGGGCAAATGGCCACACATTTTTTCTGAGTGTGATCCTGTTAAAAGGGAGTTTTTCCTCATCTCCATTGATGTCTATAGTGTTTGCTCATTGTGTGAGCTGTTGGGTTTCCCTTCTCTCGGTGATACTGTAAAGGTTTCAGCCTTACAGTGCCTTAAAATAATGTATGTTGTAATTTGGTGCTATACACATAAAATTGCATTGGGAAAAAATTAACACTGCTGTTGTACCTGTTACTACATTTTGTACAAATACTACAAAATGAACAGATGACTATCAAACCATCAATACAGCAGACATAATACAGCATTCATTTAAATAAATCAAGCCTACAGTGACTACTGCCTGTATTCTATATTTTAAATAATTTTAAGGGATAAAGACTTTGAGTTTCAGGAGTAATGACCATAAAAGAAAGGATTTTTTTCTGTACTAACACAAAACTAAGGCTGATTGTGAGACCTGATATTAGGATTACCTTGTAAGAAGGATATTTTCAATAAATTCTACCCATAATACAGCTTTTCACTAAAGCTGTCAAAAGTTTTGATTAACATTTGTGCTTATTGTTGTGCTGGGCTGGCTCATATTCCACAGGTGTTCATGTAAGCCTGTCTGCTCCTTGATACGATATTCATATTTAATATATTATGTACAGTATTTATAATATGTATAAAATGCACTGCTGTGGAGGTTCTTTTCTTTTCAACAGCTCACAGCTTAAATATTGAACTATATAGTTTTGCCCAGACATCAAACTGCACTGTATGAAAAAAGAGGAGAGAGACACACACCAGCTTTCATCTTTCTGTGTGCCTTACAGACTTGACAACTGTGGTCAACCAGGGTGGTGATACAGGTTTTCATTTGTCCCCAGGCCTTTGGCTCCAGCTGGAACAAGAAAAACTGGACCTTTGAATCAAACAGACTTTGTATACGACTGACTTATATGTACACTATATGCACTATGCTGGTATAGACACTAAGAGAGGAATCTGGGGACAAAGATGGATAATTTTCTCCAGGGAGGGGCAGCGCAACAAGGAGCGTCAGCCAAGGTTTGCAAACACTCTCTGCCACACACTTTGTCGGTGGCTATTTAAGGAATATAATGTTATAACAGGCCGTGGTTGTCACTTAGTCATCTTCCTTTCAATCATATCATGAGATAATTCTCTAATGCTGCTCTAAGGTCCTATCCACGCGGAAACTGAATGTAAATAATAATTGTCTTTTGTTGTGTGCAAACATATAGAATCACAGAAAGGATTGACACCAGCGCACCCTGAGAGTGAGTGAGTGAGTGAGTGAGTGAGTGAGTGAGTGAGTGAGTGAGTGAGTGAGTGAGAGTGAAAATCAAAGAAACAAAGAGAGGGTGAACCAAGCCAGGGGAAAGGAAGGAAGGAAAAACAGACCAAACAATCCCCAGACACAAGAGGAGGATGACGACAATGACGACAAAGATACGGTGAGTGACAGTGATGGCCAGCACGAGAGAGAGAGAGACAGCTGTGGTCACATCCACCCCAATCATCTCCTGGAAAATCTCATTTCTGTTAATAAATATTGAGCTTCATTTATTCATAAAATAAAGTACATTGACTCTATTCAGTTCCAAGTTTTTTGTGTTTTTTTTTTTTCTTTTGTAGTTCTTTTATGAGGAAAAGTGGATTTTTTTTTTGTCCCCGAAGATCAAGACTGAACCTTCAGGCAAAAACAAACCCTGCAGCAGAGCTTTAAAAATCACTGAAACAGTTCAAGGGAAGTTATTTACTCCATATGAAAGATTGTTCCTACCAGGTTTATGCATATACTCATTGATTTATGTACTTTATTTGTTTTACTTATTTTTACACTTTAATATTTTTATTTCTCTTTACTCCTTTTCTCTCTACTCTAAAAAACAACTGATTGTAAGTTTTAACTTTTAACTATTGATTTCAATTCTTTCTTGTTGTTTTAAGTGTTCCTGTATAAAAATACAGTATAAATACTGTTCTATTGTACCTGGGTATGTGATCGAGTGTGTAGAAAATGAAAGAAGTAACAAAATAATTGTAATAATTAGAGTCGTCTTATCTCTCACTCCATCTTACCAGTGTCTGAAGTGTATGAGAGTAAGAGGAGGATGATGAGGGAGCTAATTATCTTATTGGGAATAAACCTGCCTCCTGTGAAAAGTCCATGACTGACTTTGCTTGGCCTATTTACACCACTGTATTTTAATGTTGGCGATAATGATGTTACTTCAAGAGCTCAGTATTTTGTCAGGTGGTACTTGGTATAAAAAGGCTGAGAACCACTGGTCTAAGATATGCGGATGCATCGAACATATAAGCTCTTTATCAATTTTCACACTCAGTAATATTTGTAATGTTCACATTGTAATATAGCGCACATTTCTTTTATATTCTGCACAAAGTAGCCTTACATATAAGATCAAAGTCGTCTTTTATTTGATCTGAGGCTCTCAGTCAACATTCAGGGCCTTGTGTTGAACCTTGTGCCTGAAGATGTGGGTGTAACAACAAGGATGTAGTACAGTCCATCAACACACTGGAGTGAATACAGAACAGAGATAATAAGCACAACCCCAGATTAATAGTGTTACTGTGCCACAGTGAAGATGTCAGAGCTTCCATACAGGAAGCAGATAAGTAATGCTTTGGGGTGAATGTGCTGCCTGTTAACAAGTGGTATTCACTGGGGAGAGGAAGAGTACAGAATATGCTGGAGCAAGATGATTTAGTTGACTGAAAGAGGAAGTTAAGAAAATGGCTGTTGTTCTTATTTACTGGAGGTAAAGCCCAGGGGAACACACCAGACACATCATCAGAGCAGTGGCAGCGGAAACGTAATTAGACCATCTCCTGAGACATTCCCATTAATTGGAATTATTCAAGGGTGTCATTGTAGTCGGAGAGGGATGGAAAATAAAGGCCACACAGAAGAAATTAAAAAAGTTTTAGGTTTAAGTGAAGGTTTTACTATACCACAAAAAGTCCCCTATCCTAAAAATACATAACAATTTAGAGTAATAATTTTGCAACAAGAAATCTATGCCAGTATCCATTAAATGGTGTAATACATTTCCTAAAATCTCAAAAGAAGACTTATATTTATAATTATATAATTATATAAGACAAAATATTTCATTCAGTTGTGATTCAAACAAAGACCCATTGCTCTGTAGCTGCCATATTCTTTATTTTTCCATTTCAATTTCAAAATCTACTGACCAGCCACAACATTAAAAAAAAAGCAAAAAAGGTTTTGATGTTAGTGCTGTTTATATATCTGACGCCTGCTTTGACAAAATTCATTATGAAGTTTTATGGCTTTACTAAATCAAAATACATCAATGTGCCACAACACTAAAATCCACTGCAAAATCACTTGTCATACCCATATTACATAAAACATATTTTGGATGTTATTTATACTGCGTGTTTGTTTGTGACTGTTAACGGCAACAAAAATATGATTGCTATTCCAGTATAAACAATGTGAAATTGATTTTTGCTTGCTTTTGGCCTGAAGTTAAAAACAAAGTGCACTATCTCCATCAAAAGACTCCATCAGTGTCTTGAGTTTTATACTCAGCTGTTTGATGAGCAGTTCTCTTCACAGAAATCTTAAAACAAAGGCGGTTAAGTACCACCGTACTCAAGATATTGAGCTTCTCATCCATGACTATAGTGCAGTGAAAATGCCACTGATTCATCAATTCTCACTACAATAATTTCACATAATTTTGGCCTCATCACTCATTCTTAGTCACAGGTCAGATCATCTGCTCTTACATCACTTCTCGGTAAAAAACCTAATCAGAGAGAGTCATTTATCCTGCTGAAGGAATATGGCTTCCACTGCCTGACTGAAAGTGCTGCGTGTGCAGGTACACAACACAGTCATATATAACGCCCATCAAACTGCTCATTAATATTACCAACCTATTTCCAGCTTCCCTCCTGAGGCTTATTGTGCTAACATGCACCGCAGAGCACCACGTGCTTTGTTTGGCACATGGAGGTTAGAGATGTTGACCCAAGGCAACACACTGGGCCAAGGCATTGCGTTCTTTAGTCAAGGTTAAGGGCCACACATATCAGATTATGTAATCATGAACACCGATTCATGGCAAGATGCAAATCTCATAGAATTCAAATAAATGTATTCATTATTTTTCTGGCTTTCACTTAAGTGAAAAGCTACTGTATTACTTCTGTTCACTTAAAAAAAAATAAGTACACAGTATATTCGCTATCCTAAGAATAATGACAATAATTTTCACCTCAGTCACATGGAACTATGCTTCAGGCTGTAGCTACAGATAAAACAGATGGTAGACAACTGTACTGAACTAAAAAAAAAAAAAAAAAAAATAAATAAATCTAGTTTGACATTTTGAATTTGATGGCTCAGTGCTCTAAGCTCCGACTCCACTGCCACCGCTGTGGATGTCTTCGTTCAACACAGACAGAGGAGCAGTAGACTGCAGATATATACACAGTCTATCTATCTATCTATCTATCTATCTATCTATCTATCTATCTATCTATCTATCTATCTATCTATCTATCTATCTATCTATCTATCTATCATCTTTCAGCTGGCAACAAGTTATTTAACCACAACTCATACAATGAGTAACTTCTCATTTCTTAAACAACCATGTCTAAAGACGCATCCTGTGGTTGAGGAAAAGATGTCTGTTTAAGAAGGTTTAAGAAAGTTCAAATCAATATTATTAAAAACTGGAAGAATAGTGGGGACCATCGTCTTCGAGGGAGAAATGTGGTTGGAAAAAAATCCTCTTAAATGTTTGTCGAAGTCAAATCATAGAAAAACAACAGTAGAATTCAGGGCTATGTTTAATGAAAGTAGTGAAAGTAAGAACATTCACAATGTGAAGGGAACTCAAGGGATTAGGACTGAAAAGCTGTGTAGCCTTAAGAAAACCACTAATCACTAATCATCAGAGGCCAATAGGAAAAAAGGCTTCAATTTGCTAGGGAGCAGAAAGATTGGACTCTGGAGCAATGGAAGAAGGTCATGTGGTCTGATAAGTCCAGATTTACCCTGTTCCAGAATGATGGGAGCGTCAAGGTAAGAAGAGAGGCGGATGAAGTAATGCACTCATCATGTCTAGTGCCTACTGTACAAGCCTGTGGGGGCAGTGCAATAATCTGGGGTTGCTGCAGTTGGTCAGGTCTAGGTTGACCAGGTTATTCCATCAATTTTTTCTCCCCTGATGGCACAGGCATATTCCAAGATGACAATGCCAGGCTATCTATTCATCGGGCTATCTATCATCGGGCATCAGTACAAGACCTTGGTGAAAAATTAATGCCACACTGGACAGAAATAAATCTTGTGACATTGCAAAAGGTTATGAAAACAATGCCACAGTGAATGCGTGCTGTAATCAAAGCTGAAGGCGGTCCAACGAAATATTAGAGGTGGCAATTTTTTTTTGGCCAAGCAGTGTATAGATATATATAAAAACAAGTGTAGTAGTCAGACTAGTAAGCAGCACTTGTATCCATGATTTTTTTTTGTCACAGTTATTGCTCCATTATGTCTGGTTAATGATATACAATCCATGGGTGATTGTATTTAAACCTGTATTAAAATGTGTTAGTCATAAGATCAAACGATTTTTGTCTGGAACAGAACATTAATTAATCAACAATAATCTATTACTATAAAAATACATCGTTATTTACAGTAAAGTAGATGACTCATCCCCTGGACCTGAACATCACAATGTAGGCCACTAAATATTTAA
Organism: Brachirus orientalis; assembly: GCA_016785285.1. Lineage (NCBI taxonomy): Eukaryota > Metazoa > Chordata > Actinopteri > Pleuronectiformes > Soleidae > Brachirus > Brachirus orientalis. Next base: position 4,726,892 of record JAFBJR010000172.1, read on the forward strand.
AAAAACAAGTATAACAGAATATAGCCAGGGATTTGCGGCTTTTATTATATCAAACACACACACACACACATATTATATATATATATATTTATTTAAAATTAATTTGTATTTTTATGCCAAAATAAAAGAATAGATTCTGTTGATTTTTAGTGTCTTTAAAATGTTGATGCCATGAGTAAAAATGAATGCATATTAATGGTAAAAATAATCAAAATCCAGGCTGAATAATGCTTTTAGAACACTTTTTGTCTTGTCTTGTCTTGTCTATTTAAGTTTACATATGGCAGCAGAAATCCAAACAGATGTCTGATACTGAGATGCTGAGTGGATCACAATGTTCAAATAAGGACTGCAGGGATGGTGGAACAGAGAGCAATTCCTTCTACAAACATTCATCTCTACATGTTTTGTTTTAAGGGAAGAATAAACAGAAATGCATCTCTCCAATCAAAACCAAACAAATCTTCCAAATAAATTGTCATCTACACCATGAGTTCCACTTTTTTTTAAATCATATAGGTAGGCACACATTCATTTTGCACAGCACCTTTTGCTTTGCGAATCCACTGAGCTCAGCTGTAGTTTGGGAAATTTCTTAAAAAGGACTGAAACCTTTCAGCTTGATAACTACAGTATGATCAGACCTGTAATGAGGATTCACAGCCTTGTGTGCACAGTGTCATACTAAAAACTGTAATGCTATTTTTTTAATTATTCTTCCATGACCATGATCTGTCTCTTACTACCTTTAACACACTTGACCCAGCTAAATGTGCAACATATTCTAGAATAAAACAGTACAGTGGATAGAAGCAGTGACATCATAAAAAATAAAGGAGACAATGAGAGACAGGGTGAGGTGTATGGTGACACTTCAGCTGGCATTGACTATCACTGCCACATTAAATCACTGAAATGCAGAAGAAGGCATATAAAAGGGGAAAAAAGAACAGACAGCCAAGCACACAAACACACACACACACACACACACACACACACACACACACACAGTGGAGGCTTATGTAAGCAGCACATGCTGTCATACAGACAGCAGGCAGCCTGTGACTGTAATGGTGCAGCCACAGACTGAGTTCCCAGGTGTCGGTGAGCATATTAATGCTGTGTGAAGAAGAGGGTAAGAAAAAAGACTGTCAGACTCAAACCAGACAGGGAAGGTGTCTGCATTTGACAGTGACAATAGATTTGTTTTAATGTGTGAAATTTTCAGTTTTTGAAGAGTTACCGTAAGGAAGTTGCCTCCAGTCATGGAGCTTGGCAGGAAAAATTTCTGGTGCCTGCATAATTTTGGATGGACACCATTGGCAACATAAGAAAAAGTGGGCCTTGAGCTGAGACGAGGCTACAGAGAGCAGCTGGTTATACGTTAATCCGTTGGAGTGACAATTTGACACTTAGTTTGCTGCCAAAAGTGTAATAATTTCAGAATGTGACAGTGGTGGGTATTTATTTTACACTGTATAAATCAGATATGACAAAGGGTTCATTTGTTGTGCTAGAAAGATTAGTGGGTTGTCACTTCATTGCTAACAAACAGTTGTGGCTCCCTTAGTCCTTGAAATGGCTCTGAGCTACATCATTGATCAACCAAATGTCATATGACTGAATCATGAAATTACCATAACCCTCTCCCTTCTCAAGTCTAAGTGGGACATATAATGATTTAGTACATTTGATAAAAGGACAAATGTGTTTTAAAACTACACATTTAAAAACATAATGGGGTTTAAAAAGTTTCAGTTACATCTGGACTATTACATGATGGATAGCAAATGATTGACACTCAGTATTAGATACATAGGCTACTGAGTCTAAAATGTTGACTAATGGGTACTAGCATTCTATATTTGAAAATGACTCACATTGGCACACTTCCTCTCCAGGTCTCCTAAGACAAATACTTGTGCAGTCTTTTTTGTCCTTGATGAGTTTGCAGGTCTGAAACGGGCAGACAGAGAGGTCAGATTAATGAACAAAATGATTTCCACATTACTGAAGCAGTTTAAAATAAAATCTGACTTAATGACTTTCATTAATTATTTCACCATGAATGAGTAGAAGCTGAACAATCTACACTACATTCCCTAGTCACTGACTGAATCAGTAGCGTTGTGCAGTGGAGCTCTGCTCACAGGTGACTGAATACACAGATGCTGCTGCTGAGCAATTAATCTAACTATGCTGTTTGAACGTTGTTGTTGTTGTTGTGTGGTTGCATACGCCTACTTGTACACAGGAATTCATTTGAATAACTTCAAACAGAAACAGAATGCAGGTGCTTTCTGATGCTCCATAGCATTTCTTTTGCTAAATTCTTTTATCACTGCCTCTGTTTTTTATTGATTTGGGTAAATTCTATTGCCAACTTACATTTACATGTTGTCTTGACAGTAACAGAGGGCAGGCCTGGCACTTAATGCTGGAAACAGCAATCGAAGGTTTGAAAGAGGTGATAATGTTGACTAGTGATGGTGTTGTGCTGTCCACTGTGTCTGCCATTGTTGGGTGCACTTTGTCCAACAAAAAACGTCGACGATAGGGAAAACAATCTGGTTGAAAGCTCTCTTTGGGCCTTGTAGTGTTTGAGCTAAACACATAATCATGATTTGGTTGCTTAGCACTTGTTGTTGTTTTTACATAGCATGTTGCAATTGGCTGAAGCTCGCTCTCTATCTTGGAAAATTTCTCAACTCTTGATGCAAGCAACTTGAGCAAAGCAAAGCAGCAAGCCCGCAATGCAGTTCAGCAACATTTGACAATGATTCAAAGTGAATGACAAGTCTTTGGTTTGATGCTGACACCAAATAATTGAACCTCTTTATTGTTTACCTCACTGCGGTGCCTGTGGCTACAAACCAGCAGTAGCAGCTTGGTAACTGAACAAACATCTTAAGTGGCAACTGCTTACTGTCTGCACCTTAGAGAAACTTTTCCACCGAATTTAATTTTTAAAGAGGGAATTAAAATCAAGTCAGCAAAGCTAGATATTGTGTTCTGTGCAATGTCCCTTATTATCAGCTTATTATCATTTAAAAACATGGACCACAATATGCTGCCTGTACTGGTTACAAGGTTGAGAAATGGATGGAGGAGAGGCAATTGTGACTGTGTAACTGGGTGCAACTGTAATGTGACACCATTACACAGTATATAAAATTTGCTTATACAGCCATTGAGTCACACAAATATCTATCCGTCACACAAGTACCAGAAATAAATAGGAAGGAAAAAGTCTCTGAAAAAAAAGAGATCACCAAAGCAGACATCACAATCATGATGGACTAAAGATTCACTGGAAAATCAAATTTCTGATGCTTTTTGGTGTGTCTCCGTGTCCTTCCTCTATCTAAACATCACTAAAGTGTCACAATAAACACTTTAGCTACTTCTGAGAAAGAAGGACTTCTCTGTTTACCGGCGCTCAAGCCAGCGGTTTTGAAAAGTCAATTTTAGTTACGTAAACAGCTACTCCCAGTCACGGGCATGAACATTCAACCTGAAGAAGAAGAAGATGCACCGCAGAGCAGTCAGTCAGCTGGTAGCTGGCCAATCACAAGAGACTCAGGGTTCTGGGGGGCGGGCATTAGCTCAGAAACAGAGTGCCTATTCAGAGGCTGGCAGAGAGCAGAGCAGAGCAGAGCAGAGCAGAGCAGCATAAATATTATTTAATTTATCTAAGTAGAAATCAGTAATCTTGATTTATGGTTCAAAAGGACCATTCTATGTGACATTTAATCTTTTTTAAACACAGCATGTATACATGTAAACAGTCTGATGATGAAAATAAACTGAAATAAGAAACAAATTGCAAAATATCAGCAACAACAAAATACAATGCACCCACATGGATCAAGGCAGCATGGGATGACCAGTAAGTTGTGACATTTTAGAAAAACTGTACACTAAAATTGATTCAGCAAATGCTCTTTTGTCCTGATACACAGACGCCTTATGGAGGGAACCAGGCAAATGCTCAGCACCATCTCTTGAAGCAAATCTAACAAAGTTAGGTTTTCTGTGATATTCAGCAAGTGAAAACTGTTTGGCAGGCACTAAATGTGGGACACATGGGGAAAGAAGTAGATCACTGACACTGTGTTGGTGTCTATAGAAGAACGGATAATCATCATAATGAATAAATATGAGCAACACCAAACTGCATAGGAAAAAATAACAGCAGCTGCTGCCAAGCACTGAAAAGATGTCTGGAGGAAAAGGACATGTGTGAGTAAATAGGCTTCTCACTGCCAGGTCATTAAAACACTGTGGGGATTTTATTAGTAAAGTACAATAAGGTGGTGGAGTGAGTTTTATTTCACAAAGTTTTCTTTGCTCTTTGTTTCCTTCAGGCTGCGCTGATGTGAGTATGAGTGCAGTCAATTGTTTCACTCCTGAGTGTCCAGTGGATGATGTGTACTGTCATACAACAGTACACATTTAATAAATACAGTATGACTCCTTTTTATTAGTTATGTGTGTGCGTGTGTGTGTGTATGAAAAATCCAGGAAAGTAAGAGTGATTTCACAACTACAAATGAATATAATACTGTACAACAGTCCAGCCACACTAGGAGTTTTGTGATGTTTCCCACAGAGTTCCAGACATCTTATAGTATGATCTTCATAGCCACTCTCTGTGAGAAAGGCCCTTGAAAACAACATCTTAATGTTTCATCTGATCCTTGAAGCCTCTGTCCCCCAAAGTCATTTTCAGCTAAATTTGTTCGTGTACCCTCACGCAGCCTTGGCAAACTGGCGAATGGAATATATGCTCCTTTGTGTTTAGTAGCTCTGTTGCAAAATAATATGTTGCAATTTCTATCTAACAGTGCATGCAGTATAAAAGTTGCACATGAAACCTTGAAAGAGGATAGATTATGTAAAAACCAAAATATGAGCAATGAATAGCAAAGCAGCCCCCTAACCACAAACAAAAAAGAAAAATATTAAGATTAATACTCAGAAAGACATCATTCCTACATAAATCCAAGGGTCACCTTTGAACCCCCTGAAATTAAAGCAAAGTCATTTGATTGATTATCGTCTGAAATCCATGACATATTTAAATAAATGTCTTTTTTTTTTGTTTTTTGGGTCAGTTTGTTGTTTGTCCAATCCAGCTAAATGTCAATCCAGGGATAGAGAAACCACCACTCAATATGCCACAATAGTTACATTAAACAATAGCTCCTAGTGGGACCATCCTGTTGACCCAGAACTCAACTTCTTGTGCACAAAGTCTTCTCTGTTTCCTTATCAGTTCACACAGACTCATGCTCTCTCTTCATTAGCATACCAAAATGCTTGAGACATGCGATATACCCCAGCCATCTCCTGTGGTCTGAGTCAGTGCAGGTGTAACATGATGCAGATCAGATTAGTCTCCTGTCGGTACCTGCATGTCCCTAACAAACACACATTTGTCTTTCATAAAAATGATTTTCTGTTGCATGCAGCACCTCACATTGTGCGATAAAAAAACAGAACATAATGAGACATACTGACCTGTGACGCCCCTGGACTTCAGTACAGCTTTTCAACAGTTCTATTTAAATAGACAGATTAAAGAAATGAGAGAGGATTACTATAACTGCGCTGTAATGCTTTATTCACGAGGACATTTTGTTATGGGTGGTGGATTTTCTTCACAGACCTCACATTGGATGTGGCGTACCACAAACATCAATCCTGGGATGTGTCTTGTTTACCTTTTATATGTTTCCCTGGAAATAGGTTAAATGTCTTCATCTTATTAAATTAAATAAATGTCTTCATAGCTATTATCATTACACAACTTGTTATCTGCCATACAAAACTGGATGTCACAAAACTTCAAAAATAATTGTTGTTGCTAGCATATAAACTGTATATGTGTACGTGTGTTTACAAACATGTCTTATTAACACCTCTTTTAATCTCCTTTTTAATGTTGTACTTTCTACTTAACCTTGTAAACAATTTTCTCTGCGTATTTGCTTAAAAAGTAAGCTGAAAATACCATCACTGTAACTCATTTCAAGGATTTCACAGGCTTTTGCCATAAGTTTTTACAATAATAATATAACTATAATTAATACAATCATATTAATTTTAACTCAAGTGAGATGAAGTTTAGCCACCCCATGTCTTAGTGGTAGGATTTGCTGTTTGAGTGGTTTATCTGTGAGAGCTCCAGCCCTTCAGCTTTTATCTCCACCCTGAGCCTAGGATAAAACAGGACAGGACTTGCTGAACCTCTTTAGGCAGTTTGGCTCCATTCCTATATCCCATGCTGACCTGGAAATCATAAGTATGGGCAGAAGGCTCTGGAGACATGACAGAGCTGTGTCCTGCTCCTCCTGACAGAGCTGATCTTTAATGCTGCCTTGCCGCTCCTTAGCTGTCAATCTGCTCTCCCTCCAACCGATAACTGGCTGCTACTGCCTTCTCCTAATTGTGTCTCTTAAGCTTAAGTTTGTCATAACATATTGGTGCATTGCATGGTGGCAGTTATGAGCATGGACAGCCTCGGCTAATCTGACAGCATGGTGGTTGCCGAATTTATGTCTCTTGTGTCTTGAAGTGAAAGTTTATTTATTTATTTTGGAAATCCTTGTCCATATTTCAGCAATATGCTGCAGTTCAGAGGAGAAAGAGTAAGAGCATCTCCTCCATAATTTTGCAGTGTCTCAGCAGTCCATCTTAGGCATGGTGTTTGCACACTGTTGGTGTACTTCATTGCACATTCACTGGCATTTATGTGTCCTCTTTCATGCTGGTTGTATATTAATAAAACATTAGGCTAGGAGGGAAATGGACATCATTAGTGTCCAAAGAATGAAGATGGCAATAACACTTCTTAGGTGGGTAAGAAGAAAAATTTTAAAATAGATCATTTAGGAGTAAGGTGTGCCATAAGAACACTTCAACAGCATTAGAGGCTTATTTCCACAGCTTCTCAAACCCCTCAATTACTTGGGAAACACATAAATATGGATACTGCCTCTCTGCCTCTCTCAGAGTAAACTAATTAATTAGGGACAGACAGAAACTGTCATTCTGATCTGACATTGCATCTACCAGATTAATTGCATCCAGATTACACTGCATCGTTTGAATACAAGCACACTCTGCAAAGCATAGGGTGAAATGCTTGAGATTCATTATATAATATAAACAACATGCGAAACTAAGAGCTTCTGAATTATCTCTATACTCTATACACTCTAGCCATATGTGGAATATGCATGTTATACCGAAGAATATTTATTTATGTGGTAATTTATAAATGAAACCATATAATGATGTTGTTTCATTTAATTCTTGCTTGACAGTAATGTTGTCCTTTTGCACAAAGGTGCCGGTCAAGCAACTGGATAAAAGAGACTGAATCAGATACTTTGCTGCATCACTGACTGGCCATGATGTGCTTACAGAGCAGAACACGAACCCAGACAACTGATATCACTGGGTTTCAAACCTGTGAGTCATGCAGTCTCCTGGGATTCAACTCTGACAGAACATCTGATAAAACTGTTTGGTTTCCAATTGCCTGTTCTATTGCTCCGATTATTAACTTGTCCTCAAGTAGAGGTGGTGAGGTAGAGGTGGTGAGGTAGTGTCAGCTTCTTACAGTGAAGAGGCTGTTCTTCCATGAACACAACCCAGTTACAATATTGTTTAATGAATTTGCAGTATCTCTAGAGTGAACACAATTATTATGATTAAAAAATATTTGTAAAGACACAAATGAGTGAGACTTTTCTTTTTGAGAACACACAAGCTGTCATTTCTAAAGACAAAGAAAAAAACCTTTGTCGAACACATGGGTGTTTCAGTGAGAAAAACTGCCCCCAACAAAACAATATACTTATATATTATGATGCCAGGGCCTTTCTCTGGCAGCATCTTAAGAGCAAAATTTACATTATTAGCTGCATGGGATCGCCACAATGAAAAATAATGGGTTGAGGAGGGACTTATGTTCTGTTTTTGTTGTAGATATGTTTAATTAACCTGTAATTGGCTAGTGCAGATAAGGGACTAGTGGTGAAAATTGAATGGTGACAGAGTGATACTGTGCCCACTGACCACAACTAAGCCATACTTGTCAAACATTGAATTTCCTGTATCAAAACTTAAACAACCAGATGACAATCAAGCCTAATACCCTACCTCACCATGTTATAGAGAGAAAAAAAAGAACATCCATGGGATGTTCTCCTTGGTTCACACACTTGTTGTTCTGCAGTTTTACAGACAGACAAACTAACCCCAATGAAAACATTTTCTTCCCAGGAGGTGGTCTGCTTCAATATGCCTTTACTCGGCTACTGTAAGTATCTGAAAACAATGTAAAGTATTCAACAGATGTCCTTGGCCTTATGCACAAGTGAGAAGAAACTCAGTAGGATCCACTGGCAGAATTAGATAAAAATCAAAATCAAACTTTTCCCAAACATATGTTATCCAGGTGACATAGAATTTCACAAACGTTATGTTTAATTGTAGGTGGTGAATATTCATTGACCACACATGTTTGATCTGATCAAGTCTTTGGGTTCATTTGGGACACTACATGGCCTCTGTACCAAGTAGACGTCCGTCAGTGAGTCAGTGAGTCAGTGACAAAGTGAAACGAGCTCGCTACCCTTTTCAGTTCACATATTCTATAGGACCTGAATTGAAAGGATTTGCTCTATTCAGGAGGCATCCTAAATTTTGAGAAGCACCTATGGAAAAGCACAATTTTTATGTGCCATAAACTGAGTCAACATTTTTCCACAAAAATTCTGTCCTGAGGCCAAGGGAAGCAAATAGAGAAAGCAAGGCTTAGGGGATCAATATAAAAGCAGATGGTGTCCTTTTTCTATCACAATTACACTGTGCAGTCAGTTCTCACATCATGCTGACAAGTTTAAGGCAAAATTATTTCCACTTACTGTTAAAATCACATGTAGTACACAGACCAGTTTGTTTTTCCCATCAGTGTAGCCGCATCATTCAACCTTTCATTCAACACAGGCACATGATTAAGTCAAATTAGTTTTTCCACATGACTGCAATTAGTGCTTCTTTTCTCCCTATTTTTACTCTTTTTTTGCTAATTTGTTTCTCCAAATTAATTACCTTTATTGAGGTAAATTGCCTCTGACATTATGTAGTGTCTGGTAGAGAGCTTTGGACGAATGGGAAATGGTTTGGAAGGAGAGAAAAGATAAAAACTGAACAATACAATCCCTGAATGCAATTAAGTAAAAAGAATTGGACATCTCTGTAGTGAAGAAGAAATGTCCTGAGATCCTCTCGCTCATGCAGGAAAAAAGGAACGTTGGTACTCAGATCAAGTAAAGCCTTTCATCCCTAGATACTAGAAACTCCTGGAGACAAACTGAGGAAATTTCATACTTCACTGACATAATGTAGCTCTGCATTATGCATACTTAATATTAAGAACACCTTAGTCGCTTTATGGGGTAATATGATATATTCTCCTTCCAAAAGAGTGGGTGTTCTATAAACCATTGATTGGTGGTCCAAAGTGTTTCTGCAAAACTTAATGTGTATTTGGGGCTATTTGTAAAACATGAACCACTGTAACTTTTAGAGTTTGAATTTATTACTGCAATCCCATTTCACAACAGAATGTGGGCTGCCACTCACACAAAGTGCACCAATCACAAAAACACAGGCTGCACGTACACACAGCATTATACGTGTGTTTATGCACATTCGCATAACTGTCCCACCATCTGTTATTATAAAATTTTAAAATATAAAACTGGTCAATTTTCACCTCTCAGCAACAAGCAGATAAGCAGAGTTTGCTGCCTGCAAATGAAAATTTATTTTGTGACTAATCTGGCAACACTATTGTTTTCAGGGAGGGCAGTAATCTCTGATGACACATCCCGTCATTTTATACCTTAATATAATACATTTCTCAAATATAGCACATTTTTTAACCTGTTTTTGGATTTGCATGCGGTAGGTTGAAATGATGTTTAATTAATCGGCGATGATGTTAAGATATGGTGTGACATATGGCAAAGGGATTATGTCAGGAGGGCAAATAAGATCTGGCCATGGTCATCAAAATGCTAATTTCCTGACAACAGGATGGAGGAGGATGATTGATGCACAATGTGTGTGGAGGCCTTTGTGAATGAGCTCATCAGACCCCAGGAGACTGTATGAGAGGCAAGAATAGGAAGAGTAATCCACCAAAGCAACATTTTGCAGTATGAGAAGACGGGTTAATGTTCCTGCTCTTGAACTTTTTATTTACAATCATTAAGTAGAAAGTGAGATAATGTCTGTTCAAACATCAGACAAAGGGCTCAGCTTTGGCCACATATGATTGTATCAAGAGTCAGGTTTTTATTCCCAGATAAAGGTAAAGTCTTGTTTGTGTTGCAACATTGACTTATCAGCTGTGCAAACTCACTTCAAGCTGCCTCACTGGTATAATGAAGTATTGCTCTTGGGTTGTGAGATGAGTGAATGGATGAACAAGTTTGCAAATTTGCATTTGTTGCATTTATGGCTGACTACGTCCATTTTGGATAGTAGCCAGCTGGCACTGCAGTCATTAACCAGTGGAGGCAGACAACAACTGTGCCTGCTCTACCGTTAGATCCAGTGTTGTTTGTGCTCTATTGTCTTCATCACAGCATCTACTAACAGTTTGAAACGAATGGATTTCTAGTGGAAAAGACTTAAAGGAAAAAGGACTGTAGGATCTATGTGGAAAGTAATTGATTTTATTCTACAGTTTGGAAGTAACATAAAAAAAAATTACTCAGCAATTACATGAGATGAACGAGTCATACAAAGGTAGTATTGCATCTAACATAGATCCCATAGCCTCTCTCATCCGTGCATATAACTGTACGGACTGCCATCCATGACTTTTTCTTTTTTGCATTTTAAAAGACAATCCTGAGCTCAGTCTTTCAGCACAAAACCTAAAGGACATCCTTTGTGAATGTGCTGATGCACATAATACCCTGCACTTAGAGGATTAGAGGCAGTGTGTGGGTGTGGGCGCAGGCAGGTTCAGGGGCTCAGAGAGGTCCACTCCACACCTGAACCAAACACTGGTTGGTCAGAAATAGGGCAACAGGTGGTACCATAATGTTTGAACAGCCCTGGGGGAGTATTGGTGCTCAAGGAGACACTGGTAACAGAATACCTAGTAAGATGTGGTGTGAAAGAGGAGTCGGCCACAGATGCAGCAAAGAGAGACAACTATTTCCATTGATTTTGAAATAGGATCTTAGCATTATGTTTGAAATCAGTCTGAATATTGAGGACACTTTTCAGGTTTTAATGAAAGTCAGTGCTCTAGCTAAAAAAAAAAGAAAAGAAAATGAAAGCAAACAAACGCACCATCAAGTGAGGAAGAAAGAAAGATTTGCCCCTGGCTTTAATTTAATTTGATGTTCATTTAACAGAATAAAACCATAAAGGTAAAGAATATCAATCCCTTTCCTCTGCTGTCACTGCAGGTTTGTGTGCTTTTGCTATCAGTGCAGGGAACATGGAAGAGAAGAGTCAGAGCTTTGAGCGAAAGAGACACTGTTTCCTTTTATCAGACTGGACTACGAAGTCAAGAATGTGAACTGTCTGGTTTGTTGAAATAAAAACACAGGGCTGGACTGGATAAATGGGTTCATGAGCAGCCACCATAAATAAAATAAATACACTTATCCATATAATCTTTCAAATTTGATATTCATACTTATTTCTACTTCTAGGACAGCAGGGTTTGATGAATTCCAAGTTTTGCAAAGGTCTTTTAACCTCCCAGGAGACAATTTTTGAATTTTTTTTTTAATTCACAGTTATGGGTAGAGACATATGCTCAAGGGCTCCCTTGTGGACCTGACATCAAAATGTACCCTCTTCAATTGATTTGAGGTAAATAAATTGCATTGTCTTCAATATCTATAGATTTGTATAAGCCATCTTTTTGTAAACCATGACTGTAAAACAGATCTGAAAACTGCTTCAGCTCAGGCTTTGCCAACAAATCCAACATATCTTTATTGTTTAGATCTTCAAACCACCAAAGGGTTTATTATAAATGTATCCACATCTTATCTAACTCACCAAAGGCAATTTCAAGATCAGATCAGAAATAGCCCAGAATTTTGTTCAGACAATACCACTGGAACTTAAATTTGAAAAGAGAATCAAATTTTGTGGGTTTATACTGTTGGTCTTCTTGACTCACATCATGTGACTTTTAAGGATTGGATGCGTAGGAGGTGAGGACCTTGGGAGGAAAGACATCAAAACATCTTTTTATTCTTGTTGATAATAGATAAGTATGCTGCAGCTAAACATCTACCTAAGCATAACAGTTAATGAAGCATCAATCAACACATTTTATCTAATTACCTACTAATATATATTATATAACATAATATATAATATATTTTTTAAGAAGGGGGACAGGAAGGTGTGATCAATCACACTCCTCAGCCTCCCGGGTAAGGTCTGTTCAGGGGTGCTGGAGAGGAGGGTCTGTTGGATAGTTGAATCTCAGATTCAGGAGGAGCAGTGTGGTTTTTGTCCTGGTTGTAGAACAGTAGACCAGCTCTACACTCTTGGCAGGGTCCTGGAGGGTGCATGGGAGTTTGCCCAACCATTATATTACATTACATTACATTATTAGGGCTTAATTAAGCCATAGATTATAGTTGAATTCTATACACTATGCCTTAATTAATGTCATCATAATAACATATCTTTCAGAGCCATAACTGTTTTTGTTCTTGCAATTGTGAGAGAGCATCATATATATATATATACATAGTACAGTATACTGTATGTTCAAGGAATGTGCAAGATGTCTATATTTATATACTATATATACTTTATATGGTGTGCAGTTATAGTGTTATGGTGCTGTAGAACTGCATTTTCATTTCAGTGAAGACAAGGTACCATTGCAGTTTGGTCTGATTGACTGAAAAGACTGGAAACTTAAATGATTTTTATGGCGCACAACAATGATGTTTTTCATGTACATGTTTAGTAAAGGGGGGGGGATTACTGATCTTTTTCCTTCCAAATGGTGTAAAAAATAGTTGCAGCAAATAACTTGGGACTCATATTTATTTATCGCTCACTCCATTTGCCTTACATTTTTGGCAACAGCATGAATCATTGTACTATTATGTCTCAGCAAATTATAATGCTGAAAGTGGCTGAAACTGCTGCTGTTTATTAAGGATCTTTCTGCTTCCACACACAACAAATAATGACACTTTGAATCAGCAGTTACACATGAGTTTAATAGACTGTCGACTGTCCTCTACATCTGTTGTCGGCTGGAGAGTGACAAGTTGATTAATGGGACTCGGAGGAACAGTAATGAATCAATTAGGTTGATAAGATGCAATGCTCAAGGTCACTGTCCACTTTCACATTAACATCTACTCAGTGAGTAAAAGTTAGATTATTATGTAGAGTGAGAATTAACAATCGGCGAATGAACATGCAGATACTCACAACTGCCAAGTCTTCAACATAAGATCATAATCATCCTCCAGCCAGGATTTAAACAAGCTTAACAAATCACTTTAATATTTTTGCACGGTTTAAATGCATCTTCTCTTATAAAATGTAAAGGTGCATTTACTGAGAAACAAAACACTTGGAATGAATTTCAAACAAAACCAGAGAGGGAGATTGTGAATTCTGATGCCTTGGCTGAAAGATTGTACTGTTGAAATTGGTTTTATGATTATTATGTCACATTAATTACAACTGGTGCCCAGAATGATTGTCACAGGTTTCTATTCTGCTGAATGTTAAGGGTCTTACACATTAAGAATACACACAGACCAAGAAACCTTTTTTGTGAGAAACATGCAACGTTATTGTTGAATGTGTATGATAAACTTTGCTCCATCTGAAAGTCAAATAAAACACTGAAACATACACAGCTTCAAAATAGTTACTGTTGTAGGCCACATGGTTGGTGTAGTGGTTAGCACTCTTGGCTTTGCATCAAGAAGTCCAAGAGGTCCCGGGTTTGCGACCCGGTCGGAACAAGGCCCTTCTGAGGCCCTTCTGGGTTCTCATCGGGTGCTCCGGCTTCTTCCCACAGTCCAAAAAACTTGCAGATTTGGGGATTAGGTTAATTGGACACTCTAAATTGCCCGTAGGTATGAATGTGAGAGTGAATGGTTGTCTGTCTCTATGTGGCCCTGTGATGGACTGGCGACCTGTCCAGGATGTACCCTGCCTCTCGCCCTATGTCAGCTGGAGTTAGGCACCAGTGCCCCCCGCGACCCTCAGTGGAGGATAAAGTGGTAGAACATGAGTGAGTTACAGTAGCACTGTTGAATTTTAAGTTGATGAATATTGTTGTCAATGTTTGTCAATTTTTATACAGTACCTTATCATTCTTTTGCTTGGTCTCCACAACTCATGTGGCCAACATCTGTTTTTTTCATCTGCTACTGTAGATGTTCAGACATGTTTACCAGATAATATCTGAAAGTCCACAACTTAACTGCTGTTTTTATCCTCATCACTACTATCATAAATAACTATGTTTGTCATATACAATCTATGTATTTTAAATGTACAATACTATAGCTGATTTACAAAAAATGTGTAAAAGTGAGCCTACAAAATAAAGCACAGACTTAAGTAATTTCTGACATTCATTATTATTTGCTACGGGGCCTGTTGGTATGATAAACTGATCTTTCCGTCTCACCTTCTGTTCAGAGAAGGTTCCCTCAAACTGTGGTAGCTTCTAGTGGCAGACTAACTATCCGTTTACTTCTCCTAATTTGAACACCAGAAAGCTGAATTCAATTTTGTCTCAAAAAGAACCTGTCACCTGTCGTCACGGCCAATTTCTTCCGCTTAACAGAAGGACGAGGGACTGTTGAGATGCCATTGATTGGTCACAGGAATCTAAGAAGTTCCACTTTAGTCAGGGAAATGCCTCAGACTCCTTCCTGTGGAGGCCATTAACTCTGGTCAAGAGGCGTAAAGATGGGCAGACTTTACCAAGGCTGAGGCTGTTAAATAGAGCCTGCCTGTGGGCTGCAGGTTTCATTGATGATGCCATTGAATGTGTTCAAGCTGTGTGAAACACCCATTGAGACCCAGCAGGGAGCTCAGGGAAAGAAGCTATTTAGCGGCTCAGTGTATAAGCAGGCACCATTACATCCCATTTGCAAACAAAGGTATTGGGATTTGATGCCAATGTTTCAGTGAGACAATTTAATTTTACTGCTCAATACAGCTCAAGGACAAAGGCAGTTAGTTTGTATACATGAATTGCTTGTGGTGCTTCCACATCACTGTGAGAATGTGATAGTAGTTCAAGCCTACATGCCATGTGCACAGCTCCTGTAAAACACCTCTTATATTGTTTTACAATGTTGCGTCCTGCGTATACAACTAAGTAGAAACAGCACATGTAATGTAATGTGACCTGAATTGCATTTTTATTAACATAATGCTGTTTGGTTTAGACACTTGTATTGTTGTCCTCTCGTAAATAATGTGTCTGCAAATTCATAGATTATTTAACATGATTAACATTCAACTAAGGCAACAGTCATTTTCTAACTTTAACCAACCACCCAGTGTTTGACACAACTTGTTTGACTTGATGTTATGCTGATGTAGGCGAACATGTGTTTGGAGTTCACACATCTAGCATCTAACACATTAACTGCAGATAACACTCTGTTGGTGTGCGTTGCAGGTGTGGTGCCTGCTCAAAATAAATCTGAAAATTGAAAATCACAGGTTTCAGAGAGTGACTTTGAAGTCTCTATGGCAATGAAACACCAGCCATAGATCTTGTCTTTGCTGTCTTCTAATCATCTAACTGTTTAACAGCTTATCCTCACTATATGAATCCTCAGTGACACCGACAACACAAATCAGTCATATTGTTGACACAGTTGTCAACCTAACCGTTTCTCCTGTCATCACCTGTCATAATTACCTGTGGATATTCCTTATGTTGTGGGGACCTGAATCTGAGTTATTTCTGTATTGGGACAAAAATCCAGTCCTCATAATGTACAGTCCTCATAATGTACTACAATATAAGGTGAAGACATGACAAGTTAGGCTGGGGTTAGGGTTAGGGTCAGGATTAGGGTTAGGCCAGTAGTAATTATGGTTAGGGTTAGAGCAAGTCTCCAGGAAATTAATGTAGGTCAATGTAATGGCCACTGAAGTCATGGACATCAGTGTGTGTGCATGTGTGTGTGTGATTACGCAGCAATTTTCACAGGCCACAGTAGAAAAAGCACAGGTGTTAACAACCAGATTAGTGACAGATGAGTTCCATTCAACTCTGTCAGTTTCATGGTGTATGCTGGTTCACTGGCCTGCCTACATGAACTGAAAAAAATCCATCATTGATGTGTTCAGTAACCTGTGCTTTTCCTG
Source organism: Brachirus orientalis (assembly GCA_016785285.1). Classification (NCBI taxonomy): domain Eukaryota; kingdom Metazoa; phylum Chordata; class Actinopteri; order Pleuronectiformes; family Soleidae; genus Brachirus; species Brachirus orientalis. The sequence continues at coordinate 4,743,332 of JAFBJR010000172.1, forward strand.
CTAAACCTGTCAAAATGGCTACACCACCACTGAGAGACATTATACACAGTTTGTCCATATTCTTTTCTTCTTTCTTCTTAAGAGGATTGAAGGGTGACAGAAATGTAAAAATATATAAAATATAATATAATATAAAAACCAGAGTTTTGTCACCTGAATGTAATTGTTGCTTGGGACTGTTTGCTTGTTAAAATTAAATCAGTCTCCTCTCAACAGCCTGCCTTAAATGTCCAGTTTCAGCCATTTAGATATAAGACTGCAGATTGCAACAAACTAAGGCCTCCTCCACACACCCTCTCTTCCCTAAGCCAGATATACTGTGTGCGTGTGTGTGTGTATGTTCTTGTACTTGCTGCAGAGTGAGGACCAAAAATCGTATAAACCCTAAAGAGTGAGGACATTTTGACAAAGTGAGGACATTTTGGCTGGTCCTCAATTTCTGTCACCCCTTAAGGGCTTTTTCAGGGTTAAGACCTGGTTTTAGGGTTAGGGTTAGAATTGGGTTTAGGTTAGGTTTAGGGTTAGGCATCTTGTCGTGATGGTTAAGGTAAGGGTAAAGGGCTAGGGAATGTATTCTGTCTATGAGGGTCCTCATAGAACCGCAAATGTGTGTGTGTGTGTGTGTGTATCAAATCACAATGACAATATCTATCAGGAAAAAATGAAATTTCATATTTTCCCCTGTAGTTTCAGCGCTAATAAGAATGTTGCTCTTCATTTGCATAGTGAGTTTGTTTTACATTTAAAGCAAGGGCCTTGCATGAAGTACATATTAAAGGTACATACAGTATAAAAGGCTTATCCTAAGGCTACGAAAACCCCCACTATTTATATTTTAAAGCAATTATACACTTAAACAGACATACTTATGAGAAGTAAATTCATTTTCTGCCAATGGACTCTCCTAAATGTTACACACTGGACCTTTAAACCATTTATGATGTAGCAAATGTTTATGCATAGATTAAATAATGATCCTGATTAAGTTAGGGTACAAGTAATAAACAATAGTGAGTCACTTCTCAGGGTGTGATTCTCTTTAGGCCAAACTGTGAAAAACAAGTAGTCACAGTGACAGTGGGAACCAGTGGGTGTGATGTGGAACATAAGTGTACAATGTCAAGATCACATTTTAAAACTAATGCTTTTGTTTAATGTTTGAGGAAGTCTGACACACTTGTGTTTAAAGATTCATATTTTTTCATTAATTAGGCCTCATAATTAAGACAAATGAAATGCAAGGCTTGCTGTTTAATGTTCTTGCTGGTTTACTGTTAGCACCTCTGTGATCATAAATTCACATGCAAGTGCTAATGGCAAATAGTGAAATTCTGCTAACAAAGTATAAATAGGTACGCATAACTCATTGATGTCTCTCTTTTGCTCTGAATGTCTATAATAAATTGCTGTTTTTCTTTTCTTCAAATTACAGCTGATCCTAATAAGCTTTTTCATCTTCTCCATTTAATTTCTGCACATTTGTGCATAGTTGTACATTCAGAAAACAAGCGACATATGGTCTCAAATTGTTCATCAGGCATGAGTGGTTTAATGTATATGAGAGACTGATGCTGAATTAGCGAATAGCAAACTTTATTTTAAGAGTCAGCAGACTGTGAGTCTGCTGTGATTTATGGATTCATTGTGTTTTCTTCAGACTCTCTTGTTTACGCAGATAAAATAAGAAGTACATAAAAAAAAGTGAAGACATCGAAAAAAACATCATTACTTTTTCATCAGTTTTGTCATCAGTGTATTGTTAAAGAGCATAATAAAAAACACATTATTGCATCATTCATGTTTATTTTGCTCCACAACTGCAAGATACAGGGACAATTCTCTGCCACTTTTTAAATTAAGTTATATTTCATTTCATATTTCATTTTTAAGCACAAGAATATCAAATCTATGTCTACAGCATATTTAATGTCAGAGAGCCACTAAAAACAAACAAAATAGTTTAAGGTGATTGATTCATAACATCAACCAAATGTTGGCAGTTAGTGCTGCATTCACAGTCTCTGCCGGGAATGAGAACTTGCTGAGCAACAGTTTCATAGCGAAGCTTAATACATGTAGATGAGCTTGACCTCTGCCTACACTGCAGCTTCTGCTCAGAAGGGATGTTTTGTTTTGAATGCGGCTTCATTAGCACAGCACAAGTAAGCAAATCAAGTCATTCAATACACAAACTATTTATGGTCATTCTTTTTTATTGGTTAATGCCACTTGCAACAGCCATACATTGTCTAAATCTAAAATGGATACTTTTGGTATAGTTAGATGTTTGGCTGCAGCATAATATTCTCAAAAAAAAAAAAGTGGTCACTTATGGTTTACAAAATGTGTGCTCTATAATTTAGCATTTATTATGTATTCTATTATTTGTTTGTAATGCTCTGGTAACCTTGTTGTTTTTTTAAATGTCCTTTAGACAGTGAATAAAGTGGATTGGATCATCTTCTGTTTGTTTTTTTTGTACCTTTAGGGGTTGCCACAGCAGATCATCTGCCTCCAGCAAAGTGGATTGGAAACATGTCAATGAACTCGCAACCATAGGAAGAGTCAACAGTCCAGAACATGCACATTATTGTGCATTATGTGTTCACTCCATTGTTTGTTTGCAAACAACCATGACAATTACCACTCTTTAGAGTATAGTAAGAGCTGTAAAATCATGATTTCTTTACGCCTGATATTTTTCGGTATACATTTATTCAAGTTAAGCTAATCAGCATCTCAGACTTCAGACTTGGTTGAGTTTTGTATCAACAAAGCAGGCAGTTCAAACACCCAACTTCATGTCTGATAAAAGGAAACCGTGTCTTCTCTGCTCAAAGGTCTGACAGAAACAAAAGTTAGTTGCTTATAAACCCACCACTGAGCAAGGGAAGACACAAAGGAAAGAGTGATTACAAGCTGGAGATGGGTTCACTAATCAAAGCTGCTCCTCGATGTGACGAGAACTTGTCCCTGTTTGGAATAACCTGCAGTGACAACAGAGGAGAAGGATTCAAGCTTCAGATGATTTTTCTTTTATGTTGTAAAATCAAAATGAAGCCTGCAGGGGCAGATCTTTTTGTCTTTCTTTCTTTCTTTCTTTCTTTCTTTCTTTCTTTCTTTCTTTCTTTCTTTCTTTCTTTCTTTCTTTCTTTCGCCTCCCTCTCTTCTTCTCCCCGTGCCTCTTGCTGCTGCTTTGAAGTGTTAATCAGACTCTACTGGTGTATGAAAGTGAAGTGACGACTGTACACCAGAGAGCGTTTTACAGTTCTGAGGGCACACCGGGTGTAACCAGATGTAAGTGTATGTTTTTCACTAAGGTCAATAGTTCCTTATATAACAATATGTGTTTGCGTAAAGTCACTCACCAAACAACTTGCCCATTAAAATTTATGAGGCAACATACACCACCAGTCAAAAGTTTGGACACACCTTCTCTTTTGATGTGGTCCAAAGGTGTGTCCAAACTTTTGACTGGTAGTGTACACACGACACATTTTTATGGAACTTACCTGTGATTTTTCCATTATCCTTGCATCAACTGTAGCAGGCAAAACAGAAATATAAAGTGTGAAGTGCCTTTTGCACTGATTTTACCTCCTCAAAATAATCCTTTAATTCAACATTCTGCTTAAGTTTTATGTCTCTGTTTACACATCTGCTCAAGGTTGTTTCGCCTTTAAATAAAAATATCTCAGCCTCAGCGTACGAGTGTCTGTCTGTTTCATAGAGTTTTTTTGAAAAGCAAATTGGGGTTTAGCATGAAATGATTATTTTGTTCGGGACAGTGAATCATTCCTGGCTTAAAGGCTTATAAACACAGGGATTTTAGGTGGATTTATTCCTGTATCTATCTTCATCTATTCTCTTCTACAAGCCTTGTATTATCAGGATTAAATTCACAACACCCAAGGCAAATACAATATAGAGGTAAAAATAGGTGTTCGGGGAGAAATTCTTATTTTGTTTGTTTACATGACCATGACAAAGGGAAACCACTCTGTGTATTTCATTATTCAATATTAAATATCTGCTGCCAGTGCCCTGTTAGACCACATCTCAAAGGCATTATTTAGTATTCGTAGCTACTCACTGGCACTGAAATTCACTAAACTCTTTACACTTTCATTCTGTGACATAGTGCTGTGAATTATCATGCTGATAGTGTGCATTGGAGAATCCTCGCCATAAAGGGAGGCACATAGTGAGCAACAATACTCAAATAGGCTGTGAAATTCATATCTGATTTTTACTAAAGGTGTTTTTGTGTGGAAGAAACACTGTGTGATTAATGACAGCAGTGGCCTCTTAATAAACTGCTGTTGTCCTATCAAACGCAGACACACGTGAACATCCTGGGCATCGGCCTAAACAATGACACTGCGTATACAAGACTGAATCCAAATGGTCACAAACTGCAATCAATTTGGAGTATGCCTAAAAAAAAGTGAATTCTACTGCTCAAAAAAACAATGTCATATCGGAACCCCTGATAGTATTGCTTGACAGAGACATTTTCAGATGAAGGACGAAGAACTATCGTTACATTGTTAAAGTTTATGAAGACCAAGCAGAGGCAAAACAATAACATCGGCAGCAACAAAAATTCCTAAAATGTATGCACTGCAGCTTTTATATTAGTTGGATTACAATTTTTTTTGTCGTCATTTTCTAAATGAAAATTCTTTATCAGCATTCATCCGAAAAGCAGAATATAGCTAACACTGAACTAATCTGTTATAGTCCTGTCTTATTGCATTGACCTGAGTTTCAACCCCAGCATCAGCCACATTCCCATTTGGTCAGACAGCTTTCACTAGATAAAACTTTATGTCTATTTGTCGGGAGCCAGGAATTTTTTGGCATCAGCAGACAGCATTTCTGGTTACATTAGTGAACAGTGGCACTAAGGTAAAGCTCATAAAGCATTTATAATGCACGTAAACTACTGCACAGCACTGATAAGTTTAAGGAGCCAACAATGTACTGTTCTTCATCTGCTCTGACCTCCCTCATCTTCTTTGGTCACCTCACTGTCAAGTGCCCATGACAGGAAGTGCCCACTGACAGTCAGTGACAAGAAATAGGTGTGAAAGCAGCAGGTACATAAATATAAAATATAAGAACCTGACCTTGTGGAACCAATAAACATGTCCCAATTGAAGCCACAGAGCTCACTTGTTTTTCACATGATGATGTTTGAATCACCTTTAGTTTGATCAAAAATGCATCATGCTACAAAAATACCTCTGCTAATTGTATATAACATGAGAGGTGAGTGTAAACTGTATTTTCAAAACACCCACTGTCACATCAAAAAAGAGACTGAACAGATAAAGCGAACATTAATTGAAAAAAAAAATAGATAGTTGTGGTAAATGTAATGCATTGTGGTGTTTAAAAACATTAAAAAAAATTTTTTTTTAAATTTCTCTTTTCTTTATTAGAAATAATTGTTCTCTTTCCCTGAATGTATATAATGTAAAGTAATGTGATATATTGTTGGCACTTTTGAGCAGCAGCTCAACTCAGCTCATGCTGTTGGAGCCACATAGTCTAACCCTAACCCATAGTGTGTAAGCAATTGGTCTGCACAATTGTGGTTCACTTACATTGCTTTTTTTTTTTAAATATTACAGACAAAAGTGCACTATTTCCACCACTGCTGCTCCACTGTAGCTTGGCAACGGTGAAACGGAGGCTGTCAGGAGTTGATTTCTCCCCATGTAAAGCAGTGTGAGCTTTCCTGGTTCAACCACAGCATACGAACAATTTGCAAGATTGTACCTGTCAAATATGAGGCATAGCCACTCTTTAGCATCTTTATACAATTAGGACTTGATCATATCAGAGTTTAAAGGTGCAGTGTGTACAAGTAGGTGGCATCTAATTGTGAGACTGAAAATCGTAACAAATGGAGGACTCCTCAACCATACGTAGGTACTGCACTGACTGTGTTTGCCTATTGCAGCAATACATCAGTATGTTTTGGTATGAGCAGGTCTGCCCTGTAAACCAATAGAAGCAGATGTGGTAATTGTGGATTTTCAGAGCATGAAAAACACTGACATTTAACAGATTATACTTAAATGATTTATACTCATTTTATGCTCCATGGCAGAAAATTACTGAATAGCTTGTTTGAGAAGTGCAGAGTATGGGATCCCTCTCTGCCCAAGCAGTCAATGTTACACACACACATGCACGCACACACACTCACACAATATTTATATATGTATTTGTCCTCTGGTCATCCCTCACATGTATGTTAGGGAACTACATTGGCTTTCACATACCAGAAAGCTTAAAAATATAAAATGATGAAATGTCTGTCTGGTTTGTCTAAAGTATATTCAAATATATGATTTAAAAATTAAATAAAATTATAAAATTAAGTTAAACATTTATAAATATTGCATGGTAGATTCAATGTCTGCCAAGAAACCTAAATGTTACCCACTGGATCTTTATAGAAACATTACGTTTCATTACGTAAAGATATTAAAGCTGTAGTTTGCAACTTTTTGTCAGGGTCTGGTTTCCAGGCGTTTATTTTGTTAATTCCTTTTGTTTCCTGTGTAGCATCTTTTTGGTTGCTGGCTGGACTGTCGGATGGAGCCTGAGGGCTCACCTGCAACCCATCTCCTTGGCTTCTTATTCTCCAGTTCCTGGTTCCACAATCGCCAGCTCGTCATGTCACGTTACCAGGTACATGTCATGCTCCTTGCCAGTTTTGGCAAACACTTTTCTGTAGTGACTGTTTCTGTTTTTTTTCCTCTAATTCCTTGTTTTTTTCTCTCCCTCAGTTCTTCCTGGACTCAGTGGACTCTGCCCTGCAAGCTGGACAGTCTCCGCTCATTTTGTTCTGGTTATTTTGGCTAGATTATTTTCCCTTGAGATGCACGTTTGGACTCTCACTTTTTGGGTTCAGTTTTATTCAAACATTAATCATAACACTTTTAAATATAAACAAATGTAAATGGTTTTTCAAGAGTTAAGACCTGGTTTACGGGTTAGGATTGGGCACTTAGTTGTGACGGTTATGGGTAGGGTAAGGGTCTAGGGAATGTATTATATCTATGAGGGTCCTCATTAAGATATTGAAACAAGTTTGTGTGTGCCTCTGGGGAGGGTAGAAAAAGCAGGGTAGAAAAACTAGGTCAAATCAGAACCACAGTGTTGTGACAATTACTCAACAGTCCACAGGGGGCGATATAGTTTCCACACAAGAACCTTAACTCCATGATCTTCTTCATTTGATGATCTTTACATTTTCCATAAACATGTTTATAAGCACTAGGATTAGTCTACAAGGTAGTACATGAACTACACAAATTATAGCCATGTGTTAAAATCCTTATTGATGTACTCTGTATGTAAAGATATGGAGTTTGTTTGTTGAAAAACCTGTGTGTGTATTATTAGTCTTTCGTAGGAAATGATTGTACAATATATCAATATAGGGGAAAAAATTGTCTGAGATACTTTGGAAATAATGGTGTCAGGACATGTACTGACATGCAGTAAAATTCCAGAAAATTCCACACAATTAAAAACTATTTGGATAAAGTTGGCAGACAAATACATGCCCAGTTATGAAACACATAATGCCATCATTTTGCAGAAATACATTTTGAAATATATTTTCAGGAAAAGAGATGGAAAATCCACAGGATTAAGAGTAAAAGAGCTGGTGTTTAGCCATTTTGTCTTCAGTCCCGCCAACACATGCTTATTATAGTCTGAGTGTATGTATGAAATTTTATTGCGAAATGCTAAAGTGCCTTTGTCTGAAACCAAAACCACTGACCTTGTTCAGACCTCAGAGGCTCGATCACCTGCAGACAGCAATTAAGTCTGAATGCTCCCAATGCATTTTGAATACTTCCTCAGATCTGATCACGAAAACCACATTCACATTAGTTTGAGGACATACGTTGTCACATTCCTGAGCTACATAACAGAATCCATCCTCAGGATGCATTTGAGACAGACTCCTCTGCTGACATTGATTTATTTGTAGCCACTGACACAATATTTACACTGAACATCACGTTATTTCATGTTCCAGCTGCTCGAGTGGCGTTTTGTTTCACTCAGATTTATGTCTCTTTCCCATTTTATATTTGACTAAGGTGTTTGGGAAGTCAAATGCGACCTTATGTGCTTACAAGAGACACAACTCATTTGCATTACTTAGTACTTAGCACTACATACGATCTGATCACTGAGGACATCGAGTATTTTAATACCAGGTTTGAATGGGCCCATTGTCTGAAAATGACTGTGACCTTTGGGGATTACATCTGCCACACATATCTTTCTATTGTTGTGTAAAAAGAGAAACAGACATAGCAACAGTAAAAGGTCAGCAGAGTTCAGGAAATTCTATAAGACTTTTATGTACAGTTTTTCTAACTGGAAGAAGAAATACTGTGAAATGTGTAGTATTTTGTTTCTTCCACACAGTAACATAATAAAGAGCCGCATAAAAATGCAATGCTCTGATTTCACACCCCAAATGTGTTACTTGTGTTTGTTCAACCTGTCACTCGGTATATTTTGATGTTTTAAAGTTTTGTTGAACCATTTCATTAAAACTTCAGAACAATGTCTCTTTAAGCCATTGTGTTAGAGTTTTTGAATTCAACTATGCACAGTCAGAGTTATGTTCTTTTTCATATTTTGTAATTCATCTCCAACTTTACTTGACTCTGTCTTGCTGATGTGGAAAGTGCCTTCAGGTGTAATTTTCAGGTCAAATAAAGCTGAGCTTGTAACATCTATTTTCTTTAAAAGCCCAGATGAGGACACTAGACTTTGTCCTTCAACATTCAACCAAGGTCAAATTGTGCTACTCTGCAAAGCCTCTGCCATCATCTCCAGATACATCAGCACATTTTTCTACATTAATAAAAATAAGTTTTAATTAAATTTTATTACTTCCACCTTGTATTTTTTTACCCATCAGAGAAGGAAAAGTTAAAACTAGTGCCCTTGTCGGTTCCACTCTGGTTTTTCATATGTTCACTTTATTCTGAGTTCATTCACTCTGTAAATACTTTCCAAATTAAAAAATGAATACATTTCTGATTTTCTATGGTAGAGAGACCCGAGGCTTCTCATTTTGGTTTTATTTGAAAAGATTAAGTTATAACCCCCCTTTGCCCAACAGTGATGCAAAATCTGCTACCTGCAATTTGAAATTGAATTATTTTTTTTCACCCCAAAATGCGATTCAAATAAAAAACACCACGAGGCACAATTGACGATACAGCCAGCTTTTTGCTTTCCCATTAGGAAACAATGATATACTGTCAGCTCCAAAAAGGATTTATCTATTGAAGGACTGTTAAACTGAATTGCATTAGGTTTTAAAACTTGTGATTTCATGTCTACTTCTTCTTGAATAAATATAAATGTAAGGCTATTTACTCACTCACTCACTCACTCACTCACTCACTCACTCATTTTCTACCACTTTATCCACTGAGGGTTGTGGGGGGGGCGCTGGTGCCTAACTCCAGCTAACATAGGGCGAGAGGCAGGGTACACCCTGGACAGGTCGCCAGTCCATCACAGGGCCACATAGAGACAGACAACCATTCACTCTCACATTCACACCTACGGGCAATTTCAAGTGTCCAATTAACCTAATCCCCAAATCTGCATGTTTTTGGACTGTGGGAGGAAGCCAGAGTACCCGGTGATGTAAGGCTATTTAAAGCACCTTATTTGCTACCTTGCATTTCACTTGTTTTATCATGTATTGCAGCGCTTCACTTTGCAATGTGAATTATGATTAGAGAGATCTAGAAAGCTTCATACTTTCACTCTGCAAAGTCCACTGAGACAGCACTTGTGATGAAGGGCTCTATAAATAAATTAGCTTGAACTTAATGTGATTCTAAAACTCTCAGTCTCTGTGTCCACATCACAGTCTCACACTTTTTTATGTGGGCTGAATTAAAAGCACAAATATTCTAAACCCTTAGCTCATAGTGTAGAATAAAAAATATCAGCTGTCAGCTGTCAAGAGTCAAAACATGTCTTCAGTCCATTCCAGTGCTGTTTTCTAAACACATTCCATGCATATTCAATGTTACAAACAGGTTATCCAAAAAAGCAGTTTTCTTTTTTCTTTATATATATGTGTGTGTGTGTGTGTGTGTGTGTGTGTGAGTGTGTGTGTGTGTGTGTGTGTGTGAGTGTCAGATAACTTTTTTTTTCCATCAAAAATTGCAACATAACTTTATATTGCTGTGTGTAGATTAGAGATGTACAGTGTGGATTTATTTAACTTATATGACAACCAATAATTACTTGTTTCTTACGGTCATCGCCAATTATTTTATTTTACTGTTGTATTTCCAGAAGTCTTCATGTGACTGTAGTTTGTGCTCACCTGAGGGTAAAGAAGGCTAAGCAGAGTTGAATTATTCAACATCACACAGCTCTGACCCAAATCATGAAACAACACAAAGTGGATGATAGTATATTAAGCCTTTACACAAGTGAAAGCCTATAGCAGTGTGTTAACTTTACTTTAAGAAATGAACCCCAGTTCTCTGACACACAAGGTCTATTAACTGGATAAAATTACATTATCAGACCAATGAAAAATATCATATTTTTCCCTGTTATGAGTTGATCATTTTTCAGGTGTAATATTTTTGTGCATCTCTAATATACAGTATATGTGCGATGGTGCGTGTTTATACATTAAGTGTCTTGTGTTATAGCCAAGCAAACAGGCTGACTCAGCAGCAAACTTGACTGAACATGCGCTATAATTGTTGTTGTTTTACGTCTGTTAATTGACTTTTCCCCCAGGTTCCTGTGCAACAATCAACCTCGTGCACCAGTTACAAGTGAATTAGCCGAAAGTGATCAATTGTCTTGGGGGAAATGTCCCTTTTCTTGTCAGACCCTGTCCACCCACAGTTCAGTAAAGGTCAGCTCGTCCACTCCATATGAAGAGTGGACTTCAGGTCATCAGACTGAGAGCAGGACCTTTTGAAGGAGGGGATCTTTACTTTCAATAATCTCAAAACAGTTATCTACAATTTAAAAAGCATCATTTTAGATGAAGGCATAATGATCCAGCCCAAAAATAAATGTATCTCTTCTGCATTATCAAGACCTACTGTCATGTTAAGTGTGTGCTATGTTGATTAATGGTCACTGTCTCTTCAGCTGAGGAACTTCCAGCAGCAGTGTCTTTGCCTCTCATTACTTTGGACCTCACAGTGATGATAGTAGGATAACCTTGTGCACAGTAATTAATCAGCCCAGAAGAAGCCCATTCTCTCAGACTGGATGTGACAGGAGCTTGGCTCAATGGGAGGATTATTGGTAGCCCATACCAACCTCAAAGTGTCCCTGTAGACTGGTACCAATTCAGTGGAAATCGATAGATATTCCAGGTCTAACATCTGCTGCTGTTTTATGACTTGTTTATTCAATGTGTGCGCAGGTGTAACATTGTCATCAAGACAACATTGTAGTGTAAGCGTAACATCCGTTCTGTATTTCAGTGTCATTTAAGTGTCATTTATAAAGACGACGCAAAAATATAAAGTGAAACCAGAGCCGTACAAGCACCATACTTACATCTTGTGATGTACCACACTGTTTTTTTCAAAAGTTAATCTTTTAATCTTCCCCTCAAAGTGACTGTATGTAGATCATTGTTCTCATTAGAAACTGAAATCTACTTTAATTGAATTTGTCTCCACAATGCACATTCCTTCAGTTTGAGAAGCATCACACAAGACATTTGAACTCAGTCGATTAAATTATTAAATTTTAATTATAATAGTAGTTCGAGATGAATTGTCATTTGTCGGATTTCAGTTAAACATTGGTCAGATCAGACATTTTTTTTCCCGTTAATTTCTTTTTTGGAGGTCTCAAAGTTGTAATATGGTCCATGGAAACCTGCTTCATGAGTTCAAGTATCAACATAACAATTGATGAGTAAGTAACAGTACAAAACTAACTTTATCATTGTGACAAATGATTTGAAACAAATGTTGCTTTAATTTGACATTGCAATTCAACTGTTAGTTTTTAATTATGAAGTTGTAAAAATGAAATGAATTTCTTAATTAACTTAAATGGACTTTAAGCTCTCCAGTTTTATGCTCTTTGTTGTTGGTGTGTTGTAGCCAAAGACAGTTTTTTATACTCTGGATCATTTTAAAGATATTATTTTCGAGATGTGACTTTATTATAGAGCAAACAAATAACAAATTTAACAAGAAAATAATGTACAGAATAACAAGTGACAAAAATTATTATTCTGTCCAAAGACTTTTTTCAAACTGATCCAGACTATTTTAATATTATTATTATTATTATTATTATTAATTGATCATTTCAGCTTGAAGATGCAAACTGAGGACAGTTTGTACCAACAAGGGCTCAAAATCACACAAATAGTTTATTGACTTTTGTAGAATTTCTCAGGATAATGTGAAAAAAATTAATTAGGAGAGGTGGAAAGAAAACAGTTTTTCAGTGTGTACGTGTAACTAAAATATAGAGAAAAAAAATCTTTCTCATATTGCAAACCTCCATCCCTATAAAACTACCTTTTCTCCACACTGACAGGTCTGTTAGCTGAGATGAATGTGCAGCATGTTCCTGCATTGATCAGCTCACAGCCATAAATGGTTGCGGCTAAGCAGACAGGCCCGAGGAGGTGGTCTGTCATCGAATCTGGGGAGGGAAACTGGATAATACTGGGGCTTGGCGACTGACAAAATAAGCTAGAGTCAATTATTTACATATTGAGTTGAAAATACTTTTTTCCCCCTCTTCCAAAGCCAGGCCAACTCAATCTACCGATTTTTTCTCTCTCCTGCATATACAGTAATAGAGGTGTATTATAGCAGCAGGCCACAAAGAAGATGATTTTGTTGCAATTTTTTCTCTGAAAAGCTGGTGAATTCAGACAGTGTGTTACACTTTTACTGCCATTGAAATATGTGGGAAATCAACTGTCTTAAAAAAAACAATAATTTGTGTATTAATTATTATCTATTTTCGTCACTCACTGACAGTAATACTGCCACTCTGGCAGTTTGAATGGCAAAGCTGTGATTAGCAAATAATCACTGGGCAAAGTTTATGCTGCAAAACACTCACAGAGTATATCATTCATTTATTTATACAGACACTGTGCTTTCCGTATGCTTTTCGGGTAAGGGTCCTCTGTGACAGAGAAGTGTGAGATAAATAATAAAAGGATTTGAGGATTTTTATGAGAATGACTTGCAAGAAATGACAAGTCGACCAGCATCAAAGACACAGGCATGGGGGAAAAATAATAAGCTGGCAGGTACACAACATCCCAAAACTCTGCTGCACCGCGCATGACACACACCTTCTGAGAGTGAACATGGGCTAAACTTTCTATACACTGGCCACATTTTGGGGCTTTTATTCCTTTATTTTCTCCTGTGCTATTTAATGAGCATCTGCGGGCTTCAGAAATAACAAGTAGTGAGACTAAAACCATTAAAACAGTGCTCACACACTCAGCACAGTTTGGAAGAAAATGACCAATTTGCTGCACCAGGTTAAATTGCCGCTCCTCGGGTTCAGATTGTCTGCAGTGTGTTCCCTCAGAGCAAGTCTGCTGTAATTAGTCTGCCCGGTATCTTTTCCTGCACTGGTCTAATTACAGGAGCATGAGAGCAGCCTCTACTCTGCATCCTGTGTGTCTCATATAGAGAACTGGACAAGAGCCAGACCAATATAACATTACCCTGACACACCGTGAATTCTCACTGATTCTCGTTTTCTCTCTCTCTCGTTATTTGATCCTGTAGTGCAGCAGGTATCTTACTGCTTCATGTTGCTTGGATTTAGCCAACCATACAAGTGCCTCCTGCTGTCAGAATTAAAACTGGAGGTAGAACAATGTATCAGTCAGGCTGATTTTTGCCATTATTCTGCATTTGCCTCAGGCTGTGTTCAAAAAGTAGATATAGCCTTTCAGTCTTCCAGGAAGTAAGAATGTAGTGAATAAACACTAGGGGGCGACTCTTCTGGCTGCAGAAATTGTTCCTTGCTCTTGAAGTTGCACGCACGTATCTTCTTTAAATACATAGTATGTAATTTCTGTTGCTAGGAACCTGATAATCAAAACAACAAATTACCTCATTTGATGAAGCAGTGTGAGATCATAAGGATTGTTCTTTGTTGTCTCATTTGGTTTCCCAGTGTGCTTATGCTTAGTAGGAAGACATTTGGCAGCAGAACATGCACCAAATGACAAACACACACAATGAAATAAAACCACAGACATCATTGTGATGGCAGATTTTTAAATGCAAAAATGCTAAATATCACAGCTTTAACTCATTCAGTTTCAGTATCATTTGTTGGTATGAAACTTGTATTTTGGTATGAGAGACCTCCGTTTCCGCTGCATCATTGTCGCCAATCCAGAACAGAGACGAGACAAGTGTGTTGCAAGTTTGTCGCTGACGTTTGCTCGGACACACGTTTGGGTTTTAACAGTTTGCTGGTGGAGTCAGACCCACTTCCACGGTGAGCGTGTTCCTCAGCGGGGAGGCATCAGCGCCCTCCGTCCCTCCCATTGGCTGCAGCAGGATGCTCCGCTCCGACTCCCTGCTCTTCCCTCGATCCTCGCATGCATCTGTAGCGGAGCAGAAGGAGACGGAGACGGAGAAGAAGAGGGCGGCTTCACCTGTAGGTGTGTGACATTATTCCCCCCACATTTCACCATCGCCTTCAAACCACGACGCTCATCTGAAGTGAAGGCTCGGCGCTCTGGGAACCGCGTCGCTCCTCAGTCGCTGGAATTAACTTCGTTATTCCTCCTCCTGCTTTTTTCTTTCTTTCTTTCTTTGAAATACTGTCGTTACTTGCGGGCGACTGTCGCCTGTCGTGCTCCGGTGTGACGGGGTAGTGCGGGCCGTGCACGCAGGGATGTCGGCATGGCTTGCACGAGGAGAACCAAAACTTTGGTGTCCACATGCGTGATCCTGAGCGGCATGACCAACATTGTTTGCCTGCTCTACGTCGGATGGGTCACCAATTACATCGCCAACATTTACATCAAAGTGCCGATGCCTTTGCCGGAGCGAAAGTTAGAGGGAGACAAAAGAGGCGACACTGTCCGGATCATGGAGAGACTCGACCGACTGGAGAGTGTGGTCAACCAGCACATACAAGGTAAAAAGCCGCCTTCATGTTTCGCCTCAGAACCACCTGCTCCGAGTGTGTGCAGACACCGCCTGTGCACCGTAATAAAGTTTTGCACAAGGACAAGGTGCTTTCGTGGTGTTTGTGTTGGAATGGTGTGTTTATAGAAACGTTCAGAGCGGGAAATTCCTCCAAAGGTCAGGTTACATGGAGGGTGTGACGGAGGTTGAATGATGGAAAAGCTGCACGTCCTCATAGGTCTACACTCCACAGAGACCCAAACTTTAAACTCGCTTTTCTCAGCCACAAATACAACAAAGGATATAATTGGCTTATAGGTGTGCACTGTTCAGTGTGTACAAGATAGATTTTTTTATGATTTATGGACAGAGTGTGTGTGGTATTCTTTTTTGGTTAGTGTTGTATTCAAGACCACGCTGACAGAGACAAAGTTATGACCAAAAGCCAGAATTCAAAGCCAAGACTTCTAACCCAAGGCTTTTAAGGACTGAGACTGAGTTAGGGCCAAGAATAGTGCACCATTTGTTTGACTTGGTGTCAAAACTTGATTATCAGTCAACCAAAACAATAGCAGTGTGCTGAGGTCACAGGCTCCACTGAAAACGGCATTATAAATCACCACAAGTGTATATTTCTTGCTTGTCACCTTTCTGCACAAAAGGGTTCCCATATCGTCCGCTCTGCTCTCACACTAAAAAAACGCAGCATGAAGCAGCATATGATCCTCTCTGAGCCATAATCCAAGCAAGTGATATACAGGAGATGCTGCAGCAGCGGCTCATGTTTCACGCTCTCCCCCCCTTCAGTAACTTCCTCTTACCTGAATGAACTGACCATATATGAAATGGCTGAAAACTAATTCACATGATTTGACTTCAGTACTTTTAGGAATGTCTGGAATCCTTTCCCTCAAATTCTTCCAAGTCCTTCCTTCGCTGTGTTTTTCTATGCTTGACCACACACAGATAATTTCTCTCCACCCTGTGTCTTTAAAGGAGCTATTCTTGTCATCATGGGGGGGGGGGGTCATTTTGTGCAGGTTCCACTTTCAAATGGAACAGGGCCGGTGCAGAACAGAAATACAGAGAGAAATCCGCACACGCTTCTTTGAGTGAAAAGGCTCTGTGGTAAGCTTAGGTAAACATTCCTGAAGGAGGCAGGTTCAATTTCACCTTGGTGCACAGATGCGTCTGCAGGGCAGAGCTTTGTTCAGATGCCCCAGGTGACTCCAAATTAGACGTTTATGGTACTCTAAATCTAAAACGTAAGATTTCATGACAAAATAGTTTTTTTTTTTTTAAAAAATTCCAATAAATATAAAGTGGACGGTAAATATAAAGTGTTCAAGCTCCCAAAAAGAAGTAGGCAAATATGTTTTTTTTTTCATTTCAAGCACATTTATTTTTAATCACACAATCCACACAATCGTCATCTCAGCACTTTGGCAGTTTCATGGAACAGTTTGACATTCTGGAAAGTGCACTTGTTCTCTTTCTTTCCTGTTTCTCCTTATCTCGCTCAGAAAGAGATGAAAAGTATTTCCCCGATGTCAAACACTCCATCTAAAAAGTAAAACTAATACTTTGTGGTATTATGTCACTCTTAAAACTAGGACGTCCATTCTGGAATTAGCTTTGTTTTTTTACACCATGCATATGAAACATTTTGACTTTTCACTGCAATTATGTCCTCGTGAGCTCAAACACAGTTAGCCTGCATCATTAGTGGCTGCCTTTGGTGTTTGTACTCATTTCATTTCAGGAACCTGTCCCCAGGCCCCTGACATGAATTGCAGGGACATGACAAAGATCACATTATTACCAGCATTAAGTCTCTGTGCTTGTCATTTTTAGAGTTTTGGAGCACAGCACTGTCACTGACATCAAAATCTGTCGGGGCTAATGCTGGAAGAAACTGTTGACGTTGAAAATGTGCACACGAGCAACAATAAAAACTCCTCCAGTAAAATGACCTGACACTTCAAGTATGAATCATGTTTTATGGATTCCTCTCATAATTGCTCAGAATGAATCTGCTACAAATAAATCATCAGAGTCTGTGAGAGACTGATGGCATCAGCAGTCAGCGAGCTTTGGCCCTCCGTTATGGAACAAGGACAGAAATGGAATTTTCTGACTCTTGCCTCGTGAAGTTCAGTACACAAACTGTCCCAGGTCTCGTACTGTTGTATAATACAACAGTATATCGTGATGATAGGAAAACATCTTTTTTTTTTTATGTTATTCCCCGAGAATGTGCAGGATTCTATTTCAGGAAAAATACTATTTGTTTTACCATGATTGAAGGGGTTCAGTGTAATGTAATTCTTTGTTTAATGTAGTCATTCATTTTCAACTACAAATTAAATTTTGTCAAATATATCCATTGCATTTTACAATATGATTTTGGAACTACCTACCAGTCATTGTTTTTACATAAGCATGACTAGACAAAAAAAAAGTTATGTATGAACAAATGATTTTGACAATATAAATAAATATAAAGTCGGTGAAAATTAACTTTGAAAAGCCTTTCTAACACCAGGAATAAATTAATATTACAAGTTTTATATCTATCGTGCTCATTAGATGAGTGAAGAAGTGTGTTAAATATAGTGTTTAAGACAAAACATTTTTAACTTGAAGTTAGATAACAGTGCCGTAAGGTAAATGATCAATATGAAGATTTGTGAGCATAGCAAGACAGAGCAGAATTTCGAAGAAACAGCACAGAAGCTTCATTTAAATGGTTCATAGCTTTACCATAACTTTTAATCTAAGTCTATGATAGTACATAATACATTAGATGCAATTTGGTCTACCAATTCTACATGTTTTCTATGTTTTACTTTATAACGTCTTACAGATTTGTGTGGGTTACACCCTTCAGGCTCTATCATTTATTCCATTAGGCATCAGACCACACTGCTCTGTGGCAGTATTTGTCCCTTGGAAGGCACCTTGTGTTCCTTCACATGACAGACAGTTGGATGCAGGCAGGACATTTACACAGAGGTACCACATGGAGGAGAGTCAATGTGACACAGAACCGAAAAGAAGGAGGACAGCCAAGACCTACAAGAGGGTCCATTTTTGTTAAATGGAATGTTTTTGAGGATGGAAAGTCTTTGCAAATTATGCTGCAGTGTCAAACACCACTAACCTCTGTTACTACTTCAACAAGAACCATGCCAAACACTACACAGAAAGTCTACAGATGAGTCACAAAATCACACTTGAGTGCTCAAAATAAAGTCCAAACCTAGATGTAGAAGACTCATGTGGCAAATAACAGAAGGTCCACTGTGTGACATTTAGGGGTGGTATACTGTCCAAAATTGAATATACTACTCATAAATTATTTTGTCTAAGAGTCTAACAGTTTTAAAATAAAAATCATTTTGTTTTCGTGGTATTAGAACAGTGTTGTGGATTTCTTATTCCCCACCCTGTTTGATTCAGAGTGTAACGTCAAGCCATGGCTGAAAACGAAAACAAAACAGAGGAGTTTAGGTCCCTAAAAAGAACATCAGTTATTTACAAAGGGCTGACGGCCACGGCACTGTTTGTACGATGGATTTTTGCTGTTCCGAATCCCGAGGAGAGATCTGTGTGTTTGACTCTGTCTGAGAAGGAGATTCACATAGAGATGCAGAACAGTCACAATGGAGAAAGTTAAACGTTCAGTAGTCTGGTTATATTTCACAACAACTGATACTGATAATAGTCTTTGCCTGAAGTGAAACAAGACTTGTGTTAGCTTTCCTGCTTATCTTATAGACCGTGGTCAGGGGAGATATTTCCTTCAGGACAGAAGCTGTAGCTGCTACAGGCTGACACGTGTTGAGGTGTTGTTTACCTTTTAAATTAAAATAACATTTTTGAGTCTGGTTATAGTGTTTGAAGATAATGTGTTAATTAAATAAAGGACAAATTTCAGAATGTATTTCAGTAAATACATTGATTCTTTTCAGAACAAAAAGACAAATGGATCAGATATTTGGCACCAAATTGGCCCCTTAAACAGCATTGGTCATTGTCTGCCCAGATTGACAGAACAGTTTTCTGCTTCTTTACTGACACCTTTAAATCTAAAAAGATGACAGAAACAGTAAAAAAAAAAAGTCATACTCTTTACACTTTGAACTTTAATAATAAACTATTCTAATTAATTACGTGGTATAACTGAAGTGATTACCTGACCGTGCTGTTTGACTTCCATCTCGTCTGAAACCCGTGCACACATTCACAGCAATTGTGCACGTTCATGTACATTCATGGAATGAGTGCTTGACGGCTGCATGAATGGACCACACAGAGCAATATGCCTTCACATCATCCATAGATGATTAATTTATGTGTGGTGAGTTTTATCACTTCTCAGCATTAGAATTATCATGTGTGTGAACTTATTGAAATGCGTTTGTCTCAAGCTGAATGTGGGAGACTTGAAAAGTACAAGTCCATTGTTGTTGGCACAAGTTGGCTAATTAAAATCTCTTCAGAAAAGGTTTTTGGCCTAAATCCTCTGTTGTATTTTCTTTCTTTTAGGGCTAGGTTTCAACATGAGGACATTGTTTGGTTGCGCTGTTCGGTAACTTGCAAAATAGTGAAAAATCAACTGTCAGTGTAAAAAATAAAAAATAAATTGTGATAAAATTCTGACCATGATTTTATTATTAAGACAACTGGGATACATTTTTGCCATTTCGCCCAGCCCTAATGTGAGGCAAGGGCCTTTCTTTACAGAGGCAGCCATCTTGTGCCGCCATGTTTTTACAGCAGGCCGACTACATGCACATTTTAGGATTTCAAGTGGAAGTTTACTTGAAGAACGAAAGTTGGATCGATCCATATAAACCCATATCAATGCATAAAGATTAAGGAGAGTGGAGAAATGGAGAGAGAGTGCAAAAAAACTTTCTGGTATGTGAAGGCCACCGTAGTTCCCTGCTGAGCCTGGGAAAGGGAGGGGTGATTGGAGGAGTCCTCTGTTTGTCCACTCTGCAGTCTCAAAATTAAGTATAACACTTGGCATTTAACAGCTGCTGGTAATTTGTAAAGACGTGACCTTGAACTCAAGAAAAGCCAAGAGCAACGTTACATATCATTATCTTGATACAACATAACATCTATCGGGACATATCATACGCCCTATCATACAGTCATATAATGTATATGATGCACTTAGTTTAAGTGCTTTGGAGGCCGGTGTGAGCTCCCACATCACAGAGCAGCGCTGATGAGAGAGCATGAAACATTTACTGCAGCTGAGTCACTGTGGACAGCTGAGAGTGAGAGGGAGATGTCTCTGGTGTCATCTCCACACTCATGGACGTGGCAGAAATGTTCCACTTCTGTTGCTGTGTAATGAAGTGGCTTGTAACCAGGACAAAGCAACATGGCAACAGCACATAAACAGAGTGAACTCCTCATTGTATTAAGTACAGTCAGCCCAGGAGGATTTATTAGTTAGTTGGACAGAGCAGGTTCTCACACGCCCACAACCATCATGAGGCCTGTTTGCCGAACTCTGCTCTGAAAAAAAGGCTGAAAAATGTAGCAGCTGCTTTCTTTTGCACAGGAGACATTGTGCTTCTTTGTGTGGTTTTACCCAAATATATTAATAATGTGACTGGAAAATAGTTATTAGAGTAGTTTTATGCAGTTTTACTACTAAGTTACTGTGCATATGTTTACATAGTTTTGTATTTTATGAGATATATGGTGTGATCAGAATTTTTGATGCCTCTAGTGTTCTGATCAAGTATGTTTTAATGCTTTTACATTCACAATATCCTTTAAATGAAGACTTTTTTGGTGGCCTATTATAATAATGATTACTATTGTTACGAAATGGCAGCTGGTTTGATGGTCTACTCTGACCTTTGAAGATGAGCATTATCACTGTGCTGTCTGATTTAAAGGCCACGTGGCCTGCGAGAACTAGTCATTAACATGGTGCTTATTTAACTGCAAATGCCTGTGACGGTTGCCGAGATTGCTTTAAACAAATCCAGCCATCAAGTCAGTGGGGAAGCTCAGTAAATCAGTGTTTCAGCCGATGCTCAGAGGAAAGACATATCTGTGTGTTTATGTGGCACAATGTTCCAGAGTGACAATGAACACAGCAGAGGAGTAAGTGATGGACAGATGGACAGAAATTAGAGGTGGAAGCACATGTGTCTAATGTTGATGTGTGCTGCATGGACTTTGTGTGCAGGCTTGTGCAAACAGGCTGTGGTATGCAGCTCAGTATACAATACACTACTTCCAGTTTCTCAGTTCTTTGTGGATAAATGGAGGATAAATAAAGGATAAATGGACAAAACCCTGTTTTTGCACAGTTGTAAAGAAAAGCAGAATTGTACCTTACTTATCAAATAATAGGGATGAGGTGATCTGATAGTAATGGTGAAGCGGGGTAGTATGGCCAAAAACTTAATTGCGATAAAAATGTTTCAGAATAGCCAATAATCTGCAGACAAACATTTAATAGCAATTATGCATTGCATCTCAAAATTGTGGTTGCACAGTGTATTAACGTTATACTAATAAGTACTTTTAGTGTATTATTGCCCAGCCCATGGTGTTGGTAATTCAATATAGTCAAAAAAAAAATAAAAAAAATAAAATACAGTAGGAATTGTAGACCCCATATATCATGTAATTTAATTATTATTATTATTATTATTAATGAATTATTACTCAGCACATAAAAGAAAGACTGTCACTGCTATCATAATAATCCTCTCAGATGTGTGGACTAATTTCATGATTAAAAAAAAAAGAAAAGATAAATAAATAAATAATTAAAAGAACCAAGAGCATTGAAACTGAGTCACGTTGGGTCTGTTTATGAGAGCAGAATATTTGTTACACAGTTGGAGCTTTATGTTTTTAAAATAGCTGGTCATGGCTCGGTGATAAATGCATCAGCTCAAATGTGTTTTTAACAGCTTAGCTGTAAACGACTGTGTCGGAAGGATTTTGGTATCAGACATGAAAACAGTTGTATTGAGCCTTCCCTATCAAAATACATCTTTTTTTTCCTATTTAATAAAGCTATAAAGGATAGTATAAACAGTCATTAGAATGTGTTAAAATGGGTTTCATGAAGGCCGGAAATCAGTGTTGAATGCAGGAGAAATTTATTGAAGTCTGTTCCGGGTTTCCTTTGCTGAGTGCAGCTCACTTTTTGTTCAGGCTGTTTTAATTTGTTAGTTTCTTTTGCAAAAAAATACAGTGTTGTCAACTGACAACACTGCAATGATATCTCATTACCTCAGCTGGTAGTAAATTGGTGCAGCATCGACTCAGTGCTGATGCCATGGTGAAGTGGTTGAAACAACTTTTTTCCCTCTTTTGTTTTTTTTTTTTTACAGCAGCAGCATCATGGGTATTTATTTATGTAGGAGATGATTATAGTAGGTGATGGTTATTATTTAATCATTTGCTTGTGAGGTTTGCCTCTTCATGTATCATAGCCACAGAGGAACTTTACTGCCACAGCCCAAAAAGAAATTAGTCCGTTAATTGGGTCAGGCAGAGAACGGTAGGCCAAACCTGTGTAGCTAATTAAGGCAAATGAGGGGCAGGTGTGCTGGCAGGTGATGACAATGGAAACAGCTGAGCAGCTGCTCGTGGAGAGAGAGAGAGAGAGAGAGAGGCAGTGAGAGTGACAGTCATTGGAAGAAACTATTTGCATGATGCTGACGAATGCATTTTTTTAAAAAAAATAATTTGTTTTGTTTGAAATATGTAAATCAAATGCACCATGGAACAATTTAGCCATAAATTCAATGTGCACCAGTTATTTTTACAGATCCGAGATTAATATGCATTTGTTACAGAGGTTGTAGTTCATAATATTTTGGACTGGACTGGATTATATACATATGAGGTGTTTCTTCTGTTTTTGCATATGGGGAGCATAGAAACACTGTGACTTTAGTAAATAATGGAATTAATATGGTCTCTAAGATTTAAAAAGAAATGTAACTGTTTTTCTTTCTTGCTTCAAGCAGTTGGTCCAGTCTTTTTTTTTTGAGCAGAATGTATCTGGCATAATTTGTGCCTTTTAATGAATTTCATACCTGTTAAAGCAACATGTGTACAGTTTGTCTCGTCCTTGTTATTCCAGTGCTCATCAACCTCCGCTGGCTACACATGGTTGCCCTCTCTCTCTCTCTCTCTCTCTCTCTCTCTCTTCTTCACTTTGTGGGGTTTATAACAATATCGAAATCTCATAGTTTGATAATGTCGCGGCAATGAGTCCACAGTTTGATCTTTATTGCGAGAGTAAAAAAGCTCTGAGCAGCTGGGGATGAACTGCAGCTTGATGCTGTGTTTAACTAAAACTATTGTCTCTGTAGAGAGCTGACAGTAGTGGTTATGGAGTCACACCGCTCATATGATCCGTGTTGCTGAATCTTATGTGTTTCCAGGTGGTCTAACATCCTCAATCACTGTCTGCTAAACGCCCTCGGTGTCACTCACTCGGGATGAGCCCGTATAGAAACAAACACTGGCATCCACCAAGGTTGCTATAGTACTGTGTGTGTTCCAACTGTACTTGGAAGTCGAATGTCCAACATCGACATAGGATTCCCACATGGCTACCACTCACACGTACACTGCTATTTTTACTTTATTGCACTTCTGTCCTATTTGTTTTACAGTAAGTCTGTTTTACACATAGTACTGTTCAGTTTTTTATCCAGGAACTTGTTACTACGCTGTTTGTGTGTGCAAAATATTGCGTGGATCGGTGGTTCCCTATTTTTTCACAGTCCCGTACCCTTTCAGACATTTGACCTCCAGCCATGTATGTACCCCCCCTACTCCCATGCACTAAAAAAAAAAATGCCTATGCATATTGTTTCATAAGAGTGGGCACCTCAGACTGTATGTCTTTTTATATGGCATTTTCAAAAGTATAATCAGGCTGTGCATGCAAATCATATTTTTTTGTTTGTTTGTTCTTATTGCATACCCCATTAAGTCACTTTATGTACCCCAGTTTGGGAATCACTGGTGTTGATGGCCTGGCAGTGCTAACATTGGCTAGCCCAAGATACTTCATGTCCATGGTTTTTTCCAACTTCTCACTTGAACATGGTCAACTCGGAGCCGATGTCACTCCCAGTCCTGACTTTATTAGGTAAATGGTTTGTGAGCACCATGCACAGTAATTGTGCTTCTCATGTTAATATGACCAACAAAAATAAGCTTCTGGTAGAAACATTGTGAGGAAAAATGAGTCAGTATATGAAACTGATAACTGGTGGTTTGTATAAACATTTGGCTGTTGATTTATGAGAGGTCTGATTCATCTCCCAGCTCTTGATGTTTAGAGCCCTACAGCTGATGGGAGTGAGAGAGAACCTGGGGTGAGGAGCTGTAGTATGAAATAAGAGGGGATATTCTGGGTGGTAATTCCAATAAATTGAGCAGTTATTGAAATACAGGGAGATAAATGCACTGGAGAATGTTTGGTAATGAACACAATTAATTATTCTGACTCCAGAGGATAAAATCATCGTGAAGAGAATACATTACACGTGTAAAAGTGTCTTACAAGAGTGTCAATTCAAAGGTCATCCCTTGACAATTTTTCCTAAATAAATCAATTCACTATTGCAAATGTTCTTGTGTAGTATTTTTGTTTTCCATCGCACTTTTCCTGCAGCTTCAATAAGACTATGAAAACAATCCTAGTAAGTTAAATGAAATTGTAGATTCGCTGTGGCTGTATGAGATTAACATCACAGCTCAATTTGACAGTGAGACATTGATCTGTATCTACTGATAAACAATAATGTATCAGAATTCCTTTGTTT
The DNA here is from genome assembly GCA_016785285.1 of Brachirus orientalis. Taxonomy (NCBI): domain Eukaryota; kingdom Metazoa; phylum Chordata; class Actinopteri; order Pleuronectiformes; family Soleidae; genus Brachirus; species Brachirus orientalis. Next base: position 4,768,374 of record JAFBJR010000172.1, read on the forward strand.
GGAGTTGGTTAAAGTACCACAAGAATGTTTACAAAACACAGCAACACGTACACTAACATTAGGCTTTTAAGTTATGAATTTATCACATAATGTGGACAGTCTGCCAATAGTAAATAGCCTATAGCATGTTTAATTTTATTCTATATAAATCATTATACTCAGATTATTAGCATGCAAAATGCTCAACTTTGCAAACTTGTCAATGCAAAAAAAAAGTATATCATTTAAATATAACTAATTTACAGTAATAAATTCAGATAACATAATGCCTCATAATCAACATAGTAGTGGAACATCTGTACAGTTTCTGCCAAGTGCTCACTGCCAATACAAAATATACAGTGCAAAGTATTCACAAGCAACATGTTAGTTTTTTTTTTGTCTTCCAGTAGCCCGCTCTTGGCAACTACATGATTAACATTTCCATGTTCCTGTTTAGGCAACAGTTAGTTATGGAGATAAAAGTTGGTGTTTTGAAAACTACTGCAAAATCAGTGGGAGGTTTTCACTTGTCAATATTTTACCAAGGGCAGAAGAATGAATAACATCTCAATAAATTAAATAAATACTCAAGCCCATCTGCTCTTTATCACTCCTTCCTTTTCAAAATTCAGCTCTCTGAAATTTATGTTGTCTTATACTTGCACATCACAGCACAGCAACATTAAGGATTTCGTTTTTTTGTTTGTACATTCGGCAATAATTTAAGAGCACGCACAGTGATCAGGAATTCTGCAACAGTCATAAGTCTTACATTGAAATATTGTGACAATGTACAAATATTATGTCAGCTGAAATAAAAGAAATGCCCTTGTTTTTAAAACAAGTAAAATGTATATGTTTTATTATGTTATTAGACTAACAAGTAGGTTAACTGTGGGGTCAATTCATTATGACATTATTACAGTGTTTTAATCCAAAAAGTGAATAAGCAACTAACACTGGAAGCTTGCTGCCAACAAATGATACTTGCATGAGTTAATCGTGTAAGGACAGACCTGCAGGACTTAATCCTTTTCTTTCTCTGCTCTAGCCTTCAGAGCTTCAGGACATAAAATGACGTTTGTCAACAAAAGGCCCCCTACCATCCCCAACTTTCATTTTAATTACTTTGTAATTTCTCATAAATACTACTATCTTTGCCTTTGTGGAACTTCATCTCCATGCTGCAACAACAGCAGGACAAAGTGTTTTGTTGCCTCATGCTTTTATTGTCAGCAGCTGTTTTTCTCTGCCCATTCTTTTTCATAATTAATGGCACTAAGTGTGTTTCAAGTACATCCATGCCATTATGTGCAAAATGTTTTCATCTACTGATACAGAGTGCAGACTGCCATTTTCTCTTGCAGGTTTTCTTTGTTTGAATTGTTGTACTGTGATTTTTAATGATTTTTCTGGATGTAATTCATTACAATGATTACAATGTAGTAATTCATTTTGGTCAATAGCTTTCCATACTTTTCTATAAGTTGGCCTCGTGTTAAAAGAACAATAAAAATAGGTTTTTAACTTAAAATTCAGCAATTATTATTCTAAGAATATAAAATTATTTCCAAACCAAAGTTTCCATATGTGACAACACAATGTCACATATTATTCACTTATTGCTTATTCATTAATTCAAAAGCACAATGTATTATCACACCTACATCAGTATTAAACGCATTTCAAGTTTTTCTTGATTAATTATTTAATATTTCTATAAAATATTAAAATGTTCCTAAAGCCCAAGGTGATGGCAACTAAAAGCTGCAAATCCAAATTTTTTGAGAAGCCAGAAAAAGTAAATGGATTGATGGATTGATGATCATTTTTCTGCTCATCAGATAACTGACAAATCATTAAGGTAACGATTTGTCCTCTTCCTATCAGGTTTGCAGTAGTTTATATGTGAACCATCAGTAAACAAAGTCAATTTTTTCAGTGAATTTCATTAGCTTAAACCCAAATTACATATATATAAACCCATAATTACATTACATACAGTGCTTTAGATCAAAGCAGCATTTTTTTTCAGTTAGTGGATCCATTTATGTACCTGCAGAACGATGAACTTCAGCTGTTCTCAGTACTCGATTCATCTTTATTGAGTCAACTGTTACATGCTGTGAGGTTATGATGGGGGAGGGTGGAGATGGATTACACAATCAGTCTCGATAAGACAGAAGTAAATTACTGTGGTCTGGAAACAAGATTCATCAAAGCTAACTATAATTGAGATCTTCTATCAAAATAAATTTTCCCAACCGTCATTCATCATTAATCCACTGCTGATGTAGGCAAAACTGGAACTGTCATTATCTGCCATAAAGCATTGCACCGATGATCCGGACCCTCAGATCCACAACAGAAAAGCAAACGTGGGCATGTCTTCTTCAAAAAATGTTGCTGTTAACCAACTCTTACCCCCACAAACATGTCTAAACATCCTTGAATGCATCTGATGTACATTTTCATTACTGCAGTCAATACACTTCCATGCGCAGTTAAGTTGAGCTACGGATGCTGCTTGCCTACGGCATTTAATTGGACTTCTGTCCTTGTTCCAGTGCATAAGCATGGAAGGGAATCAATTTATTGAATGAAGTGTGTTTGCATCTGCCGCACTAGGTGGCGATATGGCCCTTTTAGCTGGTTATTATAAGGTACATTCAGGTTGACCTTTTATGAAAACAGCTTTAGCTTGTGGCTAGTTGTAACAATGTCAAGACCCATTCACTGTCTTTCTACCAACTTCAAAATATTCAATTCTTTAAGCCGACAGAACAGCTGCAGTCTTCTACCACTATGCCAATAATTCCATGATACAACCATTCGAAGGCAATCATATAGCGATACATCACGATATCTTTCTAACAAAACGTTTGTGAAAAGTTAAATGTGCTGAACGTGGATGTGGCATCTCTTAATGTAAACTTCCCCTTCTTTGGCCAGGCAGAACTGTTTGAGCAGCACTGCCCCGACGAGACAACAGGTAGTGACGCCTGGCAAGTGAAACTGGAAGGGACTGTTTACTTCAGAGTGTCTTAATTTGTTAATTAAAGTATCAATATTTGCCCTGGCATACTGATTATCACATTGCAGGAGGAAGGACAACGATATATATCACCAAAGCAATAATTTTGGGGGTTTTGTGGAGCATGAACTGAGTTCTCAACATGCAGAACCAATTCTACTCCCATTGTATTATCTGGGTTTGTTAGGCAAATTTGACTCTTTTAATCAGACTAACATTTTAACACGCATTTTATGTCTGACTTTAATTAAAAATATAAAACCCATATATAGTCATACTAACAGGCATATACAGTAAACTCATTGTATCAGATAAGCTCTGTTCACTCACGACAGGAGTTCCCTAAAATCCTCCTGGAATTTTCTAATGATTACGAAGGTAGTTTGTCTCTTTCATCCCGCGCTAATCTGAATCAGTATTGAAGTCTTTAAAGTAAAATATGAAACCACCAGGTAGTGTTGTGGGTAGGACTGGTGCTCTACATCAAGGAGTTTTGCTTTTCAAATTCTAGGTCAACTGGGGCCTTTTTAGTTGAGTTTACTTTTTCCCTTGTGTTTGCATGTGTTCTCAGGCTTCCTCCAATGGTCCAGTGTAGGAAAAGCTCAATGCTTTACTTGTGGCAGACAAAAATATTGATATTTCAAATCTAAATTCCAACCAATACTGATGAAAGTGATATTTCTCCATGCTTGTACCACTTAGATATAACCAGCCATTTCAGAAACATAATTCTTCAATTATTTGTTGTTTGTTATCGGCTCATCTCTAATTACCACTCTAAAAATCCTAAAAACCAGCCCACAACATGAGTTAAAATGCAATTTCTGCTTTTTAAGTACATTTTTTTCAGTCTGTGCTAAGTGGTGTATTTATGTAATATTCAGAATCCTTTTGGATTTCATGTTTTTCTTTTTCCAATATCTGCTCCACCATTTTCCCCCTCATTACAAATAAATCTATATTACATTAATTTTTTTTTATCATATGGATATAATTTTCTGTTAAAACCATTGCATGGATTTGCTAGTATGAAAACAGAAAAGGTGGCACGTGTGAATTGCAAGAATTCCTACATCACACTTCAGCCACTTGTACCTTTGTTTGTCTTTGCTCTTTGTTTTACATCCTGTGTGAAAGTCCTTACATCAGCATCCAAAGTGAGAACCACCTCCCGTACTTGTGAAGTTTTTATGGCTCTGTTATGGTTTAAATCACTGACGAAAACTTTAGATGGTGTTCCTGAAATGAGATGGTTGTAAAAGTGTTTTATTCCGCAGTTCTCAAACCACTCTCAGCCTTTTTCAGCCCATCACTCTGGATACAATTTTAAACTCTGGTGACAAACAATGAGCATCTTAGCATCAGGAAATGTGAGTTACAGTACAGTACATGTTTCCACATGCCTCAGTCATCCTCTGCTGACTGTGACCCATAAAGTCAAATATTCCTGAACAACTGTATTTGATTTACTGAAAACAAAGGCATTAACCTGTACATTTTGTTACTGGTAAATAGAAATCTACATACATCTACATCAAATCGTCCAAAACGTCCAAAGGAATTTGGTTGCTGCTAGAATTGAAATCTCTAATTTGTAGTTTTTCATACCAACCATCAATGATTCACCAATAAAAAGTATTTTTAAGGCTAATCAGGGATAGTAACGAGTTAGTTAGATGCAGCCTATTCTTGGCACAAAAATAATAAAATGTCTTTTTTTTCCATTTTAGCACTACAACATACTAAAATGTATTCACTTACTGCACTTACTGTTGAAACAGTGCTTTGTGCCTTCTGGGATAAATGTTGTTGGTTGGTGGCTTAATTCATGGTGTTTTGGTGGTGTTCTGAAGCAGCTTGTCTGTACGTCACTTAAAGCTTCAAACAGCAAAATACTTAACTACTGTACATACATTCTCTGTATTGTAAATAGACATGTACAGTATATTATACATGATAATTAGATGATCTTCTTTCGGCTCTGTGGATCACATGCCTACATCTATCCCTCGTCTTTTCTTCTGTTACACATATGGTCCTCATGTCCCTGTCTTCCTCTTTTCCTCCTTCCCGGCAGCTTCATCTTTAACATCCTTTGTCCAATATACTTCCTCTGCATGTGACAAACCATCTCAACCTTGCCTTTCTTATTTTTCTTCCAAACTGTTCAACCTGAGCTGAATATGCTCATTTCTAATCCCGTCCATCCCGGTCACTCCCAATGAAAGTCTCAGCATCTTCAGCTCTGCCTCCTCCACCTCCACCTTTCGGACAGTGCCAGTGTCTCCAAACCATACGTCATAGCGGGTCTCACTACTGTCTTATAGGTCTTCCCATTCACATTTGCTGCTATCCTTCTGTTATACATCACCCATTACAAATAAAAATACTACACTGCATTACTAAAGCAGTGTATCTTTTCATTATTTTAAATCGGTCATCCAAAATCCTACACACAGAAAAACATGTTATGCAAGATTTAATATTATAGGAAAGATATTCATATATGCACAAAACTTCATATACTATACATGAATTCAAATGGAACAGGAGCTATATTAGAGGAAGTAGAAAGCTCAAAGATTGTTCCTGAAAACAATAACATAAACAATATCTTTTTAAAGAGGTGAATTCGTGCAGGAAATCAAGACCTTACAATATTATGAACTTGGATTTTATTTGCGCAGGATGGTCTCAGCTGAATTACACATTGAGGAAAACAACATTCGCTTCATCACAGTTCCCACAGTGTCAGTTACCATCTGTAGTCCACTGATGGAGATGTTAAAGGTGTTGTGTGAGGTGTGTACACTGCAGCATTTGGTCACACTATCACATGCTAGAAATAGTTTTTTTTTTTGAAAAGACAAATGCATTGGAGTAAAAAAAAAAACAAACAAACTTGAAAACAAAACAACCTTGAATTGTAAGGTCACAGATGTTAATATTTCTTTATGTAAGGCCTGCCTCGTGTCCCCAGAGGACAGAGAAGATTGTCTCCAAAGATCCCTCCCACACACAGTGCTCGAAGTGTAAACGATATTCAAACATTTGAGATGCAGTATCTAGGTATAGTGTGGAATAGTATGCAGATGAGCTCTGGGACATTTTCGAATAATATTTTTAATATTCTTTATATCAGAGTCAAAACAGCACTCTTCTTCAAATAATTCAATCTAAATCCCACCATGTACAATTTACAAGTTCAAAAGCAGCGTGACTGACTCATGCTTCTTCATATTAATATTTAATAATGATATATCGTATTTTGCCTCAGTTGCCTCATTGGCCTGTTATCATAGTTGTAACACTGGAAATTAGATATACATTACCTAATGGTATGGTAACTGAACCATTTTTACATTACGGGGGAGACAAAGTATAGTTGTATAGTACTACTATGTCACTGATCTAAAATTGAGTCAGCAGCTCTGGCCTTAATGCATAATCAATTTAATTCATATTCTGAAACTTTGCTTCCATGTCATCCCTCTTATAAGACTGCACCCTAAAAGCTTTTGGATTTTCTAGCAAAACATGATAATGAGACACAGCCACTAGGGTATGATCTGTCAGCCTGGTACAGAGGCCAGTCGCTGCCATTAGCAACCAGCCAGCAACCATTCATTCTACTTGGCCTGAGGTGGAAACCAACACGATACAAAAATCTGTCATGTGCTTTTGTGGGTATCTGCTGTGAGGTGATAAGGACCAGGATCTTTTTTTCTTTTTTTTTTTTTTTGCTGAGTTTTGCAGCTAATTATTTACTGTATCTCATTGAATTCTTGTAGGCTTCTTTGGTGGATAAAATTCTGTCTCAATCATTTGGTTCTGTAGCGAATTTATGGGTCATGAAAGTGTACGTATACAGCAGAACATAAAACAAGGTTTTTTGTGACGTATGTAATGTCCAAGCGCATCTACTAAGACATCTCATACTGTGTTATACTTGTGCTGGGAGCTTCATTTGCCAGTTTTTGTGAATCAGCAGCCCTTGGTTCACAACCTGGCCACACTGTCCAGGTTGAAACAGTGCTTTGTGCCTTCTGGGATAAATGTTGTTGGTTGGTGGCTTAATTCATGGTGTTTTGGTGGTGTTCTGAAGCAGCTTGTCTGTACGTCACCTAAAGCTTCAAACAGCAAAATACTTAACTACTGTACATACATTCTCTGTATTGTAAATAGGCATGTACAGTATATTATACATGATAATTAGATGATCTTCTTTCGGCTCTGTGGATCACATGCCTACATCTATCCCTCGTCTTTTCTTCTGTTACACATATGGTCCTCATGTCCCCGTCTTCCTCTTTTCCTCCTTTCCGGCAGCTTCATCTTTAACATCCTTTGTCCAATATACTTCCTCTGCATGTGACAAACCATCTCAACCTTGCCTTTCTTATTTTTCTTCCAAACTGTTCAACCTGAGCTGTTCCTTGAATATGCTCATTTCTAATCCCGTCCATCCCGGTCACTCCCAATGAAAGTCTCAGCATCTTCAGCTCTGCCTCCTCCACCTCCACCTTTCGGACAGTGCCAGTGTCTCCAAACCATACGTCATAGCGGGTCTCACTACTGTCTTATAGGTCTTCCCATTCACATTTGCTGCTATCCTTCTGTTATACATCACCCATAACGCTGGTCTCCACCCACTCCACCCTGCCTGCACTCTCTTCTTCACCTCTGTTTGTGTACTGTCCATTGACCCCAGGTATTTAAACTCATTCCGATACGCTACCTCTACTCCTCGCATCTTCCCCGTATGACCCGTCTGTCTCTGTCATTCGCACACATTCCTCTTCTCTCCAGTGAATACCTCCACCTCTCCAGGCTCTCTTCCACCTGTCCCCTATTCTCAATACATATTTCAATTTCATCTGCAAACAGTAGTCCACAGAGACTCCAGCCTGACCTCATCTGTCAACCTGTCCATTACCATTGCAAACCAAAAGGGGCTCAGAGCTGATCCCTGATAATCCCACCGCCATCTTGAACCCATCTGTCAGTCCAACACCACTGTCTCACTGTACTCGACTGTGTCGTGCACCATCCTCACATACTTCTCTGCCACTCGTGACTTCCTCATACAGTATCATACAGCATACAGAATTCCTCTCTTGGCACCCAATCATAACCATGGTCATATTTCATTGTACTTAGATATGTATCATAATACAGGAGTCTTGAGCTCTCTTGTGTGATTTACACTACTGTGGCCATGGAATTCTATTATAACAATTACAGGCAAATAAAATTGTGGATATATCATTAACATGATATTCCATACTTCCATTTATAATTTAAAGGTCACAAACACTTAGTGACATGTAATGATGAGACTGTAGACTGTAATAAATCGAGGACTCTGCTTCCTCCTCCCTTTCCCAAGCACATCAGGGAACTACGTTAGTAACCGTGTTTTGGTTGGCTGGTTAGTTCATCCTGGCTGCTGTAAACTGATTTTTAAGCAATTATGCACTTTATATTAGCATACTTATGGGTTCAGCTTCTGTCAACAGACCCTCTTAAATGTTACACACTGGACCTTTAACATTGTTCTTGTCAGGGAGTCATAAATAAACAGTGTCAAATTCTGATTGACCCTTTTTTCCACAACCACAGCAGAGAGTCTGCAGTAGTTGTACATACTGTAGGTAAACAGGCACTGAAATTATGTGAACAAAATTAATCTCAACTGGGAACTTCAGTAAGAGTTAGTTGCTATAAAAGAAAACCCTGAATGAGACCTCCCGAAATGTTTCTTAGCCAAAGAAAGTAATTTACAAAAATAGACGAACTTCTGTTCTTGTTCTTTAGTGTTTGGCAGCACTTATAATCTGTAATGTTGCATTGCTGCCTTCTGGACAAACATTCGTCTCCATTGGCCTAAAAATAGTTAACAATTCTACATAATGTTACTCAGCCAATTGAGGCTCAAGTAGAACATGAGAGGAGTAACAGTAGTTAGAAAAAAATGGGAAAAGTATCGTGCATAAAAGGAATGAAAAAAGAAAAGGAGCTGTTGAGAGTGGTTTTAGTTTTAGTAATTTATCTTCCAAAGAAGACATTTTCTCAAATAACGTTTTAGGTTTTGAGTTAAAAGTTCTCAAATTTCTATGTTTTTTAACATCTATTTATCATTGGTATATTTTCAATTAGTTTTCCCCCATTAAAGGTTTGACTTTCATTTAATTTTTTTGATTATTATCTGAAGCTTTAGTCCGTGAGTTTGTCTTTGATCTGATTTTGCCCTAATTTACAGGATGTCATGTTTACTTTCATGTGAAATTGAAAGAACAGAAGAAAAGAGGGGGGAAAACACAGATGAGATAAAACAAAACCTCCAAGAGCTTGTAAGAAACACCTCTCAAAGAAGGCCAAGGGCATACAACAAAATAAGGACACTGACTAATCTGAAAACTGAGGCTGATGTTAACAAGAAGTGTGTGTATTGTCAGCTTTAAAATAGCATAAACACATGTAAATAACCTAATATATGCAGCTGATAAGGTGATACTTATCTCAGAATACTGTAATTAGAAAGCCCTTGACAAGATATCTGTGTCGTCCTGTTGTTACTGTTAAAAATACACTGAGCATTGTGTTTCCTGCTGACACATGAGTCAGCAGTTGTTTTATCTGGAACAAACACAACTCTGTTTGATGTATGGAAATGATATCACCATTAAAGTTCATGTGTGAGAGTGTAGCAAAATTTAATTTAATTCTAAATGTCTGTTTCTTGTCTTGGCCTGTGGGACTGACAGCATTTAATCATATTTGAAGCTTAATCCCTCCTGAACAGGTACTGTAACTCTGCAGTTTGACCTGCAGGTAATTTCTCATTCTCTAAACAGAAAGTACAAAAACTTGGCTGATGTCTTTGTCCAGGCCTTCAGCTAACCTGCGGATGTTGAGAATGGAAGGTTAGTGTTCAGACTTTGAAAGCTTGAACATTATTAATTTGAGCCTATTTCTACTCACCAGCATCTCACTTTGTCAGATTTTCATTATCAACCCTATACATTATTAAAAAAAAAAAAAAAAAAGTGCGTTATCCTGGTGTTAACAATGGATAAGCAAAATGAGCTTAAAATTCTAACACAACTTTCCACCATGATATCATATTCAATATGAATTTCAAAGTAAAAGTGCTTGTTTTGATATGGAATGATATACTTCATATTACTTCATAACGTGATATTAAGTGGTGGGCCGCATGTAATCGACGAGGGGGGTGGGGGCGTATAAGGCTCATGGACCACCAGTTTGACACCACTGGCCTATATTAACACCTTAAATATTTAAGTTTTAATATGCAAATTTAAACAAATCCATATAAAATAAAATCATGTAATATATTTGTAATATATTTCTGTTGAACTAACCTTAAATACGACCTACGCAATTTAGTGCGAAGCTGCAAAGTGAAGGAGATGATGCAGAAGAAATGAGGGCTAATGTCACCAAAAAAAAGAGGCGCTGTAATATGCGTTTGTACTTGGTCAGTTAGATACTGATCGTATATAGGAATCTGGTGCCAAACCAACCTCAAGTACCAGCCACTGTGACTTTACTATCACCACCACTGATTCTAAGGCACTACACTGACTCACTTGTAGTGCACTAGTTTCTTTTTACCTTTACCAGAAATGTACTTTGTCCTCTCTGCTTCAACTAAAAAGATTCAAAGAAATGCTTTCAAGTGTCCTGAGGTGTGTCAGAAAGCTCCGGTGTCATTGTGTGAGTGTGGTGTTTCTCTCATGTCATGTTTCAAAGAAGGCAAACAAGCCGGAACTTGCAGCCTGTTTGTAGTGAAACATGTATTTTTTCCTGAACTAATTTAATTTATTTTAATTCTAATTTAATTAAATCATCTATTTTCATCTTTTCTTAGTGTTATCTTTCCTTAGTTTCCTACATATCCAGCTGAGAGTCGTTACTACAGGTGGACAAATGTGTTAGCACGTGAATTTGCTTGTTGACTTTATTTATTCTTTAAAGCCAAAACACTCTATAAAAATGTGAACATGCACACGAAGAATGCTGGTTAGTGAGATGAACTGTTTATGCAAGACAAATAGAAAATGCCTCCACACAAACCTGTTATTGTAAATCTTTATTTACATGCAGCTGGTCAGTAATCAGATATTTCCCTCTTCTCCCGTTTCTTGATGGAACATGGCTTTCTTACTGTAATGTTGCTGCCTCCAGTGTGTGTGTGAGCGCATACAACTGCCTCTAAGAGAACCCATTCAAATGCAGCAAACTAGTTTTCTCAATTACACTTTGCTGCATTTTGATAAGAAAAATATAATCTCAGTGGAGGGTCTTTCCAAAGATATTTGTTGTTGCAAATTGCTCGTATGAAAATTGAATTTCTAGGAGACTGTGTGTGCGTGTGCATGTGTGTGTGTGTGTTTATTTGTAACCTCTTTATGACCCTTTCTGGTATAAATAATATAGTGTGGTAATCCACATGGAGACCAAAACCTAGTCCTAATGAGGCAGAGCATAACCAGAATAAATTCTGTGGAACTGGTTTAGGGCTAAGATTTGAATTGTGGGTGAATTAAGTTTAGGTTTTAGGAATTAACTGATCATGATTAAGGTTAGGAATGATGTTTTGTTTAGGCTGGAGGTCAATGCAGTGACCTAAGAAGACTGTGTGTGTTTGTGTCAGGAGGCTGATGCTGCATTGAAGAAATCAACCTTTGCTTTGGAAACGCACAGATTTTTCTTAAAGTGGCTCACACATATAGTCAAACTAATTGGGATGTCTGCAGGATCTTTTCAATATTGGTTGGTTTGTGTATGAGGATTAAGCTATTCGAACCACTAGAAAACTGAAAGTTTCATAAATGTGGTGAGAAGTATCTAAAAAAAGGGTCCTTCACTCCCACATTCTGATCACAAGGTCCAGATTTTGTGTGATGATTGAGATTCGTGAGCTATAGCCAAACATATCAACGGGTAGCAGCTGAGAAATCAATCAAATGCTTTCTTTTTCTGTTCTTACTCTTGCTGGCACAAACAGCATGCTTCTAGATTTTTTTTAAAAGCCTAATCAGCTGTTCTAAGAGAGGACGTGTAACAACAAAACTCTCACAGCTCGAATATAAGCTCTCACCATTGCTTTGGTTGTTGAGTCACCTGTAACTTAGTCTGGTCTGGTAAAAGTAAAAAAAATCAAGGAGTTTTCCACCTAAATAATTTAGTTATGGTCCACACCAGCCGCGAACAGAGACCATGATCAAAAACCAAACATAAAATAAAATACTGGATGTCTCTGTCTGTCATCCAAATCCATGTAGGCTTCGTTAATGTAGAGCAGAGAATTCTGTTTCTACATGCTGGGAGTGAAAAAAAGTCAAACTTGGCAGTGTTTTTAAAGATTCTGTTGCTACTTGTCATTGAAATATTAAACAGTATTTCAGAAACCTTCACCCATTTTAAGATCTTTTCCTATTCATTTAAAATGTCTTCTTGGAGTGTTGCATTTGTAGGTGAATTCTTTTACAGGACTAAAGAAACTATTTTCATTGCGAGAAAGGCATTGGCTTACAAAAACATTATTGGCAGTCCTTGACATATTACTCTTTAGCTTGCAGTTCAGATACAAAAGACACATTTTATTTATTAATTGACTGTAACAACTAAACTATTTGAGTGTGGAAACTGATCACAATACAAATGCCTCTAAATCCAATTTGTCTATCCCCATTCAGAGAAAATAGTACTTTACAGTGTTTCAATCATATTCAAAAGTAGCAAATGGGTTTGATAGAAAGTTACAAGAAAAAAGAAAAAAATGTTTTTTTACACTTCATTGCCAGGAAATAATTGATATGGGGTCAGAAAGATGAATGTCCTGTGTGACAGATTATTGGCATTCTTGCTTTTAATTTTACTTTCCTGCTTTGGAAATATTTCTGATTTACTTCCCTATGCTGAATAGTGCTTTTCTGAGAAATGTCTCTACCCCAGATGCCAGTGTATTAAGAAAACAACCTCATGTAAAAGACAGTTGATGTTTAACATAGGGTACAGCTGAAGCTTGGAACATAAAAAGAGTGTTGAGGGTGTCTGATCACATAGGAGGTTCTAAAAAAAAAACACCTCCACTGACTGAGTTTAACAAATTGTATAGGGTGTTCAGCCGCTAAGCTTGAAATGGAATACTATCTGTTCTGTCTCATATCGACTGTTGTTGAAAAGAAGAAAACATTGCAGAGAGTTTCTCACATCATATTAGTTTTAATGTTTTTTGTAGAGGAGAATTCAGCTCCTTAAGGGTGGGAAAAAAAAACAACAGAACAAAGGTTTTGTAGTGTTTGTGAAGAGTATGCATGATTTCAGTGCTTTAATGAAGAGAAATGAAGAAAAGGGTAGAGATAACAAAGGCTGCTGAAAGTAAACATGACCCTTCTCCTAAAGTCTGCCACTGCATATCCCTTTATTTGGGCTTAAACAAAGGAAAAAGACAAAGTTACACACCCGCAATTCTTTCAAAAGGAAAATGTCAGTGTGACGTGCCAACTACTGATGCGTCCTAATTAGACTTTCCCCCTCCTTTAGGGTCACATATTCCCATACAGGAGCTTTACTGTGTTGAACACAACCTCCCATTTTGTAAAGAGAATAATTGGTTTTTGGCTGTAGTTAGGGCCAGAAAAGAGGGATCATTTAGAAAACAAAAGTATGAAGTGTATTTGTGTTTTGTGTGCTGAGGTTGTCTTAGTCAGTGTGTAATAAAATGCATTGTGTTCATAATGCACTTCATGTGAGTGCTAATTCTGGGATGTCAAGGCTGTTATTAGTATTATTCTCTGTTAAGAAGCAGTTAATGAAACTTGCATGAATTGATTTTTGCCAACCCAACAATGTGTAAATACAACACACACTTTCTATCATATTATAAAATTAACAATTGCTAACTCATGCAGAGTCTCATCCAGAACTAAGAGGCTTGTTTATCTGGTGAGTGGTTTTGTTACTACAATAGTAGATCATTTGGGAACTATCAGTAAATGAATACATGGCTATGATTTACAGTAGATGTTAAAATACCAGGTTTTTGTATTCATTTGTTTCATTTACAAAATCATCAACTTTTATTGGAAAAAAAGCTTCTCCACCAGCTAAAAACAGGAAAACTGTTGTGTGGCTTGTACTGAAAGTTTTCTTTTTCATAATCTGACATTTGAGGCAGAAATGAAATCCCCATAGTCTCGGTGAATTTATATCTGAAGGACAGACAGTTGGCCGGCATCATTCTTTCCTGTGCAATAACAGAAAGAGTAGGTGCAGCATAAAAGGATAAAAAGCTGTTATTTAAATGTCTGTGTATGCACTGACGGCCTGCAGATCCCCTCAGTCTTTACAGTCGATTTAAGATGGGCCAGGAAGTTTCTTGAAGATAAGACGCTTGCAGCCCTTTGCTTTTGGGATTCAAATATTTGATGTGGTTCCAGGCAACGCTGAGATCTATTAAAACTTTAAATTGATTCTAAACCTCGGAGGCAGCAAGTGCAATGATGATAAAATGGGAGTAATATATTGTAATTCTGTCATTTAGGAGACTACCAGCAATACTTCCTTGCACCCGCAGCTGAAATAGTAAAAGCAGAAACAGATTAAGTTCAGTCATAAAGAGATGAGAGTATGCCTGAATTTTTCTATGTTGCTGTAAGAAGAGAGCAGCTTAATCTTAATGGTACCAGACTGGACTGACACACAGCTGAACCCGTCTCTTCACAAAAGAACCAGTGTTTGAAGGAGGCATGAGAAGGAATTGATATTGTTTGGATTTTTTATTGTTAACGATACTTCTTTTCAAAACCAATACTACTTTTTTTTTTTTTACAGTTAGTTTCCAAGGACACCAGGACGGGTATGGTGGAGAGCTGTAAGAAAAAAATTATATATTTTACTTCACCACCAAAAGGCAGTATCATCTGTTTAAACCACTGGGCTCCATTGTAGTGAGGGGCTATGAAAGTCTTGGGTTCAGCTCATAGTAGAATTTTAGACTCTGCACAGATGCATAAAAGCATTTTAAAATACAGAATATATGAACAAAAACAAAAACTTGATATCATTTTGCTAGCTGGTCACAGAAAAGTGCCATTCGTACATCCATCTATTCATTCATTCATTCATTCATACTTTTAGTTGTGACCGTGCTGTTTCTGTTAATTCTGTATTCATTCTTTTTTATTTTATTAAAATTGACACAACAGGTACAGTAGGCACACAAGTATAAAACCAAGTTCAAGGTCTTGCCAAAGATCTTGCCAAAAAGGACCCTGTTTGAGAACATCATCAATTCCAGATTTGGGTTAAGGGTTAACCCATTTTATGGACCAAACGATTACTCTATTGATTGAGAAAATAATCCCTAAAAGCCCTAATACTGTCCTTTTCCCAGTTCAGGTAACCGTAACATAAATATTGTCCAGATTTTTACAGATGCTTTGGTCCTGACCAAAGAGGAATCAGGAAAAATTTAACCCCAGCTCTCTCTCTCTCTTCCAGCATGAGGGTACCCATCTTTGTCAACCAGTTATAAGAGCATATTGCAATAGTTGTCCACTACTGTCAGTACTGTCAGTACTCTGAAGAGATCACAACACAGTGAAGTGAATAAATGTATCAGTATATTGTTACTATTGAATATATAGAACAATTTTTGCACTGAGATAGTAACAACAGTGGTTTGATTTATTTGAAGGATCTGTTTTCCTCGCTGTTCATTTGAACACACTGGGGATGTCAGCACAGGATGCTGCAGAAAAGTTTTCAAATTTCTATGTTGAGGCATATTTATCTGCAGACAATGCAGCTACCAAGACATTTATGTTTACAGCTACATGCAAGTACATTAAATTACTTTGGAAGTGCGAACACCATGTTTTCACTGTTTGCCTAGAGACGTGGAGACAAGATACACAGCTTGCAGCCATGAGTTTTAAAATTCAAAATATGCATGGAAACAGCTGGGTGGCATTTACCTCTACTGATATTACATTACCTGTGCAGTTTTACAGCAGATTATAATTCTCTTGAGGTTTAGGCATTTAATGAGTCAAAAGAAGACCCTCTGGATTTAGTCTTGAGATACGGTGGCAGCATTGTTCCACCTTCAGAAGGTTGTGTTTCTTCCACTCAGTAATTCTGGTGGCTTTGAAACAAAATCCCATTGCTTTTGATTTACTGCTACAAATATCTCATATAGAGATCTCACTGCCTAGATTTTCCTTGAAAGTTTTTATATTTGCAGACTTCTTGCATCATTTATTTTTAGCGTGAAGAAGACTGAATAAACTATATGAGACTGCACATTTATAACTCTAGTAACAGCATCTTTTCAACTTTATTTATGCCTTACGTGATGTAGAGGAGTAATAATATGTATCAGATGATGGAGCCTCAGTGAAAAACACATCTTAATATGTGCTATCACGCATCGCTGGGCCTGAATGAAACAAAGTTGTGACTAGTATTTTGCAGCTCACGAGTTTATTAAGCTCAGTCATGCACAGTCCTGTCAGTGAAAAAAAAATTGCAATGAGGTTTTAAATTAGAGCTCAAAACTTCTGAAATGATCAGTAAAAATAACCAGTTGACAGAAAAATGGAGGAAATGCATTTTTAAAACTGGCAAATGGGATTTTCTGCACTGCAATCTTTCAAGCAAATTTTCAAAAATGATTTCAATTGGCTGACAGCTTCTTTGATAGCACAATGGAGATGCTGTCATGTGGACAATCACAATACAGTCTATGTCTAAGTTTCATCCTCCTTCTCAGTCATGTCACTATGAATATACAACGGATATTTTGACTGTGCCACAGCGTTTGATGTTTTGGCTTCGTACCCTAGCTGCTCTCATTCAGTTGGATGTAAAATGACAGTGACCCATAATAAATTGCAAACTGTCTCTTCTGATTTAATGGTGTTTGCAGACAAAGGGAAGAGTGGAAGTTCAGAGTGATTTATGCATTTGTCTGTGGTCAAACAGAGATCCTCATCTGTCATAAAAAAAAAAAAAAAAACTCACTTTTCAGCTGCAGTAATGCGTCTTGGAGAAGCTGCCGACATTAATATGGCAAAACACATAAATTAATTATGATTTGGTTTTCTCAGTAGTATAGCAACGTAGAAGACAAGACATGTTTCTCAACTTAAACCAATCCACTGAATTTGCAGTGGGTAAGGGATATACTGTATATTAATTTCACTTTTCATTTTGTACACATTAGGGAAATTATTATTATATATGCAAAAAAAACCAAAGGTTAGTTGAGATTTGAACATTCCAGGAATATGTTGCACCATTTGGTCCAGATGTTCCAAAGTGCTAAGGGGGGGGGGTGTCAAATGCTGATAGCAAAATTCAAATCTGGTTTTGATTTACTTGGATATGTGAGTAAAATCTTTTTACAGGTATTTTATGTGGTCCGTTGGTGAAGTAGCATTAATCAATACATGGAGGGATACATTTAGTCACTTCTGGTAATAAAAAATATATATAAATCAGCTGAGGGAGGGATATAAAAAATCCCTCTCATCCATACAGTCTCATTCCACTTTGGTAACGGGCAAACAGAAGATTCAAAGTGCACTGCTTACATGCATGCGAAATGTGAGGAGCTAATTAGCTGCTCTGCTGCCACTTTTTCTTTTTTCTTTCACATTTTAGTAACAACACACTGTCTTCTCATGACCTGCAGTTTGGGTGCATCCTCTCTTCTTCTCTGTGGTGAATGTGGCACAGCCTGTCGGCTGCCATCAATCAAACAGGAACACTGACACACCAAGCGTGGACATTTGTGAAAAAAAAAAAAACCAAAAAAAAAACAAACATGGTTATTTAAGTGTTCACCTCACCTTCTTTTATTATTTATGGTCTTGGGTGACGCTGTGAAATAAATTTACCTCCTGTTCAACATCACTCTTTAGAACATATTAAAACTTAATGTGGAAACCAGAAACTCACATTTTTTGTTATGTTTTGTTTTGACTTTTGGTGAGATGTTCTTGCTGTTGATGTTATTATTCTGCCTCTATTTGGTATTCGTGAACAGGGACAATTTACTATTTGTATGCTGCGTCCTTCACCTGAAAACCCTGCCAAGCCTCTGTTTGCCCTAACATAAAAGAATTCACTTGACAAAACACTGTTATACTGAGAAATACAGAGAGTTGTGTGAACTCAGTAGACCCGGTTTGAATTTATCCATATTAAAAGGTTACACACTCACTTACTCTACAATCACATTGATTGTCCTCACTTGGGTTCAAATTAAACTAGGTCAAGTTGCTTACCTAAGGTTAAGGTAATATCTTGATAATATTACCTTAATATTAACAATATCTTTTTCATTGACAGGTTTCACACTTGGATTTTGACATTGTTTGGATTAGAAATGCAAAAGATATTGGTAAAAATGCTTCAGATATATATTACTAAAAGAACCACTTTCACCCACCTCGCACAACCAAGGTCTCTAAAATACGTATATACACAAACAGCCAATATTTTACAATATATACAAACAGCAGTATATACACAACAGTTAAATGTGGTAAGAACCAAAATAGATGTGATCAAGCCCTGTAAATGCACAAAATGAATAAATAAACACCTTAAATCTCTGAGGACTCTCGAGGATGCTCTACCTTCTTCATCTGCAGCATCTTTTGCAGAAAAGTTCTCCTGACCCAGATTTTACCCTTTTATTTATTTTCATTAAATCTGTCTCATGAGCCCTTTGTTGCTTTTGTCCACACAGAATAGACAGCAGGTTTCAGAGAAGCACGTAATAAAATACAAATAAAATCAGGCCTAGAGCAGTTTGAGAGGAAATCCACATCTTTACCATTGTGATTTCGTACAGCACAAGACACAAATGTCTGAGGTGTCAAAACCGATCTGCAATTGAAGATCAACTACTTTCCCCTCCACTGGCAGAAGGGAATGGATAAATACAATTAGACAGCGTTATTGTGCATCCTGGGCAATTTCATAGTTGAACATGGAGCTACTGTGCATCTAAATCTTAATGTAGGGCCTTAAGGTTTATTTTCTCCTTTCAGTGACTTCTTTGTTAAGTGTCTTAAGTCTGTGCTGCAGCTATTTCTGATTTCATTCATGTTAATGAGTGTGTGCACATGATGTTATTTCCTCATCTCTTCTCCTCTGTGGCAGGCGGATATAACTCAATCGTCTTACTGTGCATGCAGTGGAAGCACAGTTTGTGCTGCGATCCACACACTTGCCTGGAGTGCTGCTGGGAAGCTTAGGCAACGCTACACACACACACAATGGTTTCAGTGACTTCAGAGGACATTGCATTGACTTACCTTCATTTTCTGGAGACTTACTCTGACCTTAACTATAATTATTGGTGCCCTAACCTTATCCATAAGCAGTTGATTTCAGTTGTTACACCAGAATAGGTTTTGTAGTGGAAACACATACACACACACACACGGACAGAGAGAGAGAGAGAGCCATCAGCTTTTGCCTCAGGTATTTTGCTGTGCTTTACTTGAGTTAGCATCAAGGTTACATGACTGAATGTTTACTCAGGAGGAAACCATTTTCCAAACAACAAGGTTACAGCTGCTCATTTAAACCTGCTCGATGGATAACAAGTCATGTGACATGGGCTATGATGAAGCAGTTTTGTTCTGTGACATTTACCTGAACATTTACATGCTCGTCGGGCATCTCTTGCATATATGACACTAAAACAACATGTTTAGCAGACTGAGTTGCCAAGGTTACCACGTCCAAACAACAGTCAACCTGGCCTAACCACTGCTCCAGGGATTCACTTCAGAGGGAAAGTGTCTCTATAGGCTTAATTAATCACCACCACATGAACAGGCCTTCAGGCACATTCATCTGGACTGAAAAACTCAGAACTTTTATTGCTACTTTAGTCTAATCACAGCGCTGAGTTTAAAGAGCTGAGAGACTTTACCTGTGCTTCACAGCACTGAAATTTGACAGATGTGTTCAGTGCCCGAGTCGGCGTTACTCTGCCTCTGGCCTGTAATGTTGACTCGACTCTGTCTTCACTCTCAGCTTGGATGACGGTTGACTCCTTGATTTGTTAGTGTTTCACTGAATAATTTGAGTGCAATTTATTCATCAGTATTAGTACTGCTAACGAGTAGAAACATTTTTGCACCAAACCATTTAAGAAACAAAAACATGTGAAAAGGAACAGGTCATACGTTCCACGTATGCCTATGTTCATGCCTGGTGTGTAGCTTCTGTAATTTCTTTCTTATTTTGTTTTATTACTTTTCTCTCTTTTGTGTTACTAGTCACTCACATGCCTCTGATTGTTTTTAAACATTTGCCAGTTTGCCTTTGTTCTGTTGTTTGTGCACCGTGTTCAAGCATTTATTCTTACAGTTCCTGACTTTCTGATTTCCCTGGTCTGTGGATTTTCCACCTCCCTTTTCCTTGCTTTGTGTGTTCGTGTTGGACTGCCTACCTGTGAATGACCTTTTGGACTCTCAGCAAAGACTTACTGAACTCAACCTCGCCCCCAGTGGGTTCACTATCAGTCTTTGTTCCCAGCTACAGCCTGCAGACAGTAAAGCTTGCTCACAGCCAGTGAAGTGTTAAAGCCTGCAACCACACCTTATCATTTTTACACCCATACGCACACCATGTCAGTAAGTACTGTAAGGGGTACAGTGTAACTGTACACATACAGGAACTGACATGCAGTGATGATGATTCACACTCACCCTCCTTAAATGCTACCGTCGTAAATAATTTATTCCGACATTTTAAAGTAAATGTTACTCTCAAGTATGTATAAAGGTTTAATCTTTTTCGATCTGGTTCATAATGTAATCTCTTCACACCTTCCTGCATATTGTTGTCCTAGTTGTAATTTGCTTGACATGGTTTGTCAGACAATCTGCTCATGAATATTAGCTTTTCCCAATCTGCTTAAAACAAACGCACACACGTGTGCGCGCCTTGCCTATGGCTTCCAAGGCCTCAAAGTAATTTCCTCCTTACCCACCAAAGGTTTGAAGATTTCAATCTCATGGTCATTTGTCACTATTTCATTTTATTTTTGTTATACAACGATTTAGTCTTCAGCCTGTCAGAGTATTCTGACCTGGTGCTAAACTTAAACCCAACAAATAGACAGTAATTTAAAACTCCATTAGCAAAAATGTCAGAAAATCAACACAATGTGACAATTAATAATAATTAGAAGAAAAAAAATATTCATATTACTCTCTTCCTATGGCCTCTATTCCATTTTACTCAACAATTCAGAAGTGTTAACCTCAAACTGATGACCTTAGTCCATCAGTCCATCACAATTATTGGTCTTTTTTTAACTGTATAGCTTTAATACTCTTTCATTACGTTATGTTTTCACCTGATTGGGACATTTTAAACAACATGAAATCTATTGCCAATTTAAATGTGACATTCTGAGGAAAAAAAGAGAAAACGGAAAATAATAAAATATATTTTTCTATTTCCAGCTGGTTAGCAGCAACCTTTAATGTTTAACAAAATGTTTTTTCACAATTTGTACTTTCAACTACAGTATTCCTACTGGACTGGCACATATAACGTTATTTTCCAGAAGGTCAGGTGAATCAATACAAATGCTGTATTGAGTGAAAAGCATTGGAAAGCTTGAGTGGTGTTTATATGTTTTTATTTATGGAGCTTAGATTCCAGATCATGGTGCTGTAATCATTGCAAGCGCAGTTGAGAAACTTGTATATA
This sequence comes from Brachirus orientalis, assembly GCA_016785285.1. Classification (NCBI taxonomy): domain Eukaryota; kingdom Metazoa; phylum Chordata; class Actinopteri; order Pleuronectiformes; family Soleidae; genus Brachirus; species Brachirus orientalis. The sequence continues at coordinate 4,790,176 of JAFBJR010000172.1, forward strand.
TGTACTTTTGAAATGCTATCACTTCATTTTTTATCGACTTTGGCATTTAAACCCAAAGCCTGTGGGCAAAGCTCCTGGACTCCCTGTCCACAGTTAAGATGTTTGCCTCTAAAGTGCATTACAACATCCTGGAAGCAGGACAGAATTTTTAACAGATGCTACCAGTTTTTTATGTAGTCTGGACATGAACTGAGTCTATCAATACGGCCCATAAGCAGTAAAATACAGTTTGACACACCGAGCTTGTGTTTGTTCAGTGTCGCTCTGCTTTCAAGGTTGTCACTGCTGCTTTGCTATAAAATCCACACATTTTCAGACTTTAAAATATTAGTTATCATGCACTGTACGCCCCCCCCAAAAAAACTCTAAAATTTGATTAACAGTCCCACTAATGATACCTTTTGGGAAATTAGTTCCACATTCCTCTCTCTGTATAGGTCACAGCAACAGAACAGCCCTCTCTTGCTCGGGACTGACTCTTTTGTTCAAGGACACTATAGCTTCTCTTCAAGTGCATTAACTCTCACTCCTTCTGTCAAAGGACAGCCAGTCACCTTAAATAAAAGGCCACCCTTCACCTGCTAATATACGCTACAGCGCAAGGAAAATGCTATTTATCACCGGGGTTATATTCGCACCATAACTTTCCCACTTTTTTTTTTAATGTCACATTACGCACACACATCCTCTCCAGTAGGATGATAAGCTGTGGCCTAGACAGTTACTCATTCTATTTGTCTTCCTGTTCCTCCTAGAGACTCCAGGGAGGGAAGAGGATGGTCAGGTGGACTCATCGTTCTCTGACTCCTCGCTGTTCGCTCACTGGGGTCAGGATCTCAGTCCAGACAACCGGCGAGTGGCACTGAAGATGTTCCAGTACTACGGTTATAACGGATACCTCAGTGATCGTCTCTCTTTAGACAGGCCAATACCAGACCTGAGGCCTGATGGGTAAGAGGGCAGGTTACATATAATCAAACCCCTAACACTGTATTGTATTATTATTTTCTAGAGCCCTGATTTTGTTTTGTTTTCAAATTACTTATATTATCCTAATAACAATGCAATAATAATTCAATATAAGTAAAATTATAAAGTAAAATATGCATATAAGTAAAAAAGGAAGAAAAAAAAACATTTGAAGAGACAGGACCAGATATTTCAGCATTTTAGCTTAACAAAAATTAAACAAGTAACTATCGATAATTGTTCTCAATTAAACAGTCAAGTGTAATCTTTGATCATTCTTATAAAAAACTGCAATACACAAACATTAGAAACCATCTGTATCTTTAAGTTCTCATCCTTCCCTTGAAATGTATTAGTTAACATTTTTGATGTTATCTCCATAGTCTTTCCAATCTGTACCACAGTACATATTCAAATCAAGCTGAACACATTTCAGTGATATAAATTATAGATAATAGATAGATAGATAATCAGTCAGCCCTCCCTGGATAAACCATATCTACCATGGTGTGTTTTAGTTAAGAGAACGGTCCACTCTTCAGTGATAAACAAAGGAACTTGTGAGTAGGGATGGTTATTAAAAAACCAGTATTAAATCGATACTGGCTCATTATCTGTTAAAACCAGTGTCTTGATTAGCACTTGGACAAACAATATCACCATCGATATTTATGTTAAATTAATTCTAATCTTGCTTTAAAATGGTTGGGAATCAGAAAATGCAAGCACTAAAGATGATAGAGCTGCCAACATAAGGTAATTACTAACAGATGTATAACGCTGTGCTGTGTTGTTTACTCCAGCCATCATCGGGGATCAGCCCTTGAATATTTAATTTGAGCTCAGTTTGCTCCAACGCTATAAAAATAAGACAGTGCAGCATGTTTGACTGCTTTAGATAACATTTCTGCTGCTGTCACATGGTTGTTGCCCAGTGTATTTTGTTTAGAATCATTCAATAGAGAGGAGTCCATCGGTTTGACTCTGCCCCCTGGAGGTCAGATAAGAATTACATTCAACTCTGCATCACACCTGTGTGTTCACGCTTCACGCTCAGCACCACATTATAGAAAAGTATCAGTATCGATATCACTATCAGTAATGATAAAATCCCACTGATATATATCCCTATATCATGAGGCCACACAGAAAGACTCACTGTTGCTCCCCTTAACACTCATTTGCAACACTTGTCCCAACAAATGCATTTCTTTCTGCAGTCGTCAGAACAGCAAACTGCCGTTGAGTAAATCATAATGAGTAGACAGGTGAAAACTCCTGATAGTCGACTTGACTTTTATTGCACTGGTATGTCACAGCTGGCCAAGGTTGTCTGAAGTTGGCAGGACAACCTACTCTACATGCTTCATATCCGCAGCCTATAAATTAATTGACAGGAGGGTTTTCAAAGCCTTGTGCTGTTTTCTTATGCTCTGTGAACCCTCGAATTAAGGCCCAGTCTTAAGTCCTTCACAGGGAATTGGTCACACCGTGCTGGTTGACTGTGACATGGTTTTTAACCCAGCTTTCATGTCCACATCACCAAGGTTACAGCAGCAGCACACAGTGACATCCTGGTGCAAACATTTACACAGCTCAGAAATCTTCAGGGCATTTTCTCCTCTGCTCATCACTTAACTCTCTTTAGACCATACATTCCCATAATACTGGCTCTGTCATCAGATCCAAACTGCTCTGTGTGAGACAGTAGTTAGACAGTAGGCGTTATTTTCCTGATACATTTTTCCAGGTGTAGTGCTTCTGTGTTTAGTGATAAACAGTGATGTGGTAATGGCCCTGTGATTTTCTTTTTATATTTCACAGGCACGTTAAGATGTCAGACCCCACAAGGATTCACACTTAATTAAATTGTATTGTCATTCCAAACGGAATATTTTTGCGCAATAGATTTTGATACCACAATTTATATACTGTTAATGAGTAGTTAATTTAATCATTACCCTCAGCTTCATTGTTGAGTTTTACACCTTAATCACTGTATTTCTAAAACAGGCCCTCGAAGAAGAAGCTAGCATTCTGATTAACAACGTAAGAAACAAGGCCTTAAAAAAGGAAAGAGCGGAGCTTGGCTGATAGCAGGTCTTACCACTCAGTCATTCATTCTTCCTTTACTAATCAATTTTATAACTGTATTGCAGGTGTACCACTCTCATTATAATATATAGAAATAATGTTATCATACATACAATGTTTGGAAAAACAGGGTCCGTATATTGGCTGCCAAGTGCATAGCAAAGGTTGGCATGAAATATGACATTATACTGCTCTTTAATAATCAGTGTACAATCATTATGTCTTTTGAAAGATATAGGTGTAAATATTGCTTTAACAATGATTTGTTGTTTTGTTCTTCACAGGTGCAGAAACATCACTTATCCTTTAAATCTTCCTCAAGTGAGCATAGTGTTCATTTTTGTGAATGAAGCCTTGTCCGTCATCCTGCGCTCCATTCACTCTGCTATTAACAGGACGCCTTCGCACCTTCTTAAGGAGATAATCCTGGTTGATGACAACAGCAATAACAGTAAGCAGCATCATTTCATGACATAACAGGCAGACAGCTAAATCATTTCCCCCTTTAGGGTTCTTTTGCAGCAAAATTAACCTAATGTCTGTCATTTTTTTTTCTCTTAATTTGCCCTTAATTCATCATTACTAATAACTTAATAAAAAATAACGACAAAACAAAAATAAAAATATTGTTGCTTTTCTCTGGTGCTGTCTGGCCATTTCGATCTTAATTTGAGATATGCGTCTCCGTAATTTCACCAGTACAATGCGAGGAATTTATTTGAATGGAATTTATTTGGAAATGCATTAACATCTCTTTCCATAAACACTTCCATTGTTACACTGCACAGTCCAGATCCATGCAAGTTTTCATTGGAACACAGTTCTGCTGCAAAAACAGCCCCAGTAAAAACTCTAAATAACATTGTCTGTGGAAATCCCTCAGCCTGATTAGGGTCAGAGAGTGGTGGATGTCCGGCTTCATAGTTTGATGCAGCTTACAGGACAATTTTGAATAACAAAAACTCAATTACAGACAAATTCTCTTGACAGCAATTATTTCCTTCTGTGATAAGAGAAAAAAAAAGAACAACATAGTTGACTTGCACTTTTGGAAAGCAATATTTCAGATGCTTTTTCCCTGCTTAGTCTGCTGGTATGTTTTGCATAGCTACATCTCGCTGCCTGTATAAACTTATTGTCACAAGAGTCTAAAAGTTACACTTGATGTAGCTGTTCTTAAATTGATTTAAGTCTTCAAATTTTGCAGACTCACTGTTCACTACTGCCAGAGGCCCAGTTTCACAGCTGTAGAGGGTACTTTAGCGTGCATCTTGTGACTCAAGAGGGCACTTTGGGTGCAGCGTTTTTGTCCATTAGGACCACCAACCTCCCCCACCAGTGCATGCCACTAGGTCTAGTACAAATGACATGAAACAACAAGTTGTTGCAGCACTTCAGCATCACCCAATCTCGCCACTGCTCTGAAATAACCACAATACCTGATATGTCACCAATGCAGTCACTGGCTGAACCTGTCTGAGAAGGAGGTGATGTTTACCCCGAACCAGCATGTTCAGTTGTGAGAGTATATCTATTAGAAAGTGTAGAACCCATTGGTTGAAACATTTACCAAGAATTTGGTGTAAAATCTGCCACTATGAATGTACCCTGTGTATAAAATGTGTTATGTGAGAGTGTTTTTACTGTAAGTATTCTAACAACCATTTCAGAAAGCATTTTTTTTTTGTATCTTTACACTAATGAAGTCTGTATACCATTGCCCCATTGCCACCTGTGTGGGTGATTCTGTATCTGTGATACCTACTGGTTGTCTCATCCCCTCTAGACTCATTTAATGTTTTTAATTAGAGGCTGTGTTCACTGGTTTTAACCGATAGATGAATAATGTTAATTAGCTGCAAAGCCAGCATATTTTCCCTGGGGCAGACAACAATCTAGCAAGGTGATGTTGTGTTTGCACATATCTTGTCTGCATTTACAACCCAATTCTTACATCTGCATGCACTGGATGTAGTGCAAACAGTATCGAGATGAAATGATTCCCAGCGCGGGCTGAAAGTGTGCACCTGCTGAACTTGTTATTATTGAGATGACTGATGTGTGAGAAAAGGGAAGACAAAAGGAAAGAATAGTAAACAGAAAGACTTGAAGTCACCTGGAAAATGTGGACATGGTAATTTATAGCATAAGACTAGGCAAAGTCAAAAAGGTAATGATACTGTCCCAAGGTCATTTATAGGGACTGCACTTTTTAATGAGCTGTGTTGCTTTGGAAAAAAAGAAAAAAACAAAGACCAGTAAACACTGGGACAGGGAAGAATATGTTTACCAAAGTCAATAATGCAGAGCTTATATTATTGCCTGTAGCTTTTTGTTTGGTTAACTCAATAATATTGGACTAGTTGATCATTGTCCACCAGGCTAATTACTGACCAGGGACTTGAATATATCCAGTATTCAGCTTATGAAAAAAAATCTGAATGTAACAAACCCAAATAATTACTCTTGCTGCTCCTAGCACAGTTTTATTATTAGCTCATCATATCACGTCTTGTAAACATTCATATTTCATCCTGTAATTAGAAGTCAGGAGCAGTTTCTTTCAAACATCCAAATCATGCCCTGGCATTTTGCTGATGGCATTTCACCCAGTTTGCCTGAGCACTCAGTCACACTGCGTCTGATAGGTCTCTTCTTATTGTTAATACTGTGACTGTGAATTTTATCTGTGCCACACGTGATTAAGCTGTTGACCCATGATGCTGGTGAGATTGTTGAAGGGGGGTCATCGTCCACCGTTACCCTCCCAGGCATCCACAGCGTTACATTAGTCATGTGCCACTGTCACGTCTCACCTCGGAGAAGCATTAGCATGCAGGAGAATGTATCGCTGTCAAGGGAGAGAAGGGCAAATTGACCTAGCTGATTCTGCCTTAATTGGATAATGTCCCAAGCTGTGGCTCGAGAAAAGGCATGTCTGTGTAAGAGCAGGGTTCTGAGAAGACCTCATTTATCAGACCAGCTGTCTGAGGACTTATCATTCTACATGTTAAATGAAACATGAATGATTCAAGATCCAATTTAATTATTATTGTGCAGCAGAAAATTCTACCACTTGAATCTTACAGGGCTCAGTTGAGCTGAAAGTCTGCGGAACATCATCAGTTCCCTGTGATTCCTTTTTCCAGCGCTGATAAGTGAGAAACAGTAAGATATTTTAAACATGGGTTTTCACAGTCGCAGAGTTGTGTAGTAAAAGTGTCAAGTTGTGTAATACAGTCCACACAGCAACTGTGAGACCTGCATCCATGCTGATTCGCCATCTGCCTCGTTAACAATAACGCCTACATAGTGATCAAGTGTGTTCAGTTTGAACTTGCACGAAGAACGCCGAATATTCAGGGATTAAACAAAACTGTCTTGGCTCAGCACAGTGTGCAGCATTCAACAGTGAAACAGCTAAAGTCATAAATCAAAGGACAGTTTATAATATCCTCTTCATCAATGAATAATTCTCTCTCTCCACATACAGGAAAAAGCTGAACAGGCCGTCATGATTTCTTGTTACGTTTAGTCAGTGTTTGTTAGCGTTTGCTGCATTGCTGCACTGTAATATTACAAACTTTTATGCAGCTTTGTCACAGAGCCCGTGATTTCTAGCTGAGCTTCAGCAGGGTATCTGTCCTGAAAAAGAATAATAAGCTTTTTAAAGTGATGAGTGATGCTTGGGTTTGATTTGTCATGAGGTGCCACACTTTATATTCCTCATTTTTAATTCAGTAACAAATCAGATGATTTAAATTATCAATGGATGAATAATTAATACAGATACAGTAATCAGATTTAACATCATTAGCAGCTGTTCATGCTTTTCTACAATTAGTTTTCTTTTTTGTACTGAAAGCTTAAAATAGTGCAAGTTAGCATTCATCAGCCCTGATTTTTATTCTCTTCTGATGTCCTTCTGCTTGAAGTTGTTCAGGTCTACTCAGTAGGGATATAAGCTGACTGCAGTAAACCAGAAGTGGCAGAAAAATCACTGCTGGCTCTTCTGAGTGAAATAGTATCATACTGAAGACATATGGAAACCACTGTAGAGGTTCATACAGCATTTGGTGCACATATATTGAAAATGCATGTTTATTATACATGTTTAATACATCTGAATTGGACAGTATGTCACACAAAATGGCAGAAAAAGCCAACATGGAAGCCCTGAGTAAATGAGTCAAAGGCATTTTTTCAAATGCCTTTGTTCATAATTAACACTATGGATCTGGCCTAAGTTTCATATCTTGCAACAAGGTCTGCGTGACCAAAATGTGTGCTTGTTGACTCTGATTCATTTTGTTGTTATGCAGTTTGATGAACCTACAATACAAAAAGAAGCACAGACACAAAACAAAGGCAGTGAAGCAGCACGCGGCCAAACGTGGATATAACCAATCGTTAACGTTTTTGTATGGAAGGAAATCTATTAAGCTTTTGTGAGGCCCTCAGGATATACACAGAAATGCACAAGACTTTAACATCATCCTTGACATGAAAAGGCATAATCTTCACCGCTCAATAATATATTGATTCATGACTCATTCATAATAGCTGCACTATACTGTGATCTTTTTTAATAACACCAACACATTGTATTTTCCCATATTCCTGAAAAACACAAATCTCAACAAATGTTGAGACTTACCATTACAAACTCCATTTCCATAAAACATTCCACAAATGCAACAAAACAAAAACTTTAACCTTTTTATCATTACAGTGTTTGAACCTTTAAATATTTTGGAGAGTTGGGAGAGACCAGGATGGACGGGATTATAAATGAGCTAATTCAAGTGACAGTTCAGGATGAACGGTTTGGAGATAAAGTTAGAGAGTCATGTGAAGAGGAGGGAAAGTGAGTATTGGAAAAAAGATGTTGAAGATGGAGCTGCCGGACTGTGAATGAGGACATGAGGACACAAGGGATGGGACAAGATGTAGTCTGATGATCCGCTATGGTGGCCCCTAAAGGACGAAAGCGGAAAGCAAATGACGAAGACACAAAGAAATGATTTTCATTGTTTTTCTGACTAAATTTGTTCATGTTTGTGAAACATATTCCAAAATTCCAGTGTAAGCTTCTGCATCAATGGACTTTCACCTGTATTCAGATCATGCGTCCCATGGGCACTGATGCTCATCCATCCATCAAACTTGTTGGTTTTTGCACCTTTCATTATTAACATTCTGGGCCTGTTTCATCTTTGGCACATAGAAACCTGGACTCGTCTGACAACAGAACACATTTCCACTGTATTTCTGTCCATCTCAGATGAGTTTGGGCCCAGAGATTTCGGCAATGTTTCTGCACAAAATTTGATATATGGCTTCCTCTTTGAGTAATATAATTTCAGGTTACATTTCCTGATGCAGTGGCATCAAGATTTCCCCTGACTCTCTGAATCTTTTCATCATATTATGAACTCTAGATGGTGAAAGACCAGAATTTTTGGAGTGTCAGTTCCCAATTGGCACAAAATGGTGAGCCACAAACCATCCTTGCTTGCAAGATTTCCTCTTTGGTAGATGCTCTCTTTATACCCAGTAATGAGTACATCACCTGTTACCAGTCATCCAGCTTGAAGTGAATCAATTATTTTGACAGTTGATTAATTGGTTTGATTGTTTTTATTTTATACATTTCTCAGATTTTCAGCTTCTTAAATGTGAAAGGTTTCTGGTTCTTTGCTCCACATTGTAAGGACATTAAATGAAAGAAGATTGAATACATTTTGTTTGTGGATAAATCAAGATTTTCCAGAATATCGTCATTTTCAGGTCTGGGAAACACTGATCAACATTTTCATTTTATTTTATAAGACATTTTATTGACCAAAAACTCATTGATTATTTGCTAAAATAATTTTCATATTAATTGATTCTGAAAATAATCATTAGTTGCAGCCCTAAATAATGAAACAAATTGCAAATTTTAGGTTTTATTGCATTTTTTGAAAATATCCTAAGTCTCCAGGAAATGGATTTTATAAAAAAGAAGCCTTTATATCTACTTAGATGACAGTGACTGCATGTTTCCTTTTGCAGAACTGTGCATAGAATTTTTGTATGTACAAAATGATTAACACTTGCCAAACTACCTTAAATTACACATATGGATGAACATAATAAGTACTATTCCAAATTTTAAAGCGATCACTGATGAGAGGATATGTTTATTCTATTTAAATAGTTATTAGCACCTACAACAACATTAAATGGGTAAATTGGTTTTTGATATTGTTCAGTTCATGTTTTGTAGTAGAGGGTGATTTTTATGCTATGAGATGTGTTTATTTACAGGTGCCAACCCACCAAATGTGGCTCGAGGCAGCTAAAAATAATATTTACAGGATAATATATAATACATATTAAAGTAAATCTGTGCTGAAGCAGATGCTTTGAGAATAGATATAGGATTGGTCACACATTGTGCATGGTTTATGAAAACCACAAACGTAGATCATTTTATGATCAGATTAATGTCTCCAACAAAATGTATTCCAGTGTTGTTGGATTGGATGAAAAAAAAAAAAATCTTTCCTCAAGTTCATAACATTCCTGACACTGCCGCCAAGATGCCAGGAGCTACAGAGCAGCTGCCTAATGTCTGTCTGCAACTGCTCCATGTTCCTGTTTGAACTGAAAAGACATTCCAGTGTTTAAAGTGGAAATACTGAGAGGACAGCCTCAGCTAATGTAGACAAGAAATGATGAAAGAGTGCTGATAATTGTATTGATTTTTTTTTTTTTTGTTGTTATTTTTTTAATTTATTGTGTTTATAGTACAGTATGACGTTGTTGCATTTCTGTTAGGAAAAAATATTTTTGAGTTAAAATGTTTCTCATCAAAGGACAAAGACAAATTCTAAGGGCCATTCCAAGTTTTCCAAGCTTGGTGTCCACAGAGTCACTATGTTTTTCCTCAGTTCAGAATCACTAACTGACTGGACGGTGTTGGAAATGCTTGTGTACATCCACAGAGTATTTGCACGCACATCACAGACAGACAATTGATGACATTTATGTATATGTAATGCAGTCCAGTTCAGACTCACCTAATACACAGCAGATATTTACTTTATATATATATAAACATAACCAGAAATATGGGAGAATTGTGATTGTTTTTCACAAAGTAAATCATTGACACACTAAAATATTGCGATATTTTACCATATGATACTGTATTTATTCTTGATAAATAAAGTATCATACTCTGTATTGATACAGAAATATTCCTGACAGTGGGTTTGCATTGTATTTAAGCTTCTGACCAACAGTTGGCCTTTCGACTCTCACCTTTTCTTGCTACTCCTCTGATTATTTTTTTTGTATTTAAACTTGTTATTTTAACCATATGAACTTTTCTTAAAATAGGTTATTTATATAATATACTGTCTTGCTTATACTGTAGTTTTCCACGATATTGCAATGTATTGTATCATCATCCCTGTTTCAGAATATTGCCATACATACTGTATAGCCCTATACTGTATAGCCTGATCGGCAAGAATAGGGCTATGTCATCATACAGTATGTAGCTCAGGTAATAAAACTGTGGAGCCAACAATAAACTGGACGGACTTCCTCCATACCCTTCCCCCATGTTTTGAAAAGCATTGCAGGCTGAATCCTCAATATTGCAATATCCCAGTATGAGTGGTGAGCCCCATGGTAGTCTGCTCAGCTGGCTCAAGCTGCAGCCTCTTTTGTTCAGTGTTCAAAGCAATCAAGCATGGACACTTCTGACCCAATAAAAAAAAAAGTCCAGTGAAGGAGGACACGGCAAAGTCTTGTGGGTGGAACTTTGTTTACTCACCAAACCTCAAAAAGCATCTCAATGTAACATTTTGCATGTGTGTGTGTGTGTGTGTTCCTGTGCTCTGTAGATGACCTAAAAGAGAAACTACAGGATTTTGTTTCCGAAACCAACAGTCAGCGTCCAGGTTTTATTAAGACGGTGAGACATTCCAAGCAGGAGGGTCTGATTCGGTCCAGAGTGAGCGGGTGGAGGGCTGCCACTGCCCCAGTTGTTGCCCTGTTTGATGCCCATGTCGAATTTAACGTTGGCTGGTGAGTCACTCACAGTGTGAGCAGCATGATGTTAGCAGCGCTCAATATAAATGCTCTGGTTCTTGAGTCATGACACTGTGTGGGTTTGCTGAAAATATTTTTAGTTTTAGTTTTTGAAAAATGTGAACATCATTACTATCATTATTTAAGTGTGGTTCTAACTCTATAAATTGACAAACATTACTGACAATTAAAATAACATGAAATGATAGTAATAAACCAACACTGTACTTTTTCTTAGTGCACTGTGTATTTTGTTAAAGTAGTGAAGATGTGATGTCTACCATTGTTCGGGGCCCTTTGTCCAACAAAAACAACGTTGTCCAAGAGCTTTGTTTGAGCCATGCAGTGTTTGAACACATGAACATGAATTGACTGGTTAGAATGTTTGGAATTGGAATGTTTGCATAATATGTTTGGATGTTCAACATTTTGAACAATTCAAGTTCAGTTCTATGCAGCGCAATTAAAGTTATGGATTAAAAGTGAAGCATTAACTTTTATTCCTTTCCAGACACAATGAACTTTTGCAAATTGGTACAGGTTAATCAGTTTATGTCATCTTCAATCAAATATTTTGACTTAAAAAAAAAATCATCCCTCCGACTTGTCAGATGGGAAATATCATTCTGACAGACCAATGAAATTGCTTTTGTAAAAAGTGCCTTTACATGACAGCCTGTCAAAACAAATACTCACAGTAAAATTGCTCTCTCTCTCTATTTGAAGGGCTGAGCCCATTCTTCAGAGGATTAAAGAAGACCGAAGCCGCATTATCTCGCCATCGTTTGACAACATCAAGTACGACACGTTTGAGATTGAAGAGTATCCACTGTCTGCCCAGGGCTTTGACTGGGAGCTGTGGTGTCGCTACCTCAACCCACCCAAGTCCTGGTGGCACAAAGGCAACAAGAGTGCACCAATCCAGTAAGTGAACACAAGACTGTCTTCGATGTTGGAATCAAACACATGGTTTTTATATTTCAAAGGGGATTAATTCAATGTAAAATATGTACAACAGCAATCTTTAGTGTTTTAAATGCTACTGCAATCCCCATGCCAAACATTGTTGTGCGTGGTTACCAAAGTTTCCACAACACGGTAATAACTGCACTTATACCAGGTTTTACAATGTGCTCATGCAAGTAAGCATACATAGTTTTTGTACCTACTTGGTTAATTTTTACTTATTAAAGGAAAGGGCAGATATTGAAAGTGAATGTGGAGCACAGAATTATCACATGATGAGGGAAGGCTTTTAGGTTTGGTAATGTTCAACATTTCTGACCCCAGGCTGTATCTTTCTGTGTTCAATTCACTTTTTTGATAACCTTGGTGCTGAACAGCATTTTGGGTTGGTGGCTGTGGTTGGCACCAAAACACCAAACAAAAAAGAAATAAACAGAGTTTGCAGGATGCAAATAAAAAAAGTGAAAAAGTGGCTGCACCATTGTTAGTGAATTAATTATTATTATTAGTGAAGCCAGTATTTTAATTTAACATGTTTCCTTAATTTCTGATGTTTTGTTTATGACTTAATGTTTAGTTTATATTGTGAAATCGAAGTTGTATGAAGTCCCATTTTTGTTCATTTTGCTGCTGTCACTATATAAATGGTGCATAGCTAATATTCTTCATGTGCAGAATAGAGGAATAGACAAATTCCACTGATCTATTGTTATAACAATGTTGTTTTATAATTGCAAACACAAGCCTGGAGTCAAAACAGGTTCACAGCAATTTATTTTAAGAGATTTGCAGATGGCTTCAGTGGCTTAGCTGCCAAGTTCTCAGAGATCAATTTGGCTGAGGGACAGGAATGGCAGGGAAGAGCAATGCAGTGGTTCAAAGCAATCAGCTGGCCCAGAGACTGGGGAAGAAGGGCAGACTGAGAAACAAAAATCTAAAAAGAATGTTTGCAGATGATGATATGGGGCTGGATCTTGCAGGTATGGAGGCAGTCACAATGATCCTGCAGTACAAGTGGATAAGCGATGAACTGATTAACACCAAACCAAGGAAAGGGTTATAGAGGGATATAGACAGACGGGTTCAGACACAAAACAGTAGTAAACACAAAGAAAACACAGGAAATAAGTGAAGGAAAAAGCCAATACCCTGACATATACATCACCTTTAATCCCCCAGGAGCCCGGCCTTGATTGGCTGCTTTGTGGTGGATAGGCTGTACTTTGAAGAGATTGGGCTGCTGGATGAGGGGATGGAGGTGTACGGAGGAGAAAATGTGGAGCTGGGCATCAGGGTGAGTAATGCTGGCTTCACTGCAATCACTGGCTATGGCCATGGGACATTGTTCTTCCAGGTGATGTAATGTGTGGAGAATTAACTTTGAAAATGACAGCAAATGGTTGTGTACTGTGTATATATTTAGCAAATGTGATTCAAACTGGGGTAAACGTGCATAAACACATATTTTTTGGATTTAACTGAAGATGTATAGCATGAGTGGTGCACTACCAATGACCTGGAAGTTTTACCAACATTTATATTATTTATATTACCATTTAAAACCAAACTAAAATCTAAAAAAAAAAAACACATATAAAGCCTTCTCCAATAGTAAAGACTGTATTAAAAAGTCAAGGGATCAAAACTACCAATATTTTCCAACATATTGTGCAGGAATATGCAGGATTCACTCAGGCCATGTGAGCCATTTGAGTAACACATGCATTGCGACATGCAGACAGTCAGCAGGGTTTTCCATAGTATGATGACCAAAGAAGATGACATTTTTAGAGCTGTAATCACAATACTTTAATAACGTGATGAGGACTGTTGCTGTTAAGATGTTTTTACGACGATGAATAAAGGTGGCCACCCATCCCCATCACACACACACAGCAGCAGCAGAGATCTACCTTGTTGATGTGTGACACAACTGTAATATCTCCTCCTTTGGTGTGACATTGTATAACAGTCGCTGTTATACAATGTGTTGATGTGGTTCAGGTTCTCATTTGTGTTTGACTTCACATACTTAAAACTGAGAGGGAGAGCAAATAACTGAGTTAACATTTCAAGTTCAAGATATCTACAACTTCATTCTGACAATCTGAAACTTTATTCAAGATCATCTAAAAAGGACAATGTAGATATCTTCAATTGAGGATAATAAAAGATATCTTGAATATCTCAAAGATGAACTTGAATTATAGCTAGTTATAATGACATTGTAGATGTCTGAAGCTGGAATTAGAGATATCTACTTTATACTGACAAACCCTATTACACATAAAAGTATCGTCATTTAGACTAGTAAAAACCAAATTACAAATATGTGTAAATGTAGCTTTGACTACTAAGAATGATGTTGCAGATATCAGTAGTGAACAACCTGTCTACTGATTAAATATTAAAACTGCTTGCCATATACAGCACCTGTTCGGTTTAGCCACCAGTGCAGGTAACATTCTGTCTGTTACTGTCAAACTCTCATACCTTCCCATTCCGGCAGTAAAACTACTGTAACACCATTATTCACACATCTGCCTTGACAGGAAGTGAACTCAGTGAGAAAAAATGTTCTTGTGTGCACCCTGTCACACTGTGACCTGCTTTTTCTCGTTTAGTTTTAGCCAGAATTAAATTGAATTATCACGTCTTATTCATTCTGAAGTCTGAACAATAACCTTCTTCCCCTGTTGATCCAACAAATGCACATGTTTGTAGCACGCAGTTGTCATTATTGTCTGCAGTGATGCATGAAGACAACGCAGACATTGTTCAGAGCAAATGGTTTCAGTTTGTCTGTCACTGTGTTGCAGGTTTCCCATTGTGCTACATCTAATTTGTGAATCATTCTCAGCTCCAACTTGGAGCTGAAATTCGCTTACCTTGCATTCAGTCTAGCACAGAACCACAAACAGATGGGCCAGAGGAAGAACCATTCTCCGTCAGGGAGAGCAAATGATGGCTCACATCTACTGTACAAAGATCATTAATGCAGCTATCAGCCTGTTTTGAAAAAAAAGCAAGAAATAAAGGACAGACTTACACTGTAAGAAGGAAATGGAGACAAGCATGGAAATATCCATTCTTGTTAATGACACAGAGGCAATCAACAGTAAAAAAAAATATATAACATTAAGAAGTGGGGGATGATTAGTCCCTTAAGGTGTTTTCCTTCAGAATCATATCGCTTTCTAAATTCCTAGGCCCGTTAAAAGCCTCACTGACTGTTTTATCGCCAGACACATTCATGACTTCAACACATTGAGTCGGGTCTTTAAGTCTGTTGCCACTTTCCCTTTCAAGTGAATGGGACCATGGACCACAGTTATATGTAGCTGACTATGTATTTTGATTTATTATGTTGGTTCATTGTTCTCTGAGTTTGAGCTCACTGTTGGCCTCCATCTTGTTTGTTCTGTCACACTGAAGAAATTTGCCCTTGCCTGGAGCTTAATGTGTTTTAGAGTTCAGTAATTCTACTAACGCAAAGGGTGACGCAGTGAGCTGGAAGCTACAAGACAGGGAGACCCTGGATTGAACCTCGATTTTCAGTGCCGCACAGTCCAAAGAAGTCCTTCTGTCTGCCTGCTTGTCTGTCTGCCCATCTGTCCGTCTGCATATTGGTCATGCCTCCAGACCACCTGCCAGCTCACAGACTGGCTGATGAAGGATCCTCAGAGACGCTCAAACTAGGCCAACAGCTTCAGGCTTTGGCTGAGGCTTGAAAGGTCTGTCCTTGGTAGGGTGAGGGTGAAGTGAAGTGCTGCTCTCTGCTCACATGTGATCACAAAGTGTCGGAATTTTTCAACTGGAATTAGCATTCTCACAGGGCACAGCAACACAAGCAATTTTGAATCACATGCTTCAATACTATGAAACAATAGTCTTCTTTGCAGATAATATAGTCGTACAATCCTAACCCAAAAAGGGTAGGACACTGTGTAGAATGTATGTAAACAGAATGCACTGATTAGCACATCTCATATTTTCATCCCAGTATAAAATAAACAGCATATCAGATGTTGAAACTGAGACATTTTACCATTTCATAAAAAAATATTAGCTCATTTGATGGCAACAACACATTCAACAAGTTGGAACAGAGGTAACAAAAGGCTGGAAAAGTAAACAGTAGAAATCAAAAACAACTGGAGGAGCATTTGACTCATTGGGCTAATTGGCAAAAGGTGAGTGACTATGTGTAAAAGGAATATTTCAGTGATTGTGAGAGATGGTCAGAGGATCACCAGTCTGTGACAAACTGCGTCCAAAAAAAATGTGAAACAATTTCAGAAAAATGTTCCTCAATGTAAAATTGCCAAGACTTTGAAGATCCCGCCATCTACAGTTTATAATATCCTCAAAAGATTCAGTGAATCAGGAGGAATCTCTGTGAACAAGGGACAAGCCTGAAGGTCAAAACTGGATGCTGTTGATCTTCTGGCCCTGAAGCAGCACTGCATTAAAACCAGGCATGATTCTCTACTGGAAATCACTGCATGGGCTCAGGAACACTTCCAGAAATCACTGTCTGTGAACACAGTTCACCACACAAGTTAAAGCTGTATCATGCAAAGAAGAAGCCATATGTGAACACGATTCAGAAATGCCACTGTCTTCTCTGGGTCAAAGCTTATTTAAAATGGTCTGAGGCAAAATGGAAAACTGTTCTGTGGTCAGATGAATCACATTTTTTAGTTCTTTTTGGAAACCGTGGGGTTGAATTAGTGCCTATAGTGTGGGCAGCTTACGCATGTGGAAAAGGCAACATTAATGCTAAAAAGTAGAGGTTTTAGAGCAGCATATACTCCATCCAGACAATGTCTCTTTCAGGATAATCCTAAACCACATACTGCATCCATCACAACAGCATGGAGTCCTGGTGCTGAACTGACCTACCTGCAGTCCAGACCTTTCACCAGTAGAAAACATTTGGCACATCATGAAACCAAAAATCTGACAACAAAGGCCCAGGACTGTTGAGCAGCTAGAATCCTGCATCAGACAAGAATGGAACAACATTCCTTTCCTAAAACTCCAGCAACTGGTCTCCTCACTTCCCAGACCTTTACAGACAGTCATTAAAAGAAGAGGGAATGCTACACAATTTTTTGACATGTGTTGCTGCCATCACATTCAAAATGAAATAATAAAAAATTTCCTGAACTAGTAAAATGTCTCAGTTTCAACATCTTATTTACTTATTTACTTATAAATAATTTACTTATTATTTACTTATTAACTTATTTATGTTTTATTGGGAATAAAATATGTGTTTATGTTTATTTACATTTTACTCAGTATAATTCCTACAAAGAGCACTCTTGCCTTTGCAGCAAGAGGTCCCGGGTTCACAACCCGGTTGGAACAAGGGGCCTTCTGCAAGGAGTTTGCATGTTCTCCCCGTGGTGCGTGGGTTCTCACCGGGTACTCCGGCTTCCTCCCACAGTCCAAAAACATGCAGATTTGGGGATTAGGTTAATTGGAGATTCTAAATTGCCCGTAGGTATGAATGTGAGAGTGAGTGGTTGTCTGTCTCTATGTGGCCCTGTGATGGACTGGCGACCTGTCCAGGGTGTACCCTGCCTCTCGCCCTATGTCAGCTGGAGTTAGGCACCAGCCCCCCCGCGACCCCTAGTGGATAAAGCGGTAGAAAATGAGTGAGTGAGTGAGTGAGTAATTCCTACAAAGTGAGGACATTTTGGCTGGTCCTAACTTTTTTTTTACCCCTTAAAATGGCTTTTTCAGGGTTAAGACTTGGTTTTAGGGTTAGGGTTAGGCATTTAGTTGTGATGGTTAAGGTTAGGGTAAGGGGCTAGAGAATGTATTATGTCTATGAGGGTCCTCACTCTGATAGAAGCGCAAACATGTGTGTGTGTGTGTGTGTGCGTGTTCAACTCCTCCAGCAGAGAGAGCAGAGAATGTTGCTGAATTTTACATAATTTGAAAACTAATTTTTAAACTATTAGTTACTTTTTTTAATCATTTAAATTTTGCAAGGGGGTTAGAATTATATTTTCCTGTAGGGTGACAAAGTTAGAGGAGTTATTTCTTATGGCAGTACATGCACTTTAAATCACCTGTGAATAATGATAATGTGGAACTGAGGAAATTCTAGTCAGTTTGCCACTGAAAGACCAAAGCACACTCCATCACTCCCTCACCAAAAAGGTCACGTTGAGAAATGAGCATCAGTGAGACATTTGAAACCAATTATGATGCAGACTTATTCTGTAGTATTTATGAGAGCTGCAATGAAACAATCACAGCCAAAATAATAATTTTACTCATTAGGAGTTAGCAAAGGATTTAGCAGGTAGTTTTTTGTTAGTCATAATTAATATGTAACCATTTGTATGTTTTAAAATTTCTTGTGAAGCAAAATATGTTGATTAATTTCAGTTACTATTGATGATGGAAATCTGTTGAGTCCCACAGTGAATTCTTAAGACAATCTTAAGACACCTTTTGTCTGATGCAATTAATGTGTTGCCCTCTTGTATAATCATCAGAAATGTACGATTTGACTTGGCCAAGGCAATAAAAGGCATTACATATCAAAGCCTTACAATAGGTTAAGTTGTAAAGTGTAACACTGTACTATCCTTTATTTTGTTTAAACTGTGTTAGTTGTTGTTAAACTCAAATATACAAACTCCTAAATTAAAATAAAATTACTATCTTACAGCTGACTAATGATCACAGATACAAGTATAATGATAATGATACTATACATTAAGTATAGTATCACTGTCTGTGTATAAGCAGCAATGAGTTACTTTAGGTACTGTATTCAATATGCTAGCAAATTGACTTTTTATTTAGTAATCAGACAAAATTATACTCTTTGTGAAAAGGCTGAAGATGGAGAAGATGGGAGCTCAGTTGTTTTAACTGGAGTTGTGAAAGTAGATACAGACTGGTTGGATTCTCCCTGCATTTCTTAATCCATATACTTCCCAAGACATCTCAAGTCCTCCAGTGACTACTTATTCATGATTTCATTTTTCCCCCGTCAAGGTTCTATTTATTATATGTATACAGAGACTGATGCTTTATTGGTTCCTCCTGGACCGGATTTACCAGAAATTGATAGAAAATATATAATATATATTTATAATTTTATATATTGTCCAGATCTTTACCAAACCTCTTGCCCGGGCTTAGTAAACTCCCCTCTGGAAGGGTTATCAGAACAAGTACGGCAGATACAACTCAAGTCCTTTTCCACGTTTATTACACATACACGGTTAGTTGGACTTACAGTCAGGTTGTAAACCTATAATACAAACACATAACATGAAGCTTAAGTTTAACTAATGATATTTCTCATGTGATATTGAATTTCCAACGGTACTAGCTTTCGCTCACTCACCAACGGGGCATACCGGTCCTGATGATTAATCTAGCAGATGTGTCTTTTGGGTCAGTCACAGTGCTTTTTTGGAGAACTGTGTGTTCCCCTTATACCTATACTGGGGTTTACTTTGCCTAATGAACTTCAAAGTTAGATGAAAGATATAAAAGGTATGAAAGCCGACTCAGTAACTGCCGGAAAGTTCTACATATATATAATATAATAAATATAAATAGTAATGTTTTTTGTTTAAAACTATTTCAGTAGGAGGACTTCCTGGACTCAGGTTAGTTAAAGGTGGTTTTTAGATGGGAAGCATGTAGAACAAAGAAAGCCCCAAGGCACTCTCTTTTATAACTATTATGTGGTTATTAAATACCATTAATGGCAATGGTATATATGTTTGTTAAGGGGTTGAACATGACATTGTTGCCATTACATTAAAGGCCATCACATTAAGGTTGCTATAATAGTTTAAAAGAGAATGCTCTTAAACTATTATGTAAAATGTAATGTAAAAGACAAGATTTTCATTAAAATGAAGATACAAATTTCACCAAATGCAGCTCTTCAGTATGTGTCTCACACACACAGACACACACACTGCACTTTACTGTGTGTAGATATAAATCTTAACATCATTCACATTACTTGTACTTTCAGTGTGACACACTTATTTTAATGAAGATATCCATAACATCATGAAACCAAACCTGGCAGGTTAGTCTTAATGAAGTTGCATTACATGTAGTGCATCCTAATATAATGTGCAGTTTTATATCAACACTACAAGGTACAAACTGTAGCTTGTACAATAATTAAAGATAAATGAAAACAAGTGTAAAATAATGCATTATTTGTGCTTTTTTCACACAGTATCAAATTGTGACCCCAAAATGAAGGCACTTATGAAACTGTAACTTATGTGACCAATTACATTCAATTACAATTACATCCATCATTCGTATGTCTTAATAAAAACTCTACTGTAGGTAGAGACGTGTCTGTGAAGATTCTCAGTCATCCTGGTCATGGTATCCAAAAGTGTAGCAACAAAAGGCAACTGGAGTTGAATTTTTTGAAGACGTTTCGCCTCTCATCCAAGAGGCTTCTTCAGTTCGGTAGGTAGAGACCTTGCTTGAATATTTTCTGGAGTGTTTTACTCCAGACTGAACTGAGAGTTTAATATATCAGCATGGCTGAATGCTTATCTTGTCTCAGACTTGTACATTTTTGCACTGATAACAACTTCAAAGTGGACAGAAACAGGGAAACAAGTCATGTCCCTCATTACACAGATTTCTCTTCTCAGTGGGTCCAATTTTGCAGCTACACAGCAAAACTGTGCATGATGGTGTTCAGACTGCAGCCTTTTATTTGTTAATAAGCACCTCTCAGGTGGCAATAACTAGTGGGATTTCCCCAGTGCAGCCGTGCTAAAAGACACTTGCCATCAACTACTGAGTTAAATTCTTTGTAATGTTGCTTCTTGAGGGGGAATCAGCTGAAGGCATTACAACAACCACAGTGGCATGTTATCAGAGAGAATATCCTTCCCTGTTTATTCATTAGAAATTCATTTAAATTCTGAATGTATTACTAGTTGACTCACCAGTGAAGATATATGTAATGCAATGATTGCAAGGAACATGTTTCTGATGACTTGTTGTTAAAAGACGGCTCATACTAGCATTCCCTGGATCAGAAGATAGCACAAATACCCAGTGAAGAAACCCATCTCTAACCTCCTAGAAAATCCATTTGAACTTAGAAAGGACATGGTAGTAAGTGGTACATTAATAATTTAAGGCTATAAATCTTTACTTGGCCGTCTGCATGCAACCCTGCTTCCTACAAATTACATTCATATGCATTGACTCTTCATTAGCAATTTACATGGAGCCAAGTGAGGGTCTGTTACATCAAAAAGAGAATGTAGGATGAGCATGTAAAGCACTGACCCTTAGTACTGACAACCTGTTCTCATTTGCTCCATATTTTTTTTTTTCTCTCACATATCTGTATGTTGTTATATAGGTTTTTAAACCATTTTTCTTTTGGCTTCTCCATTTTTTTTCCCGACGGATGCCCTTCTTTACGCAACCTTTCCATTTATCCAGGCATGGACAGGCACTGGATTTTTACTCTCAATTTAGAGTGTCCAGGTAACAATTAGTGACCTTGCTCAGCGGGGTACCCCAGCCCTTGACCTAGTGGGGACTTGAACTGGCAACCCTCCAGTTATAATCCAAGTTTCCTTTCCTTTCCCCTATAAAGGGATGTATTTTACATTCATTCATTGTCAAATGGGCTCACACAAGGCTGATATCAGCTCCAGATGACTCTCTGTGTTAATCAGTCAGTGACTTCCCCATGCTGCACACAGGATGTGATTTGTTTTATCAAGATGAACAATAGCAACAGCAACATTGTGCTAGTAAAACAAGACAGTTGCAAACAGGTGGGCGTATGAGTGATCGATACGCTAAAAAATGGCCATCAAAAGTTTCTGAACTGAATTCCCCACCCACCCCCACACTGCCACCGCATATGCACAAATGCTCCTTCACACAGCTATGACAGTACTGCTTCTTAGTGTCAGTAGAATGTGTAAAATATTGCCAACATTTATTGATGAAGTTGCACGTTGCGGCTGAATATCCCTCAATTCACCCTTCCCTCCTAAGTGTGCTGGAGAACCTATCTAGCCTTCAGTTAGCCTCAAAACTCAAAAGATGTTTAACGTGGGCTGTTGGATAAACATGATGGTCCAAAATGGCCACCTCTATAGAGCTGACCTCCCTCCTGATATGAATATAAAAGGCTCTTTCTGTGGAAATGAAAAACAAATCATACAGTCAAGGTGATTGTACACTCATAAAACATTTTTTTATTTACATTTACATTATTTTAGCTACAGTTTCTGTCAAAGGAAAAATAACTTCACCTCGATTTTACATTGGACCTTTAAATGAATGCCATTCATTAACAGATCAGGCTTGTGAGGTTTTCCCGATTAGCCTGTTTTTTTTTAAAGCGACACAATGTCGTTTTTGTTATCGGGATCCCCCTAAAATTGGAAAACAGGACTGTCTTTTGCAACTGTTGTTAAACATACGCAGAATTTGGTGTAACATGTGCATTTGTTAACAAACCAATGATACCAAAGAACTCATGTCTTCAACAAGCATGTTAGCAATAACTGGCAGCTAGGGGAAAAACCGCTCCACTACGTGAATAACTTTGAATTCCGAACAATGACAGGGAATGACGTGACACCAATAACACCAACTGAAACACAGCAAACTCCAGTGCGCTATGTTTAGTTTGTAAGTGAACAATGTCTACTTACTAGTCTAACAGTAACAGAGCCAGGTTGCTATCAGCTGATGCCAGTAAGTGAAACTAAGACCAATATTCACCCTTGTCCGGCATCTTATCACTATCACTCCCCCACTTTTTCTTTAACTCCTCCGCCAGTAGGTACTAAATTTACCCGGGTAAATCGATTACCGGGGTAATATTTACCTGGGTAATATTTACGCAGGTAATTTCGGTGGAAACAGGCCGAGGTTTTTTAATTACCCGGGTAAATGCGAACAGTTACTATGGTGGAAAAGGGCCTTGTAAGTTCAAAATGTATTTGGAGACATTATTCAAAGGTTGAAATACTACATGGTGTCATTTTAGAGACGTAGAGCATGACTCTTAAGAATGGACAAAAAATTGAGTAAAATGGTCTCAGGTTTACCACGAGTGACATAACTTATCTACTCAGGATTCTGAACAGTTTTCAGACTTAATCAGCTTGTTTTGAACATACCTTCCCCCCTTCTTCAATCCAAGCTCCTGACTCAGATTTCTTTCTATTTACCAGTGAGATGCGTCTCATGTAAGTGATCTGAATCGGGCCTCTTGCTGTAAAACTTAAATTATATATCGATCTAGGTCTGTATGAGAGTTCATCTATTCATTGAGTCTGTGGCATTTAGTGAGACCAATGATTGTTGTGGTTTTTGTTGTTCAAACTGTTGAGACCTTTAATCAAACACAAGTCTGACTTTTTCATTTGCCAGCACCTATATGAAAAGAAAGTAATGTTATTGGAGTACAACTCATACCAGTAGAAAGCCAAAAATGTCCAATACTGATATACAATATGTTGCATAATATGTTATATAATTAAGGATTGTTATTTTAGGTTGACCAATGTTTTATATAAAAATTATACATGTAAATGAAAAGAAATACAAACAAATATATAGAATTAGAAAAGTAACATTTTCACAATATGCACATGCTTTATATACATTTATGCTTAATAAACTTTGCATTAATCATCTTAAATATCAAATAAATCAATATTACAGTTTCTACAGCTTTTGTGTATTGGTAAATGTTAACATCAATAACAGTGTGTTTGTGAATGGCTTGTATTGGCTCATTTCTCATCTGATATTTTTTTGTTTTGTTCACTTTGTGAATATAGGCAGTTCAGTTTCTGTCACAATCATTGTAAAGTTTGAGAGACTCAGAATTGAGGAAGAAATGCATCACTTCATGTCTCATGCATCGGTCAAGGGCAGAAGATGTACTGTCCTTAACTTTCACCACAAGTTGACGTACAATTGTCTGTAAACGGTTCCATTTCTGACAAGTGGATGGAAGATTTGCTCTCAATTCAAACAGCACACAGACACACAGTGGAAACTGTGCCAATTGCGTGCACAGCTTCAACTCTGTCCTCTGGGCAGAACACAGACGGCTTCACCTTTAAAGTAAACCTGTGCTTTGATGTGAAAGGTTTTGTGATCACAGAATGCAGCGGAAATATGAGATGAATGCATCGGGAAATATACTATTCAAGTTAGGGTTTCAGGAGTGATAAGGAGATAAATAGATGATAGTTTCAAATACAAAGAAAAGTATGAAATGAAAATGTAATTCCTGAATGGGAATTAAAAATCACAGAAACATGGAGGGGAACAAACAATCCTTGGGTTTTACTTATCCTACCAGGGCTCTGTGGAATATGTCTCTTTTGCTGTTGCATTTCTTTTCAACTTTGACAGCTCTCATTGACAAGGTGTCACCACATTTTCACATCACATGTGGATGCCTGTAACGTCATAGCTACACGTACAGTATTTCATATAAGATGAACAAAGAGGTTTTTGATCATCAGGTTTTTGTTAGACATTTCTCTCCCAGTTTTAGCACTACAGCCACAACAATCAGTTTACTAATATGATTAAGATTCTGTGACAAAAACACAGTTCAAACTGCTGTGATTTTTGTTTCATCTTACAGCTTCTTGCTAAACAACTCTGTTCAGAGATGTACTTAATGTTCTGCTTATCATATCCTACATCAAGCAGTGTTCATGCGTATCTCGGCCTTTAGTAGCAAGCTTGGTGTTTATAAAAGAAAAATGCACCATATCCCATCATATCTCCACCTCCAGCTTGTAGTGATGACTCGTGGCGTGACTGATGCATGCACTCATAGTTCTACAGAGCTCTGTCCATCCAGTTTAAATCCTCTGGTGTCTCTGAGAGATCACATTTCCCTCCTTGCTCTATTACTGATGGACTGAATATACAGTACTATAACAATACTAACTGTAGGCTTGGTCTGTAGAATTTTCCTCTGTATTGCATTATATTTGTAAGAAGCACAAATACAGTACATACATTTTAATCAAGGAGTTGATGGCAAAAATAAATCTAAATCATTCATCAGGTAATATAAAGTATTGTATGTATATGTAAGAGAATTGCCATGTAGCTTAGTTTTATAATACATTTTTGATTTCCTATCTCACAGCCATTAGTTCTGTCACCTGAAATCTTTTGGGGCATATTTCAACTGGAAGGTTCCTCTGCCACACATGTCCGTTGTTCAAACTGCAAAACGTTCATTTTAAAAAGGACATTATTGTTTGTATCTTTCTGAGGAGTGCCATCGCTATGGCAACCACTAACTGCAGTTGCGCCACACACAGCTGATGTGATCAGATCAGCAAATTAGACTGCACAAACTGTATGAATGCACTAATTTTCAACTTGTTCCTAAACATTTATACAACAAACTAGAAACTTCATTCATTTCAGCTTCTTCACACAAATTCAATAACATATTGAGCATATGAAGGGGCAGCAGATGAAAGGTTTTATGGTGCAGGAGTGAGACATTTTATGTCCTTCTTCTGGCTTAGAAAACTTAAGAGTCCATTGTTACTAACACAACTTCAAGCTGCTGTTAATCTTAGTGAAGAAGAGAAACAAGAAAACATGTTACAGCAAGCTTACAAGGCATGAGTAGTTGATGCTGTAAAGATAGATTTTAGGTCGTGTACACACTGGCTGTGAACCAAACACAAACCAGAGTTTGCCAGGAGTTCTGTTAAGGAAAGTATTAAGTAGACTAACAAAAAAAAAAAAAAAAAAATCCAAGTCTGAGTTTTTAACTCAGACTTGGATTTTATTTTAACATATTGTAGCAATGTAAAACGTCATCATTAAGACACATGATTATTGTGCCTTATATCAGCGAGAAGAGTTGCAATTACCTTGTGAGTGCTCCCATCAAATTCCACCTTAATTCACGAAAGGCTCAGCATACCACTGGCATCGCTGTGGACAGGAAAATGAATAAAGCACTCCCACTCACATTACATTTACATTAAAGCTATTTAGCACTTGCTCTTATCCAATGCAAATTATTATGAGGGCAGCAGTAATTTTAGCCTACACTCAGGCTTGATGGTGCCTTGATAATAGCTCTAGGAAAAAAAACACTTCTCTAATGTAAGACTGCTTCTCTGCCAGACAAGTTTTACAAAAAGAAATTAGAGTGAAGAACAGAGTGAGGAGGATTGGATTTAGTCAGGAGCATACAGTATTTGTGGGAGGGTACAGGGCAGGAGGGGTGTGATTCAAGAGGGAGCTGGGGACGTGAGTTATTTCTTGAGGAGATGAGTTTCAAGTTTACAAGGGAAAGGAGTGCTTGTGCTGCCTTGACTGAGATTTCTCCATTGCTGTGAGGCTAGGACCAGAATTTTAATAACGCAATAGACTCAGACTCAGAGTGGTGATTTGTTTGTACCACTGTGCAGATCAAGGATGATAACACCTTTTAAATGACATTGAGCGGGTGTCAGAAGTTTGGTAAAGCAAATTACTATTTTACAACTTCAGCTATGTTCAGCCACATTGTTCAAAACCGATTAACATCTGATTCAAATTAGATCAGATTTGACAGGTCACATTTATGACTACAAGTGTCTTCCATCACAATACCTTTTTTAAATGTGTAATTAACAACAAAAATGTCATATTTGTGAAACAATTTAGTGGCAGGGGATTAGAAAGATAAGATAAGATAAGATAAGATAAGATAAGATAAGATAAGATAAGATAAGATAAGAATTTCTGTGTTTACACAGCCCAAAAAAATCAGGTGATATTCACACCAATAGAAAAAATCTGGAGTGAAGTGTGGAGTGCAAAGGTTTGGTACAGTGCCGTTGAGCCACACTTTCTGCTTCAGCAGCATATGGGTAAAGCAGATTGTATGAGTCACCACCCATATTAGACAGTTGGTTTGATCAGTCATGGTGAGTGCATGATTAGAAATAACCAACTATTATTATATTGCTGTGTTTTGAACGGAGTAACAGCACAGGCCTGCATGTAATAATGGCAGACCCAGACGTTTGTCTTGACAGTAATGACCCATTTCTTGTAATTAATTTAAAAAAGGCAGCAGATAATTAATGGTTAACTGCAGGGGCAGCACACAGACAAAAGCTCTGAGGCATCAGTTTCCTTGTCAGAGGGGAAAGACGACACTGAAATATGAAGGAAGGCTTTTTTTAAGGCTGAGACGGCACATAAGCGCGTACTGACTGTGCTTTAGAAAGTGCTTCCACTATTGTTTCAATGATTCACTGTGTGCCCTTTTCAGCTTAAATTACTGTTGTGTGCTACAACAGATCACCTTCTTTTACAGTTAATCTGTTGATTTTTCTCCAAACTAATGTCACTGCTTTAGGAATTTTCTTCTCATTAACACAGACGGCATTAGAGTCTGTAGAGTTGCTTGAAAGTTGTGGAATTCTATATGCTTTATTTTGAAGGTTGGAAAAGTACATGAACATGCTTAGAACTGTAAATGTATTTCTCAAAACAAGACTATTAACTGGAGAAATTAAAATAATTCAATTCAATTTACTTTGTATAGTGCCAAATCACAACATACTGTATATTATCTCAACGCACTGTACATAGTAAGGCCGAAACTTTTGCAATATTACAGAGAGAAATTCACTAGTTTACACAATGAGCAAACACTAGGCATTAGTGGAGAGAAAAAAAACTCATTTTTACAGGAAGAAATCTCTGACAACCAGACTCAAAGATGTGCGGTCATCTGCCTCAACAAGCAGGAGCAGAGATTGTTGAAAGAAATTACACTAATATCAACTTTTAATCATAGCATAATAATAATGACAATAATACTGCTGTATTAATTGTAAAATAATAACTGATGACAGACATAATTTGAAATAGAAAACGTTTTGTCCTTCCCCTTGATCTTTTTTAATCCTTCTGCTAATACAAAATAACACTGTCTCCTTTTATGTGTTTTTAAAAATTGAAATCATCATGGGCATTTACTGTTAACTCTGTGATTTACCACAGCTGTAAGTGAACAAATATCTTGAAAATGGATATTGAAAGTGCTTGAAGTTGCCCTCCGATAATGTGGATAAGCCCTTAAAATATCTTAGTAAGATATTTTAGTTGGATGGACCTGGATGGTTGACATTTCTGGTTCTGAGTGAAACCTTTCAACAACTTTTGGATACTAATTTGGTTCAGCGTATCTGCATTAAAAGTGCAGCTCAGGCAGCATTTCTCTGTCCATATCGACCCAAGTCCAAGAGAATACTAACAAAGCCTGAACCAGACAGCCATTCCTTTATTTATGTGAACCTAACTTGAGTCTGATGCATTTGTTGCTCCACTGAGTTTGTTACCACATCCCTCACACACACTATTGTTACCATGATTATTGCTTGTTTTCTCTGATAACAGATGCTTGTTTCATCTCCTTCACCCTGAGCAAGGCTAACATTACCTGAATGTGAAATGTGAATGTGAGCCCAATTGTTGCATTCAGGTTTGTCAGGTAAATAACATATCCCATCATAGACATAGACAATCAGTGTTATTTATTTTCACTTTTTTTTTTTTTTTTTTTTTACTAAATCAACATGGAAGCAACATGTCAGTTAAGCCCCATTTCTACCAAGTGGTCCAAGAGCTTTAGAAACAGTGCAGTCTGTTGATTTGTCAACATAGAAGCATCAATTACATGCATCGGGAGTCGTCTCTCAGACAGATAAACAGCCACATGCCAAGAAGAAACAACATGGAATGCTGGATGCAGTGGAGGTTGCTGTCTTTGAGATAGAAGCTTATTTCAGTCCCAGTTATTCATACATAAATGCTCTGTGTCTCCCCGACGACAAAACCTATGTTGATAAAAAATGAATGAACGAGCATATTACTGGAACAAGGCAAGCTGAACTGTACTGTACTGTACTGCTTGATGGAAACAAGGCTTTAGGTGATAGCTCAGGCGATTGTTCTGACCAGGGGTCAGCTTAGGTTTTAATTGATTGCACTACAAATGACAATTGCTTTAGCAGCATAAAAAGGTCTACATTTTATTTGACGTTTATGAACCTAATCTTCAAAAATTAACAGCATCACGTGTGCTTGACTTCATTCCAATACTAATTAGTGTGTTAGTGTATCACTTAATATACCCATTTTCAATTCTGGCTTAAAATGATTTAAATGGGTTTTTGAAGAGTGGATTCAGTCCTCAATTATCCTCAGTGTATGTAGGTTTTAAACAGCTTTGGCAGCAGTTCTTGTTGTTGTTTCTGTCGTCTCCTGATTTTTTTTTTTTGTTACAAAAAAATTTTAGCTGTGATTTCACTTTTTTTTATTGCATTTTGGAAAAGCATCCCACGTTTTCTGGAAATGGAATTTGTAGATTGACTTATCATTTCAGTGTAGTATTCAATACAAAATACTAAAAACATTTTATTTTTCAATGATTTGAAACAGGGAAATAAATCCTTACATCCACCAGGTGCACACACCAGATAGGACCTGGGCCACACAACCTCCTCTTCACTAGAAAGACATGGAAAGAGGAAAGGTGACACAAACATGAAAGATGCTAAACCTGAGCACATCATTCACATGTCCAGGATAAGAAAGCTATGTGAAACTGGAGGATCAGGGTGGCTGATGGCCCAACACAGAAAGTCAGGGAATGAAGAGGAAGGATAACTTAATAGAGAGAAAAAAAAATATCGAATCATTAATTCATTTATTCATCTATCACTGTCCATCTGAGGATCGTGGAGCCAGTCCCAGCTGACACTGGGCAAAAGGCAGGGTAAACCCTTGACAGGAAGCCAGTTTAGGAGGGACATAGAGAGAGAGAAAAAGAGATTTATATGTCTCAGCACAGTTAGACAGTCATGGGGCAATGACAGGAAAAGACCCCACAGCCTATGGACTTATTTTTCATTATGAGGACACACTGAAGCCCTGCATGCTGAGTGAGCAGGTCAAAGGTTGGGATATAAAGTTTAAAGAGAGCAGGTATGATGAGGTTGGCCGATTTAGAACTTACTGTCTTCAAAAGCAAGTTAAATTCTGCTCTCACGTGGATAGGCAGCCAATAAAGTGAAGCTAAATGGGTAAAAAGTGGTCAGAATGTATGGGTTGCTTAAAATTCTTGTAGCATTCTGAACATTTTGAAGACTGGAGATATCGTTAATTGGCCAATCCAGAGAGCTGCTAGAAGACAATGTATTCAATAAAACAAGTCAACCAAAGGCAGATAATTTTAAGGAATTTTATTAGGCGTTGTGTGGTATACCTCACCAGTGCAGTTATAGGGATGATATAGAGATTTGAGTCACGTATGGTAGTTTTGAGTGGAGACAAACAGAACAGGCAGAGGGAGACAGTGTGAGTGAGCTGCCTCTATGATAGTATGTACTCTACATGTGAACTAAGGTAGTGGATTCCAGAGCCACACTGTTGATAAATGTAGCCATCTCTCTTTGTCACTTGAAACCTGTCTAGTCTCTAATGTCAAAACCTCACTTAAAGCCCTGTCTACACTCCTAGATACTGAAGGGGTTTCAGTGGGTTTGGGTGACCCTGCTACAGTAGGGCCAGTTGTTTATTAAACAGGAACAAGTAGGAAAAAGAGCAGATAGCAGCTGTCCACGTTTCAGTTAATACACTGGTCAAATGCTAATCTCGACACATTGAAGGGTTTGCTGAGCTTCCTCCGAGGGCTTTGATAGTGACATCTCCTTTCAAAACCTCATACAAATGTGAGAGTGTAAACTGAAGTGCACCTCTTTATTACTCCTGCAGAGTGTTTGAATTGCTTTGAGATACCATTTAAATTCTTCAGATACTAATCAGCAGCTTCACTGAGCCAAATTCATCTCCTAATTCACTCCCCATCAAAACTGTGATTCTCATTTTGTTCTTTTCCGAAATTGTATTTTTTAATGATAGTCTAACAAATACCGTATCACGTTCACAATGACATTAAAGGAACCTTAAATCTTATATCTGATTGCTTTTGTGAATTTTTCTTGTATCGGCCATTTGTTGATCATTTCGTTATGTTTGGTGAACACAAGTATAGGTAGCTCTGATCATCATGCGTGCAGGTTGTGTTCTCTGTCACAAGCATTGTAAAGTTTGAGAGACACAGTATTGATGGTAGAAATGCACCACTGAACTCTGAAGGACAGAAGATGTTTTCTCGGGTTAATTTTACCACAAGTTAATGTAGAATTGTCTGTAAATGGTTCCTTTTTCTGACAAGTGGATGGATGGATTTTGTTCTCCTTAGAGACAGCAGATATACAGTGGAAAATTTAACGATAGTAAAGGAACCTTGAAACTTATGGCTGCGTGTTTGCGTTCATGGCTGTAAATTGAAGAATGTAATAATAATATAAATCAAGTGGGTGTTAAGTACAAAAACTACTTAATAATAGGATTGTCTTTGTACAATATTAAAACTTACACAATAATGCTGCAAAGCAGTTAAATAAAGTATTTTGCATGTAAACAAATTTAACCTCTATGAAGGTTGGGAAAAGTTTGAAGAGATTACTGTTCTGGGCTTCTGAGCCTTCATAATGTGAGAAGTTCAAGCCACTATCTTTAGTTATCAAGAACTCAATATGTTTCCCTCTGGATGCAGGGTTATTATCGTTTTTCACCATAGGGACTCTTGTGTCACATTCAGGAATACATTAGGCTGCAGAGATAATGAAGGACCTCTGCTTATCGGCCACTACAGGAAAAACTTTGCATATCCTGGAGATGATGCCATCATGGACCTGTGTGCTGACTGTGTAGCGATCCACTGATCTCAAGACTGAGAAAAAATTAAGCCATACTACCTTGTGTATGAGTCATGCTGCACCATAGTCTTCAACATTAATATCATCAGGTGAATCCACTGTATTGATGTCTTGTCTAAACCCCCAGTATAATTGAAGGATTCTCTACTGGAAATCCCTGCATGGGCTCAGGATCACTTCCAGAAATCACTGTCTGTGAACACAGTTCACCGTGCAATCCACAAATGCAAGATAAAGCTGTATCATGCAAAGAAGAAACCATATGTGAACACATTCCAGAAATGCTGCCATCTTCTCTATCTTTGCCGCCAAAATGGTCTTAAAATGAAAAACTGTTTTGTGGTCAGATTAATGAAAATTAAAAATTATTTTTTGAAACGGATGCCGTTTCAAAAGGAGAGAGACCATCCAGTGGGTTAGGGTTAGGAATTAAGAATTAAGCTGTACTGATTTTACATTTTTTTTTTTACTTTAGAAAGTACACAAAACCCCTACACAACCCAAGGCTTATACAGACACGGCTACATGTTCAGCCTTTCTACAGCTGTGTATGTGTTTTGCATAGCCATAGAATTCAAATATTTCAATAAAAATATCGAAGCTAAATCAGCCTCTCTTTTGTCATGTCATGAACTAGGTGTGGCAGTGCGGAGGCAGCGTTGAGGTTCTGCCATGTGCTCGCATCGCACACATCGAGCGTGCCCATAAACCCTACACTGAGGATCTGACATCTCATGTGCGAAGAAATGCCCTCAGAGTTGCTGAAGTTTGGATGGATGAGTTTAAAAATCATGTTTACATGGCCTGGAATATTCCCCAGGAGGTGAGTCCTCATGTTTGTTGTTGATGTTACAAACCATACGTATTGGATTATTAATGTTGATAATTATGTTTCAGTTCTGTTTGGTTTGAATGTTACAGTGCATATTGTCACAATTATTTATGCAAAATATAATTTGTTACACAGCAAGTGATTGTTTCCTTCCTGTTTTGTCATCTAAAACAGGAAGATATCATCATTTTTGTTTTTTTTGTTTTAAATGTCGGAAATGTATGAATCCAGTCTCTCTTGGATATTAACCAAAAAAATGTGAGACTGATTAAATAAAATTTAACAAACCAATTACACAATATTCTCAAAATGTCACCCGGTGGCCCCCAGGTCCTTTGAGTGTGAGACCCCTGATTTAAGATCATATATAGTACTACGTGTTAAACAGTTTAAATAATAAACATGAATGTAATATAAAATGTTAATGTTACATGTCATTTTGTTAGTGTGTATTAGAGTTTTCAGATTCAGATTACCCTTGAACTGGTATGAGTTCATGAAAATAAACAATTGTAGGATGTTGTCTTATTTTAAATTTGGGATCCCTCAAAGGCAAAGTGAAATGTTTATTCACTGATATTTTTCCATCCTCTGCATAATCTGTTTGAATATGTAAATCCACATTATGAATAGATGAACATCTGCAGGCAATTCATTTCTTCTATAATGAGGCCTTTAGAAGAGTCTGTACTCAAGAAGCATGAAATTTGGCCGCAGCTTTTAGCCCCAAGAATTAACAGCACAGCAATACTGTCTGTGTTAATTTACCTCTGAAAGGGTAAGAATCAACACAGTGCCAGTGTTTATACAGTATTAGGTGCACACCATCCCACACAACTTTTACTCTTGAAGACCACAACAGCAAGAAACACACCCACTTCAGCTTTTCATTTATGAAAGAGAGTGCAATCAGTGACATTGGATGAAATTCAATGGATAACGTGGAGCAGATGGCAAGTGCTGGTGAAAGCATAACTCATATCCTTATAGCTCTTTCATAAAAGCACCAATAACACAGCATCAACTCCTGCATTCAAAATCCTACTCAAGCTTTAGTACAGAATTATTAGCAGCCAATTGTTCTCAAGTATATAATCCATTCTGTATAAAGTTTACCCCATCACTGGTTCATTATATTTTTTAAGAAACAGTTTCACTGATGTATCAAGTAGCATTTCTATTGTTAAAGTTCTTTATGATGGAGCTAATTAGTGTACAAATTCGGTTAGATTAATAGTACATTTTTTTGAAGCAGTTCTTTTTCCTAATATTTGTTTCGATGTCTCACTATGGGGAAGCAAGCCTCGCTGTGACCCTCAGAAGCACTTTTAGTGAGAGTGGACAACACAATTGTGGTGGCATCTATCAACCGTCAGGGCAGTCCGTGCTCTCTTACACTACACAGGTTGGCACAAAGACTGATTGTGTGGAGCAGCAAGCATCTCCTATCCCTAATAGTGGCACATGTTCCCAGAGCTCTGAACACAGGAACGGTGCACAAAGTGCGCAATGTTGTTCTCCCTGTGCAACTTGGATGCTCTGCTGGGCATAGACATACTAGTGCACGCCTGGCCACATGAACTGCTTTACACATTTCCCCCACTGTCACACCCACTCTGTCCAGAGTTAGGGACCGTGGCCACACACTGATTCTGATAGTGCCGCATTGGCCTGCAATGCACTGGTTGGTGCCAGGGATGCCAGCTCCCACTGCGCTGGGACCTGCTGTCATGGGGGGTAGAACAGTGTTTCATCCACACCCAGAGTGCCTGGCACTGTAGGCTTGGCCCATGAGTGGCACAATCTGACCACTGTGGGACACCTACAGGGAGTGATTGCTACTACCCAAAGTGCCAGAGCCTCCTCCACTAGGCACTCTCCACAGCAAGTGGAGAGTGCTTGAGGAATGGTGTCATAAAGAGGGACAAATTCCTTATCAGTGTTTGGTTGGAGTGATATTACCATTTTTACTTATTCATTCTAAGACTGATTGATAAAAAAAAAAGAATTTTCCACAGTTAAGGTGTGTCTGATATGTGGGATTTGGAGACAAAACAGCGAGTCGGCATCAACTGGGGTGTCACTTTATGAAGGGAGCGTGCCTGCTTCTCCCTGTCTCCAGACCACTCAGACCACTGGTGCCTCTGTGGGATTTGGCTGTGGTGCTGGAGGGGTTAAAAGGTCCTTCATTTGAACCACTGGAGAGAACAGACCTGAAGCATCTGTCCCTGAAGACAGTTTTTGCTGTTGGCTCTGGCCTCTGCAAAACGGGTTTGCGAAATCCATGGACTGTCCATGCACCCCTCATGTCCTCACTTTGCCTGGGGGGGACACAGATATCACTGACACCCAACCCAGCCTTTGTGCTCAAGGTAGTTGGTTGTTTTTGTCCTGTTAACCTGACTGCTTTCACTGCCTCTCCTCAGAACAGCAAGCAAGCACTGTATGTCCTGTGCGCACTCTGCACTCTTATATGGACGAGAACGAGTGATCAGTTGTTTGTTTTCTGGACTGATCCCAATCTTGGAAAGCCTGTCACGAAATAATGGCTCTCCCACTGTATAGTGGAGGCGATTGTGCCTCCTGCCCGCGCACTCGACTCATGGATTCGCAGGAACCTGGTGCTTATTCAGTGGAAACTGTTTCAGTTTCTGTTAGGGACATTTTTGCTGTTGTGAGTTGGTCGTTGTCTCTCACCCTTGTCCGTTTTTATTGGACGCCTCAGCCCTGTGCACGACGTGTGGTTTTTAGAGTTCTGAATGGAGTCATTCTCTCCTGCTGGTTGGTAGAGGATGGTGTAGTGAGACATTGAGTGATATAAGTTAGACATCTCATCAGACAACCCTTCTTGCTTGGGTAGGTTAGAAGAGGTTGCTTATCTTAAATGAGGTTGTGTCCTTCACACACTGTTTGTAGTAGATGGCACTACATGTGGCAGAGCGGATGGACACGTTCGCGGTTCCCCTGGTGAGACATCTCCCTCATGTTACTCGAAGAGCGGGTTATGTAAATAAACTTAAGTTTCCGACCTACTGTACAATTCTGGCCACTTCAAAAGGTCATAAATGAAAGTATGCAAGCGTAGAAATGCATGAATCTCTCACATTTGAAACATGTATTGTTAAAACGAATTAGAACTATATAAATAAATAGTGTTTGAACATGTTGGAGCCACTGGTTTAACTCTGGCAATGTATACAATTTTAAAAAGATTATTAAGTTTGTTTGTTAGTTTACACTTTAATTGGTGAGTAAGTAAAGATTTATTATTTCTCTTGCAATAAGAACACATCCACCTCAAAATTATATTTCAACCAAACCATTAAATGTGTTAATGTAGAGGCTGGGGATCAATGGATTTGGCATTTAATTGCATTTTGTTTTCCAAAACGGTAGGATTTTAAACTGTGTAGATGAGCTACAGCTCTTCACAAACAAAGAATAAAATTGAGAATAAAAAAAAGCTTTCATTCACTTTCAATAGAGATATTTCTCTACTGCAAAAGTAATGACTGTATTAGTGTCTTAACATGCATGGAGGCTCTGAGACCAGAATTAAATGAATGTCTATTTTTTTCGTGTTGTTTGATGTTGGTGGATAAAGTTTGCAGGGTTTTTGCTGCAGGGTCTGTTTGAGTGTTATCAGACCTGTAATGAGAATCTTAGTTTTATCCTCTTTCAGTTTTAGGATATGTTGATCCATCCACCATCTCATTGCTTTCATGCAGTCAATTTGTTTTTTAAATTACCGAGATCCTCGTGTTTCACTGACCAGAGTCGAGTTCCATTTGCATAAAATTGTAATCTATATTAAAATGGCTAATTAAAAAGAACACATAAAAATGGCACAGTTTACAGAACAGAGCCTTAGTCCAATCAGAAATGACAGTCATTAGGTGAATGTGTAGTGCAGTCAAACAGTGCATTTGACTGTGATGTTGCAAGTACAAGTCTAAAAGAGCATAAAATGGAAATATACATAATTAGGCCTAAACTGTGGATAAATTTAGTACTAAAGCAACTGGACGTGGAGTGTGATGAGCAGGGCTGTATGATGGGGCAACAGAGATTATACAGTAATTGATTTTGAAGTCAGAAAAGAAAGAAAATCAACAGCCTACAGGCTTTTTTCAAAAGCTCCAAAATACTTTTCAATGAAATATTATCTGATTCACAAACAATGAATAATCATTTTTGATGCTTTGTGTGTATCTGTGTGTGCGTGTGTGTGTGCGTCTGTGCATGTGTATGTCCAGGACTCTGGGATTGATATTGGTGATATTTCTGAGAGGAAGGCTTTGAGGAAGAGGCTGCAGTGTAAAACCTTCCGGTGGTACCTGGTCAACATCTATCCTGAGATGAGGATGTACAGTGACACCATCGCATATGGAGTGGTAAGCCTCTAATGCGACCACCTCCCTCTTCATACCACATTCACTTCAGTGCCTGCAAAAGTCAAAACAAGGCTAAAGCACACGCGGGCAAGTCATTGTAATCCCCTGTGGAATCTGGCTGGCTGCAGTCAGGAACACAGTCATTTCAAAGACGAGTTTTGGGCAGCAACTTAACTCTTTCCTTCACTTTTACAATGTAGAATTTTTGATCAGTGTTTTCTGATGGAAATAGATTCACACTATTCACAATATATCCTATATATTAATTTAATTAACATACAGTGTATATGTATATGTGTTGAAACAGAGTTGTATTACTCAGAAAAGCCAGACAATCTGAAAATGATAGGATATGCTGGCAGCATTTCTATTTCCCCAGTTGTAATTGTTCTCCAACAGCTTTATTTCCACAGTCCTCTCATTTGGCATCATTGTGATGCACTCTAATAGACAGTGACACACATACGGCTGAGTTAAGGCTCTGCTTTCTATGTCATATTAGTGTTTTTTTTTTTTCCTTGTACAAACTAGGAAATAGGTCGACCTCATTATATTCATTTCTCTGACTTTGCTGACCTCATTATCCTCTATTTGTGAAATACTGTTGATGGATTATCCAAGTCACTGATTTGAGGAGTCACATCACTGTGCACAGTTTCAGAGAATTTCCAAGTAAAAATCTCAACTTTTAGTTGCAATTCATCCACAAAGCTTTACCAGTAAAATGTCAAAAGTTTGCTTTGTTCACATTTAAAAGAACATGTTTGCAGTCTTCTTTCTTCCACCTCCTCATTCTAACTGTAAAAACGTAAGGACAGGGATTCTAAGGGATTTGATTTATTTCAATTATCATCCACACACTTATTTTGGTTATATCAGAAATATGTTATAGGCACTGCTGTTTCAGTGTGGTTGTTTCAAGCTCCTGTTTCCACAGGTGTCATTTGCTCTTGTGGTTTCATTGTTTTTCCACTCACACACTAGACATGTTAGGACCTGAGCTGCTGTGGGACCATGTGCTGCCTGTGGACTTAATGATTATCAGATACAGTAAGACACCTATTGAGCAACTGTGGAGCTGAAATCTTCCCTAACTGAGTTCTTTGATCTCACATCTTTGCCCAATGCACTCCTCATACACAAACCACCATGCCCAGGAAACTCCCCGTGCAGACAGAGCTTTGTCATGATGCATGAATAACCATCTGGGCCTTAATGTATGAGTCATGTTCGTCCAGCTTAGCATTTCTGATTAACATTTTATAAAACAAAAATGAATTTCGGAGGATTCAGAGTATGATTCACATTTCAGGTCTCTCAGCTTTCCTTTTATTGTTCGGAAATATATTTATATTCTGTTAATGTAAATCACATGGGGATGATATCTGATGCTGTTAGACCTACATAAGTCTTTTTGTCCTTATCGTTTCCCTTAGTTGTTTAACACTTGACAGCTAATGCTGTAAATATAGCAACAAAGCAGCATTCGCTGCCTGGAGGATAATTCTTTTGCTCTGTAGGAGAAGAAATGAACAGCAGATTTAACAAGGTGGTGACAGACACACGTATTTTCCCAACTCTCACTGTTTCCCAGCAACTATTTTTTAACATTATTATCTGTCAGCTGCCTGTCAAGCTTCAAAGAAGCACGACCTGTAAGGTCGGATCACACTTCCCTCACTTGCCTTCTTCAGAATTACAGTATGTTTATGGTTCTCCCTATAAATCATAATGTCCAATAATCAGTCATTTGTGCTCTGCATTTGTGTAGCAAGCTTCTCCTTTACAATGCAAAATGCGTATGTGCTGTATACATTTAGGTGCATATATATTTGGACAAAGACACACATTTAGTTGTTTTGCCTCTGCACACCACAACAATGGATGTAATGAAATGTAACAATCAAGATGTGATTAAAGTGTGGACTCTTAGATTTAATTTGAGGGGTTGAACAAAAAATATTGCATTAACTGTTGCATTAAAAAAGCTTTTTTATTGTCCCTTTTCAGGAACTTGGAAATATTTACAGTATGCAAAAGCAGTTTAATGGCCAGGTATGGCCTGGTACCTCACTATTCCCTGTCAGACCAAATAGATAAAGGTCTGCAGGTGATTGTAAGTGTTGAATTTGCATTTGGTTGCTTTTCACTGAAACTTTCAAAATGAGATCCAGAGTCATCAGTGCAAGTGCAAGAAGGCCATCATTCTGCTGGGAAAAAAACAAAACAAAAAAAAAACATTAGCAGTGACCAAATAAACCATTTGGTGCCTTCTTATAAAGAAGGTGTATGTGTCATTGTCAAAGTCAACAATCAAGAAGGTGCAAACCACTGATAACACTCAAGAACAGCAAGGCTGGATTAGGATTTTTTTTTAAAAAGCCTGCAGAGTTCTGGAATAAAATTCTCTGGAGATGAAACAAAGATCAACATGTGCCAGAATGATGAGAAAAGAAATGTTTGATGAGAAAGAAAGGAGCATCTTCAGTCAAACATGGAGGAGGCAGTGTTATGGTATGGGCATGTGCGGCTGCCAGTAGACCAGGCTCACTTGACTTCTGAAGTGGACAGGATTATAATTATCTCTGCTCACATCCAGCCAAATAAACTTATGAGCACAACTGTATACAGTATATACTGTATATCAGGAGTCAGATTTGCTCTGCAGTGGCTGCCATTTGGACCCCCTGTTTGGACAAACTAAACATCTTTTGTTTAATGTTTTGACATTAAGGTCTGACAGTCTTGATACCTATATATCTCTAAGTAGAAATTGTATGTGTAGCCTTGTAGAAGTATACAGCCACATTTTCAATTGTACATGTTGATGGCTGTTAGATTGTCAGCGTTACGTTGTGCTTGTAAACACGGTCACATCAGGCTTTTCCCTTGGGAAAAACAGTTTTATATTTTGCTTCTTTCTGTGTTTGTTTGACTGTGTTTGTGTGTTTTTCTTTGCCCATCAGCTGAAAAACTCTCTGAAGAATGATTTGTGTCTGGACCAAGGCCCTGACAATGACAATGTACCCATCTTGTATCTCTGTCACGGGATGACACCTCAGGTTAGAAGACTCATGAGCTCTCTCTGCACCACTCTTTCATGCAACGTGAAGCATACACACAGATTTAATACAGTATATCACCTGTATATTTTACTCCCATCTTGGATTTTTCTTTCTCCTAAAACATGTTCCATCTTTGGGAAAAAATGAGCTGCCTTTCCATTGCTTTTCAGTCTGACAAAATTTACTATTTTTACCCTATAAAAGAAGATTGTTTGTAGTTTGCCCTTTACAGAAACAGCCCTTGAAGTTTTCAAATATATATTAAACTCGTTTTCTCATTTTTCATAACCCTCTCTTTTTGAGGTGACATGTCCTAAATGAATTCAGCTCAAAATAAAATGTCACATTATTCTAAAAGAGGGTTTAATATTAATGTGACTTCCTAGTAAAATAAAGGTTAAATAAAACATGTTTTTCCGAGATTGCTTTTGCAGTTAGATTGTACCTGAGCATTTGCCTCTGCCTCTGAGTCCCCTCAGGTTTGTCATAATATTTAAAATGCATCTCTTGATTACTTGTTCAGGATATATCAAAGCCCAAATTACAAGAGGGTTTAAATGTTCTCAAATGTTAGAACAGCTGATTATCATTTACTTTCTTCCTCCTCCTCCAGCGCTGATCGATCCTTCCATCCCATTATGTCTGAGCAGACACTTCTCAGAGATTATTTAACCTTGCTGTGACAGTTGTAAATGTATCTTATGGAGTGAGGCTTGATCTCTCATTATCCTCACAGTTTAAATCAATCTATCGGATGTTTCAGATGCAAACAGTAAAAGATTCAGATTCATCACTGAGTCCCCTCAGGTTTGTCATAATATTTAAAATGCATCTCTTGATTACTTGTTCAGGATATATCAAAGCCCAAATTACAAGAGGGTTTAAATGTTCTCAAATGTTAGAACAGCTGATTATCATTTACTTTCTTCCTCCTCCTCCAGCGCTGATCGATCCTTCCATCCCATTATGTCTGAGCAGACACTTCTCAGAGATTATTTAACCTTGCTGTGACAGTTGTAAATGTATCTTATGGAGTGAGGCTTGATCT
Organism: Brachirus orientalis; assembly: GCA_016785285.1. Classification (NCBI taxonomy): domain Eukaryota; kingdom Metazoa; phylum Chordata; class Actinopteri; order Pleuronectiformes; family Soleidae; genus Brachirus; species Brachirus orientalis. The sequence continues at coordinate 4,831,485 of JAFBJR010000172.1, forward strand.
CTCATTATCCTCACAGTTTAAATCAATCTATCGGATGTTTCAGATGCACAACGTCTTAATTAATATTTACATCAATGTGCAAGTTAAAAGAGTTTCAGTAGAAATCTTTGGAGACAAAGTTGTATGATCTTGTGGGATCTTGTATCTTGCACATTTTCCTTAAGCAAATCATAAGTGGACATCTGACATCTTGATCACTTTTAAAACTGGTTGATTATAAATATGTGTAATAATTCTCTCATAAATCCAGGCACATCAAACAAAGGATTGGAATTGCACCAGAATTCATGAGATTAGAGATCTCTTTTTGCAAGGCAAATCTAGTTTGCTCTATTTTTATGTTTCAGCATTGCATTAAGAGGAATTAGCCCCTGGATTTTCTCAATAATGCCACAAACACAACAACTGTTCCGGATAGTTGCTGCTGTCAGTTAAAATATGTTATTACCACAAGTGCCAGTTCCTTGTCTTTTACGGTGTTTTCGTAGGGCAAGAGTTTGTTTCAAAGGTGAGACGGTAAATGCAGAACATCAGCGTGCTGAAAGAAAATTGCAGAGGCAAACATGAAAGGGAGAGAATCACAAATCTCACAATGAAAAACATGCGGCTGACTTTACAAGAGCAGGTTGTCAGCAAATATACAGTCCGGCACTTCAGCTCGAGCAGCAATAAAACATACTGACTGATGTAAAGCAGCAAACGAGAAACCTCAGGCACAGAAGGCCTGACAGCCTGTGGCGAGCAGCACACACACAAAAATCACACTCATCAGACTGTTAAGCTTCTGGCGTGAAGGAGGCAGGAGGGTGACGAGGCACATACCACACAATTAAGATAAAAAATACAGATAGCAGAATGAAAGAAATCATATTGGCCGTCCTGAAATCCCATGGGTCTCTACAGAATGTTACCACTTGCTCTCTACCTAATTTTACTCTGTAATAAATCAGACTCCTTCTTCCTTTCTTCCTTTTTTTTTTTTTTTTTTTGCTTTGTTATCATTTGAATTCTACAAGCCAATTACATGTCCTTGAATTTTGCATTTGTTAATTTATTTATTGAAGTTCACCAATGGCAGATCCTCCACTAAACAATGTGTATTTGTTCCGTTAAAAGTAAATTTAAAATGACGACACTTATTTTAATAAAAGCACACATTCAGTTATATTTACTCAAAGGTAAATGTACTCAATTAATGTTATTAGTTAAGTTTTGGATAATTTGACCTTTTGGGCCTCAAACATTTAAATGTCTCATTTAGTGAAACTGCTAACAAAGCAGTCTGAAGATGTCTTCAACTTGACATTGTTTTCTTTAAGAGGGTCATAAAGCAAATAAATCCACAGCCTCTGGTTTGATCTTTGACAATGCAGTGTTTATCATAGTCTCCAAATAAAAAGCAATAGTAAGTGCAATTTAACTCTGGGTGTTAAGCTGTAAATGCCAAAAACACGTTCCCTTTCTTTCTTAGGCTTATTCCTGAAAATGATTTTCAGGTTGTTTTGTTAGCTGCTGCTGCTATTGCGCTACAAATCAAAACAAAACAAAAACCTGGGAAGCAATGCACAGTTACTTGGGTTTTCCCTGTTTCTGAATTAATCATCAGCTTCATTTGTTTGCCTGTTTCCGTGCCCTTCATTCAGTCAGAATAGCTGCACAAATGTACATTTCAGTGGATGTAAATTACCCTCATAGATTGTCTTTTTCACTGTCAAGACAACCCAGGACGAAGCCTCATTCTGCATGATTTATTATCTATATGGTCAGTTCTGGAAGGGCCATTATCTAAATGTCACTCCAGCTCTCTGTCGTGCTACATACTTAGTGTTTGAATGTGTGGGATAAAGGAGCCCAGGCGACTGGGCGCCACACACTTTGTTCATGGTGGGATTTTTGTGTTTGTTGCAGAATGTGTACTACACTAGCACCCAGCAGCTGCACGTGGGCCTTCTCAGTCCCACAGTTGACGATGATGATAACAAGTGCCTGGTGGACATGAACAGCAGACCTCGCCTCATCGAGTGCAACTATGCTGCAGCCAAACGCATGAAGCTCCACTGGCTCTTCACTCAGGTAATGACACAGCTGCACTCATGGCCAGACAACTAGGCAAGATTAACATTCAGTTTGCTGTTGATAATCAAAGCCACGGTCATTTGTCAAGTCTGACGGGAAAGCCAGTCGGTACTTCAGTCATAGGAGTATTTTAATCTCCAGTCTGACCAGAGTTCACCTCAATCCTGCAATTCATATTAGTCAAAGGGAGTCATAGAATTTTTGGCTCTGTGTTTTCACAGCTTACAAAATGCCCCATGGCAGTGGGAAAATGAGTTTTACGACATACTTGGACTTTGGTTCAAAATGCTAGGGCTGCAACGATTAAATGATTATTAATAGATTACTAAATTAATGCTAACTATTTTGATAATCAGTTAACAGGTTTGAATGCTTTGTAATAATGAAAATAACCTCTCTCATTTTCAGCCTCCTAAATGTGAATCTTTTCTAGTTTCTTTGCTCCAAATAACAAAGAAATCATTAAAACTGAATCATTTTAGTTTGTGGACATCAAAAAAAGGACATTTGTGAACATCATTGTTTTGAGTTTTTCACCATTTTCTAAAATTTTACACACCAAACAAGTAACTTGATTAATCAAGAAAATAATGAGAAATATTTGTTGGTTACAGCCCTACAGCAGATCTCATATTGTTGTCAGCATAGACCTCACTACAATGTTCATTTTAAGCCTCATTATACTCCAGTGTCGCTTCAGTTAATATGTGCTGGAGAGAAAAGTTGCACTTACGCAGCTACCGAGTAACCAGGATGTACTGTACATGGTGAGAGGAAATGGCTTTCCTTTTTGGCAGGTGGCAATAGCCTGTATTCAGCATTATACATCACTGCTCTGCGTGAAGGAAGTGATTTGTGTTATGTCATGACAGACGAAGGAAACATTATGATAGTGAAGTGAGGCAGCTGCAAACAGGCTGGAGCACGTCTGAAAATACAGTTTCTAATAAGTGCATTCTACTGCTTTACTTGATGGGAAAAATTGAGTCAGGTCAGATAGTTTTGCCTGACAGTACCTCTGTTCAGATAGAGGAAGTAGCATACAAGTAATGATATTGTCCATGTAGAGCAAATAGGGGCAGAATAATCACAGAATGGAGAAATATATGGAGAAATTCTGATAAATTAGAGATTGTCAGTGTGTGCCATTTTGGCACAGAGTCGTTTACTTGGCTCATCATTTCTGTGTCTCTGCTCGTCAGCTGATTGGCTGGAGATTAAACAGCCAATCATGGTGAGCTTTCTTAATGATGGATAGCGACGCCGATTCAATATGCCAAATCAGCTGAAGAAGCCATCAGCAGGGCTGATGTAGATTCCGACAAGAGCCATTTGAGCCACACACACCAGCCTTGATGTGGGTTATGGACGGTCATCGACTGCTAGTCAGCTGACCGTCAGGCCTGCTGTGTCCTGAGTGATAGATTTCTTCTCCTCTTTTAGGCAAATCCTAAAAGAGGAGTGTGCTTCATGTAGGAAACCTGTTATAATATTAATTTGCCATGTGTGTCTCTGTTTTACAATACAATTGGCACTTGGCATGAAATCACGTCTCCTCACATTAAACTTCAAGTATTATTAAATTAACTTTTGTAATTTAGTAAATGAGAATCTTCAAGGGTAGAGAATGGTATATATCTAAATTCAGTCCTCAAGTTAGAGATGAAGCTTTTTGTGATATTCATATTTTGCACCATTCTGCACCAAACCTGATTAAGTGAATTTAATCTCCTTCCACTGTAAAGAGCTGGAAGTTGTTTTGATCAACCTTTGTGAAAGGTACCTGTTAGAATGCTGTAGGGCCTACACATAAAGATTAGTCATGAGTTAGTGGGTGATGCGTAGAAAAGACTAAGCACATGTTCAGTGGGTGGGACTGATGGACTGGTCTGGCTTGGTTTTGTGATTGCGAATGTGTGTGGGTGGTGTATTTTCTGTGTCAAGTACCCATTGTTTTATAGTAAACCTATTATAAAATATATAGTCAATAATAGTCACATTATAACCTTCCTCCATGGTATATGCCTTATATACTGAACATCCATTCGCTAGCCAGCTCCTGGAAGCTATTGTGAGAAGCAGCGCCAACACATTATGTGTCCAGCTTTTTTTTATATTTTATTATAAATGAGCCACATTTTCAAGGATCCATGCTTTTTTTTTTTTTTTTTTGGCCTTGTTTTGACCTCTGAACAACCAACCACATCTTTGATTTGTAATTCAAAAGTATTTGCACTTATAGCTGTTTGTGAAACAATCAGCCAATCAGTGTGTCATGGCCAAGACTGATAACAGGGGAGTGTCTCCCAGTGGAAGAAGCTGAAATATAGATTATTTAGGCTGTGTTGTGTTTTTTTTTTTTTTTTTTTTTTTTATTTCTGAACACATATTTCCTCAGGGGGAATATGTGTTCACTGGGGCTTAGCACACTGCAGTGAAGTGAAAAAGTCTGTGTATTATAGAACTTACTCAGATACGTCACACATAGGTAAGGTTAATGCTTTATGGAAATATTTTTTTTCATATTTAACATGATTGTGCAATCAACACCGAATCTACCTCTTAGTTTGGGGTCTCTTCTGTCTACAATTTATAGGGACTTGTTTGTGTTCTCATTTTGCACATAGATGTCATGGAATGTACTGTTGACTTTGAAGCAGCAGCTTAAGAAAATAACTGAAGCTTTTAAACACATCTTCAGGCTTTTGTTAGTACATGCAGATGCTCAAATGTCATGGAGGTATTATCATGGTTGCATTTCACTCATTCACAGCTCAGCTGGAAGCTGATTGAGAATTGAGATCTAATACACCAAGTGTCACATAAGAATAATTTAGCTCACAACCTCACAACCCTCTCCACACTGTTTTGAATGTCACTAGTTTCCTCTTCAGTCACATCCCTGACACTATAAATTGAAAAATCTTGATCAAATTCATCTGATGTGGTCACTTTTTTCAGACTGGCTTCAGCTGTTTTGTAAATTGTTTACTTTTTGCACTTACTTCAAGCCCCATACAATTCAGACCAAATATTACCAAAGTACTTTTATAATAAATTGTTAAATACCACATGGATTTTTGATGGAAATGCATCTCAAACATGTGCAAAATTGTGCACCCGTTTTTCTGGGTGCATCAAGACAAAACATCTCGACTCTTTAAAATGCAGCAAGACCTTTCAGCTTTGGTCTTTAGATACTTGGGCCAAACAAATAAGTCAAACATCTTTATTGTCTCTAAAATAAACTCTGAACCCCCATCAGACACAACAGGGTTTTTTAAATTGACAAGTATCAGTCAGCAAAGCTGGGTTGTCCTCTATTTTTTTGATACAGTCTGTTCATCCCATGTATACTTTCACAATCTTGGCATTGCTCAGAAGAGGGTTAATGACTACACTGGCAATTGCATTGTTGTTGTTGTTTTTTTTTTGCCTCCAAACCACATTGATGCTCTTTGGTGGGCCCAGAGAGGATAATAGTGTGAATCAGCCAAAATGCCTCAGAGCTGAGGCGCTTCAGCAGCTCCAATACTTCACATCCATTCACAGCTGTGTTGGTTAAAAAAGATGGAAAATCATATTGTGCCCTCAGATTGTTCTTCTGGAGCTCAGCACAATTTTAACCATGCTTTTACCTTTTTTCAGGGAGGATCCATTCAGAACAGGAAATCAAAGAGATGCCTCGAGCTTGTAGCAAGCAGTGACAATGAATTTGGCTACCAACTGGCTCTGCAGAAGTGCACAGGACAGAAATGGTTCATCACAAACGTGCTGTTCAACAGCTCATTATGATCAACTGCTAAAAGCAGCATCTGAGTAAAGAGCACACTGAAATGGATTTGGGGGGACGCTGTCGTGTGCACATGTGTTTGTGCGTGCCTGCGTGTGTGAAAGGATAAGAAGATGGTGCATGGTCGAGCATGTTTATTTCAAGCGCAGCATTTTCCTCTGACGATCAGTCCACATCACATCATAAATGTTAAACATTTTCTTTTGCCTACAGGATAGTTGGCAGATAATTTGCAGATTTGACAAGGTTGTATATTTAGTATATTTTGTGGTAATTACAGTACCGTCAGATTTTTGTTGACACAAAAGATGTTATGATTGGTTTTTTGTAGGTTGTTCACGTTTGCTACTGTGTAGCAAGTTTATTCTGAACCTGACCTTACTGTAAGTATTTTATTTCATTGTCTCAGGTTTGTAGGTTGATCTGTACAGTTGTGGGGAAATGTTGGAATAAATCTGAAAACAATAGATTATTTTCTAAATGTAAATATTCCAAACATTTGTAATTTATAACAGTAAAACGATGATTACTGATGTAAAATACAAAGTGCAAGTGTCTTTTTTCTTTTGTTGATATAATGAGTCACCGTGTCTTTAAAACTGCAGAAAATGAAACCTGTTTCAGTGCCGGATATAGATTGTTTATTGTCAACACTTACTGATGAGTACCAAGAGTAAATGAGGAAAAGGCACGGAAATACAATATACATAACGCTAAACTTCTATATACACTATAGTGTAATACAAATTAAGAAAACATCTTTACCATTCGAAAACCTAAACGCACCAGCATAAAATAAAGTATATTCAGACAGCACAAACAAATATGGAAAGCAAACATATGCAGAAACTGCACAAAACAAAGCAGAGAGGATTTATGAGACTGACACTTTGCATGATGGAGTATACTATATTAGCCTGCACATTACAGTTTCAAGCAAAAGTTCAGTAAACATAATAATAGGTTCACATTTTTTTCACAATATCTTAAAATAATACAGATAAGACGAGTTTTGTTTGTTCCACTTTTCAAAGTGCAAATAAATACACTTAAATAACTACACTTTAAGCAACAGAGAACAAATTCCAAAGAAACATACCTATTTTTCAAAGGTAGACTTTTAAGTGTTATGATAATCTTTAAGTGCATTTTGCATTTGATTGCTGCGTTGTGCATTGTTGCAATGCTTTTCCTTACATAATCTCGTCAAATTTGTGCTATTTTGTGTTTGTTGAACACACAGATGGATTTGTCCTCGAAAAGGAATCTGTTACTGAATAATGCACACACACACACGTACAGCACTTAAAGTACAGACTTGTGTAAATGATGTCAGTTTGTAATGACAAATGCAGGGGCTGAGGCTGAGAAACAACGTGCCTTTCTGCTCCGACTGTTGTGTGTGCACCTGGGGAGGAGACAAGTGGCACAGCCTGTTTTCGAAATGCCAGTCCTTATTACCATTCACATTCAAGCAGAGCTCAGCAAACCATGGCATTAAAAATACATGGGAAACCCACTTTCATCAAAAAAACAACTAACTCCTCTTAATATATGCGAGAAGAGCGCCTCTGCATGCTGAAAGTTTTCAATGAAAATCATACTTATGTCCTCTTTTAGTTGACCTCTCGTCCCAACTGACAGCTGATTGCACCTTTCAAGAATTTCCTGTTTCTATATTTCCTTAATATTTTATTATCATACATAAATTTAGCACCATTGTTCATTTAACACACCTTCTTTACATTATTTTATTTTTTTTGGCACACAGTAGAATGCACAGACTTTTTTCCCAGTAAATCTGGAGAACAAGACCTGTCCAACTGTATCCCACACTGACTGAGAGGAAGAGCTGTTTCTTTCTGAGCATGAGTCACATGCACTGTCTGAGAAAAAAAGGGCCGTCATGCTTTCAAGGAAGCTACATAGATGATATGTTTTTGCCTTTCAGATTGTGTTTGTAAATTTACAATAATTTCCTTTTTATGGAAATTGAATACTGACGTCCAACAGGTACATAATTTTCCTTCCTGGACCATCTGTCAAGACATTTTTTTCATATTGAGTGCTTCTTCAACTAAAAATACCAACAAGTATACGAGAATACAAGTTGTACACAACAGAAAGTAGTAATAAACACACCACACCAAAAGGCCTCTGTGTACTCTGTAATGAAACAAGCTGTTGAGGAAAAAAAAAAGAACGCCCTCCCTCCTCTGGCTGGAAAAAAATATGAATCCCTTGATGAGCAACAGTTTTCTGGCTGCCCTTCTTTCATTTATTTTTCCTTTGCTAGACTAAAAAACATGCTCTTGAAATATGTTTGCTCAGTTGAATCAGTTTGTTAATTATGGTATAATTATTGTTGACATTTGGCTCATCAGTAAAGTACAAACTGGGTGTCTGCTGCCTACATCAGAACAAATACAAAAAGTATTAAGCGACTGGAGATACAACTTTGTGTATAATAATGGATTTGCCATTTAATTTATAATTTAAATATTAACATCCTGTCCAAAAGTAACAGTATCTCGCTAGTATGACATTATACCTTTATTGTGATATCTGTACAAAACCTGTGAATATTTGACAAAATGACAATGTGTGTTCAAGTTACTATGGTTGATATTTCCCAGAGGAAATGAATACAATAGTAGACAATGCTGCCTTAAAAAGACAAAATATATATAATAATATAGAAATAAATACAGTGTACAGTATAAATTCATGTAAGAGCTTCGGGAAGAGGCAGATTTTTTTTTACTGCTGGACAGAGGCAAGATACTACAAGACTCAATTACATTTCACCCCTTACCATTAAGAGACATACTCCTTCATTTTGCACTGTTGGGTGTTTGATTCTTGTTGAGGTAGAGGGCTGTGGTGCAGTGTAAATGCTAAGTAGCTCTGCAATTGGAGATTATTTTGGGACACACTTGAAACTGAGGATTTTTTCCCCCCCCCCCAAATTAAATTCAATGAAATTTAGAAAGCTACCCTTTTTTGACAAGTTGGCAGCTACACCAACACAACAAAACTTGTTTGCATTATTTTGTACATACCGTGAACTGGACTGCTCATATTTGTAGCTGTTAGAGCAACACTATGTAGGATTTTGACCTTCAAATAATGTCTATAGGATGACAAGATCGACAAGCCTGTGCGAGTCTCCATCACCTGCTTTGGCACTGTTGTTTTTCGGGTTTGGGATCAGCATCATGATGACCATTGCATACAAGCGGGAAAAATTAAATGCCAGTACTCCCCTTATCCATATGAAGCGAACATGTCTACACTAAACATTAAATTATGAAAGTCATTAGTAAATAAGAGATACCAACAATGTTAGTAATGTTTACAACATCCGTTTATTTAAATATTTAGTCCATATTAAAATAACAAAAAAAGTGGACTTGTATTTCACATTTTGCCAACTTACGTAAGTTGATTATCATGAACATGTCCAAATATTAAATAATTATTTAAACTTCAAGCACACAGTCCATTTTATACAGTGCCCTGTTATGATGCTGTCCTCCAGGACACAAATGTGGCAAGAAGTCAGTTAATATACTCTAACAAAAAAATTGTGATTAAATTTTAAACATCGAATAGATATTGTTGTTGTTCTTCTTCTTCTTTTGGCTTCTGCCTTTAGGGGCTGCCAGTCCATCCACAGTGAACTCTTAAAATGTGAAACCAGCTGTTCAATTTTCCATTGAAGGGGTATGGGTATAAATGAGGAATGGGACTGGCCCTAAATGTCCCCCAATCTCTTTTGTCCCCCAAAAGTTAGGATAGCTTCCTATTTACCATACAGGAGCCACACATGCTACAGACTTTGTAAATGTCTGTAGCATGTGTAAAATAAAAGTTAACTCTCTCACTCTCTCAGTTGCTCCTCTGTGGTTTTCTCTTCCTAAACAATTCATCTTGTTGTACAGGCGTCTGGGAGGCAGCCTGTCATGTCTTGTCATCATATTCTGCCTTCGACGCAGAGACATTAAACACAGAAAAGTTTTCCCGACAAAAGCTGCAGTGTGATCAGGGGAATTTGTTCAGTGTTGAATACAATGGCAAAGCTTGTCAGAATATGAGAGACAAGTGAACGCTCGCCAGGATCTAGGGAGGCTGCCATCTTTGTTATCTCTCCTGCAGGTGAGCCACAGGTAACTGAGAGGGAAGCTGTCACTTACACACACACAGAAACAGATGATGGTGTAAGCTGTCAAAAATAAACATCAAACCTGCCAAAGATGGATCAAGTCTTCATTTACCATCTATTGCATGTCAATGGTGATAGAAGGGGGGGGGGGAAATGATTTTCCAGGATAATGCATGCGGGTGTAAAAGCCACACAGCCAAAAAGCTTCACACGTGGATGAATGTCACTGTTAATTGTTTTCTGTAAGAGTAAATCACAGCTGTGACAGTGTTGCCATGGCTACTCTTCCTATGCTGCATATTCTCAGCTACCCCGGACCATAGGTGAGCACATGAGTTGAAAAGACTTGACAGGATGTAAAAGCACACTAAAGCAGAATCTTGCCTTTTTTATGCTGCACTTAAATGATTTAACCCAAGTGAGTGAACCAGCTGACAAATCGTTGTTTATGTGCTATATGTGAATTAAACAAATAAACAAACAAAAGGGATTTATTAAGTCCTTGGTTCTCAAACTGTAGTACGTGTACCACCAGTGGTACGGTAGCTTCCTCTGGTCATACTTGTAGAATAATCAGCAATACTGTTCTACTGTATATACCAGGATATGTGATCAGAGTGGAGCTGAGGAATTTGACTGGAGTGCATATGATATTAATAATTGCATATAATAATAACACTCCATCTTAATCTTTTTTCTCAGGTGGTACTTGATATAAAAAAGTTTGAGAACCAACCAATTAAGTGAAAAGAAACAAGTGGAGACAGTGAAAGTGTTTTCATTTGTTATTTGTAACCATCAAAGTAAAGTAATCATCAAGACTGATAACAGCAACGGCAAGCCTGATTTGGCTTGCTGTTGTAAAATACCAACAGTACATTATACAGTTGATTTACGATTTTCTTAACTTAGTAATATACTTATTTTTTACTTTGATTATTGCTGGTTCATGTGCAATAAGTGCTTCATTAGTGTTGCAAACAAATTGCTTCATATCTGCCATTGTGTGTATTGTGTGTCCTTCATATTTGTCTGTTATTGTTACACATTAAAAGTGAGTATTGGAGGGGAAAAGATGATATTGTCAATTGTTGCAATTCATTTTGGTTTTTAAATGTGTTTTTAAAATATAATATAATTAATGCAGCTGTGGTTCTCACCGGGTACTCTGGCTTCCTCCCACAGTCCAAAAACATGCAGATTTGGGGATTAGGTTAATTGGACATTCGAAATTGCCCATAGGTGTGAATATGAGAGTGAATGGTTGTCTGTCTCTATGTGGCCCTGTGATGGACTGGCGACCTGTCCAGGGTGTACCCTGCCTCTCGCCCTATGTCTGCTAGAGTTTGGCACCAGCGCCCCCCGCGACCCTCAGTGGATAAAGCGGTAGAAAATGAATGAGTGAGTAATGCAGCTGTGTGTGGGGCGGCTGACCTATGATGGCTGACTACAGTAGACGATGAGAAATCTTAGCATTGCCTAGGAGACATTGGACTTCTGTGAGTGATGCGTGATGACAGTCACTTGTGTGTCACTTTGCTGATGGAGACTGAAGGCTAGACTAAATTGCACTAACTGAGTAAAACAAAAGAGCATGCTGATGCATGTGTTGACCATTTTATAGCCATTACAAAAGAAAGGAAGAGGGAAAAGTTGGTACAGACAGTGCTCATGATATGGCTGCAGTCGTAAGATTATACATCAATTATAACTTCAGGATTAAGATAAAAAAGATGTGATTGATTGTGATTAATCACATCTTTTTATCCCTTAATACATTTCTATCCCTTCCTTATTCAGTGAAAACCAACGATATGATATTTCACAATATGATTGATTGTTTAAAATGTCACATGATGCAGTTTTGAATCTTTCTTTACATTGTCTTTTAAACATTATTAAAAAAAATAAAAAAGAACACATAGTCTTTTGGTTTCTATTGGCAGAGCAAACAATGAGCTTGTATATCTCATATTTCAGGTCTGCCATTTAACCAAGTTATTAACACTGGAAAATTATTTTCTTTTAAAAGGCTCATTGCCTGAGCAGCTGGGATCCTTCTATGCAATTCTCTTTTTAATATATTCACCAAATCCTCACAAAGTGAGAGGAGGTAGATACTTTAGCAGTTTATCTATTGCAATGTAACTGGCTTTTGACAGTGATAGATGAGGCTTCATGAGGAAAATTATATCAGACTGCTATTGATTGTGTTATCTGCAGTCTATTTGCTTGTAGCTGTGGGAAGTTCTTACTCAAGTCAAAGCTGTCTTCCTCTGTTGAGAGTCTTACTGTTATTGCTCTTTTGAAGTCGCCATCAGCAGCCACCTAATCTATTGCTGGACATAATCTCCTGCAAGATCAGGTTAGACAGATATTTGGCTTATAAACGCCCTCATAAATTGCACTTAAATAATCTGATCTTAGAATGTCACTGTAATGTTGGCTCTACCAACATCTGAATTATCAGTTAGTCCCTTACTGTTTGACTGCTGTGTAGGTCTGGGCGCTTTTGACTGAAAAACATGGCAGAAATGAAATGAATATTATCATTTTCCCACTTTGATATTGGCACATGACCTGTCCAGGGCGTACCCCACCTCACGCCCAATGTCAGCTGGGATTAGGCACCAGGACCCTCATGTGGAGGATAAAGCGGTAGAAGATGAGTGAGAGTGAGAACTACTTCTCATTTCAGATCACTTCACTCCACGTTTGTCCGTGTCTTCCCCACCTGTACTGATCGTCTGCCGTGCTCTAATAGTTTCAACTGTGTCTTGTTAACCTCCCTTCCCTTGTGTATTTAAGCAGTGGGTTTTAGTCAGTCAGTCTCAGAGCATCTTATCTGTTTTTTCACTGGGGGATTCAGCAGTTTTTGTTTTTTTAGTCTGTAGTGTATCACCCTGTTTTGTTGTTTAGGATTTTGCCCTTTGCCTGATAGTTTATTGGATACCTCTGCTTAATTTGCTTTTTCTTGTACCGACCTTAAGTATTAAACTGACCCGTGAATTTGCCCTTAATTGTGTGGAGTCCTACTCTTGAGTCCTTTGCTCATGTAGTGTAACAGTAATTTGTATCCATCTGTTTCAGGTAGTGACGCATTTTAATTGGAAGTCTTACATGCTTCCTGTGAAGTTATTGATATTTATGCTGTTTACTTATTTTATAACTATTTTACAAACCCCAATTCCAATGAAGTTCAGACATTGTGTAAAGCATGAATGAAAAGCAAATAAAATGGTTTGCAAATTTTTATATTCAGTTGACTACACTTCAAAGACAAGATAGTTAATATACAAACTGATATGTATAGTTTTTCTTTCTACAAATATTCACCTTGAATTTGATGCCTGCCTTTTTTGCAGGTTAGAAAAAAGTTTGGATAGGGCCAATAAAAGACTGGGAAAGTTGAGAAACGCTCAAAGAACACCTGTATGGACCATTCCTCAAGTGAACAGGTTAAGAAGAAAAAGGTGAGCTTCATGACTGGGTATAAAAGAAGCATCCCTGAAAGGCTCAGTCATTCACAAGCAAGGATGGGGCAAGGTTCACCACACTGTGAACAACTGCATGAGCAAATCGTCCAACAGTTTATAAGAACGTTTCCCAACATACAATTGCAAGGAATTTATGGATTCCATCATCATTCAGAGAATCCAGAGAAATCACAGACAGAAAATGCTTGTGACCTTTGATCTCTCGGGCGACGCTGAAATCATTCTTTAAAGGATATTATCGCGTGAGGAACACTTCAGAAAACTATTGCCTGTTAATAGTTTTTAGCTACATCTACAATTGAAAGTTAAAATCCTACCATGTAAAGTAAAATCCATATATCAACAATACCCAGAAATGCCACCAGCTTCTCCGGGCCCAAGCTCATCTGAGATGGAGTGACGCAAAGTGGAGAAGTGTGCTGTGGTCTGATGAGTCCACCATTTCAAATTGTTTTTGGAAATAATGGACGTTGTCTTCTCTAGGCTGAAGATTAAAAGGACTATCCAGATTGTTATAAGCTCAAAAGTTCAAAAGTTCAAAAGTCAGTATGTGTGATGGTATGGAGGTGTGTTAGAGCCCACGGCATGGTTAACATGCACATGTACAGGTTTTGGAACAACATATGCTGCCAATTCAGGGACATCCCTGGTTATTTCAGCAAGACAATGCCAAGACACATTCTGCACATGTTACAACAGCATGGCTTCATAGCAACAAAGTGCAGGTACTAGTCTGTCTCCTATTGAAAATGTGTGGAGCATGTGGTGTGTGGAGGCACAAAATAAGACAAAAGAAACCCCGAACTGTTGAGCAACTCAAGTTGTACAACAAGCAAGAATAGAAAAGAATTCCACCTACAAAGCTTCAACAGTTAGTGTCCTCAGTTCCCAAATGCTTATTGAGTGTTGTTAAAAGGGAAAGGTGATGTAAGACAGTGGTAAACATGTCTGTGTCCCAGCTTTTTTTTGGAACATGGTCTAGGCATCAAATTCAAGATAAGTGCAATTTGCAATAAAAACTAAGCTTATCAGTTTCAACATTGAATATCTTTGTAGTGTATTCAGTTAATTATAGGTCAAGAAGGATTTGCATATTATTGTATTATGGTTTTATTCACAACTTCTTTGGAATTGGGATTTGTATTTGTATCCATTTTTTTGCCTGTAATTAGGGAACTGGTTAATATGGACAATTTTGTTTAATCTATTTTTTGTTGATGTTTACTTCAGCCTATTCTGATGAACAAAAAAAAATTGGGGACAGCATGGTTGTCACACCTCTATTCCATCTGCATCACACATGCTGTACACAATATTTCCCCCTTATTGTTTGTTTGATGTTTGAAGCTCCAAACAAACATTCTGACCTGGTTGGCAAAATTAATAATTTCAGTCAAGCAGAGAGAAATGAACTAATAGTATGAGCTTTAGAAGAAGAGCTTTTTTCTAAGGCCTGCAGGCTTCAAACTTATCAAGGTATGCACAACACAATAAGCTATAATCCTCAGTATATTGCAAGCGAAAATCCATCAATACTCCATTTCAGAGTGTCCTTACAGAACTCAATTAGATTAGCCCTGAAGAACAGATTGCTTTCCATACTGAAACTCAAAAAAACTCCATCCAGTAATTTGTGACAGTTACTTTTTGAACCACTTCTCACTCGTCTACATGGTGCATTCACTAAGCAGCAAACCCCGACCAGCTGACTTATGCAGAATTTTTTTTGAATCCATTTCCTGGTTCACAAACCAGAAGTTATATTTGTTTTCAGAGATGGAAGAAAAAGATTGCTCTTATGTTGCTGATGTGGTTTTTCAAGGTAGAAATTATTAAAGAATACTGAATACTGAATTATGGGAGGTGTTTGTAGAGCCTCCATGTTACACTGTAATTTTGTTTTATGACTCAGATTCTGATCATGTATCAAAATGTGAGTTAAACAGTGAAGGCTGTGAATAAGGAATAACTAAAAAAATTAAAGAACATTTGAAAATAAGTAAATAAATAACTAAATAATAAAGAAACAAATTTATAAAATAATCCTTTCATTCCCTCTGAAATTCAGTGAGCATGACATTTGTGTTACAGTTGCAGGTTATGGTAATATTTTTGTGAATGAATGATGCTCAAATGACTTAAAAAATGTCCAGTAAAAAAATATGTCACATACATTTTAATAGCTTTACTGAATTTGTTTATCTGACATATAGTAAATCAACCTCTGAGTTCTCCTTCATTTACAGAGACTAATGCCAGGCAATAACTATGTCGTTAGTCACTACTTTCATTAAGCAGACTCTATATTGCAGATATACATCAAAAGGTATACTTCATTCACTCAAATCTGGTCAGTGGCTTTTATTTTTGTTCACCAAAATGAAAATACGTTGCAATTTTAATTTACAAACATATCTACAAAGGCTTCAGTTTTACAACTGAAGCCTTTTTTAAATCTGACTTGCCTATGTGGGAAGCTTTGCAAAGTCATCATATGCTTACTTCAAAGTATAGTACATCAAAAGAAAAGACACTCTCCACTTTGTTGCATTAAAATTAAAGAGGTACAGTTGCAATCTACCGTTTCACAGAATGAATGAAATGAATTAATTTTAATTAAAGGCAGCAATGGGAAAAAAGAGAGGTTTTTTTATTGTTTTTTTTTTTTTTTTTTCAAAATTAGATTTTCAAAGGTATGAAGATATGCTAAGGCAGCTCATTTCTCGGAAACATATTTGGACTTTTTTATAGATTACTATTGTCCCATTTATACACAAGACCAGAGATTTGTTTGAAACAACTCAAACCCATTTGCTAATAATCACTTCTTTAATATTCCTTGCACACTGGCAGCCTGAATGAAAACAAATGACCTGAGCTTCATGAGACATGGAGGAGAGAAAGAGATGTGACAGATTTTCAGATGCTGAAACACTTTGAAATGCTAATGAACCTGGGCAATAAAAAATAAAAATAAAGGGGACACATACAGTATGTATCACATTACCAAACTCAAAAACAGGAAGTCAAAGCACAATAGCTGATTCGTACACTTGGTCAAGGATGGTCATGCTCATGGTCACTCTAAGGTCACAGTAAGGAAAAATTGATGACCACATTTTCTAACCATTGTGCAACTCAAGCACCACACACCATGGTACTAGACTTTGGTAGTGAAGAAAGAGCTAAACCGTAAATCAAAGTTCCAGATTTACCGAGCAGTCGTTTTTATGACCATCACCTATACAAGCACCTGAAATGAGATGCTGCTGAGAGGGAGCTGGTCATACTCTGAGTGGCAGGATGAAGAATTTGCAATTTCAGGAGACCTTGGCATTGGGCCAGTGTTCCTACACACTGAGATAAACCAGCTGAAGTGGTTTGAGCTGCAAATAAAATCACCCCAGAGTGGAAGGAGACAAATGGGCAGACTCAGTCAAGAATAAAAGGACAAAATCTGACAGTTCCCCTCACTTTACTTTAGCCCTGACCTGGATAAATGAATGGAAAATGACAAATTCACCTCTGTAAAACATCTTTTTCTTAGAATCATATCAATAATATTTAGAATTATTGAGCCCCTGTACCAAACAGAATTCGTCTCAACAAGAAGAGAAAATCAACAGTGGAAAATAAATACATACAGTAGAACTACTTGGAAACTGCTATCTAAGACACTTAAACCCAAATTACCTATTTCCAGCCACTGGGGCTACATCAGTGAGCTCTTGGTGCCATCCCACGCCATGATAAATGGAAAGGTTTATGTCAGAAAGGGCATCCAGTGTAAAATCAATCCCAAATCAACAATATGGAAAGGAAAAATTGGCTGTGGAGACCCCTAATAAGGAGCAGTCTGAAGAATAAGCCTCTGATTGTGTTATTTTGTGACAGTCTTAACATTTATTTGACCAATTCGATCTATTATATACAGTTTATAAAATATTAGAGTGTAATATACATAGTATATAGAAAGAAGGAAATAGAAAGTATAAATACATACATACATTTATTTCTTTATCACAAAACAGATAAGGTATTGGGTTCCCCCCATTCAAAATATTTAGCATTTGGTCATTCCACTTCTGTGTTTCTTCTTGAGATTTTGCATCCTTGCTTTAAATTTACCATGGGTTTTTTTCCATTATTTTGACAAAGGCAAAATGGACATGACGACATCACACTTTGCTTTAGGAAACTATTTTCGTGGTATAATCATCAATAGTAATATATAACTGGTAGACAAATTCATTGTTACAGCTTTAAACATTTGTTCCACATCAACCATCTGCAGCATTAAAATGGTACTACTTACATCACTAGCAGAATCTTCTCATATCACCACTGATAAGGAACTACAAGAAAATTAAGACCTGTGTTTTGTATTCAACACCTGTAGCATATCAACTTGGCTATTTAATCTACAGTAAAGCAGAGAAAAGTTTTACCCCATCCATAATCCTATTGCAGCAATAATGTTTTCACAAAACAAAGTTAGGTTATAATATAAGCTTGAAAAATGAGACCTGCAGTTAGTAAAGAATTATTCTACTATGATACCAATGGTCAGGGCTGAGAGTGGGTATTTTTCTTGAGTTTAACCTAAAGGTGCTGGAATATAAGTGAAAATCTTTAAAAACTGTGCAAATATGTGGCATTGATGAGCTGATTGGAAAATATCTCTGCAGTTTCACGATACAAGATAAATGTTACCTTTCAGCAATGAAACCTAAAGGCTCAAATGAGCTAAATTGTTAAGAGCCCTAAAATTAGTCCTCCTTCCATATCACTAATTCTGCCCATTTCCGTAATTCAGACAGATTAGCATTAGTCACATGTAATGCTACATTGCAACAGTTTTCAGATTTTGAACTAATATAAGAACAAACCTAAATGTAAAGGCTGTGAATTATCCTGCAGTAAAATCTGTTACTACTACTGTTACTTTATTAGATTTTTTTTATCCTGATAAATATTTTTTTTAATTATAGGGGAATTTTAACTCATAATTGAGAGGATTATTCCAGATTTAATGAAGCACCACATACTTGTGAGCTGCTAATTGAATTAAGATGATTTATTCACAACAAAATGAGCGGGAGGTGTTGAACTTGTTTGTGACTAGGTCACTGCTTCTTACAAAAGGGCAATGATTGCATGTAAATCTCTCAGTTCGCCCAGTTGGTCTGCTTGTTATACTGCCACTGCCACTGGAGTTTAAAGCAGTGAGCTCATTTAAACTCTAAATCCCTCCTGGAGGACAAAACAATGCTTATATTTGGGTTTTTGGGGTGTTTTTTCAGCTATATTTTACAAATGTATAATCTCTCATTATTATGCTTCTCTTACAGCAGGGAAAACAAATTTTCTTCAAAGTTTGGCACCTACATCTGACTGAATATTCATAAATGATTGGGTGAGTAGCCCAAGATTTCTTATGGGAAAGAGTAAATATGGAGTTCAGTTAAAAGGTAACAATGAGATGAGCCATTTCCAAATGTCAGTTACTCTGCCCACACAGCATTATTGATACTGAGTTACTCTAATTCACAATGTCTTTCTTTTGGGGAACTCCAAAACGTGTACACTTGTGTTTTCGGCAATTAACAAATGTTACAACCCCAGGGTCGTGGCTTCCTTTTCTTGTATGCATGAGTTTACATGCAAGTGTGAGATGGGTTGCAGGTGTGCATGTTTGTTTGAATGACATGTGTGTGTGTCTAGCTGGATCCTGGGAGCTGATTGGTCCTGCACAGGAGGATCCAATATAAGAGGCCTGATAATCCCAGCTGCAGTGGACTTTTCTTGAACCACTCTCAGCCAGACTGCCAATAGACATTTTGTACTTGTTTTTAATAAACCTTTAAAATGCTTTCTCAAGTGTGTTACTGGTGGTTTTTTGGGAGTTGGAAGAGGGCGTCTCCACACTCTTGTTGCAATCTGGTTTTCTCCTAAGGCTGGTCGCAACACAAAAATGTGGAAAGTATCAAAAAATCAGATTTTTTTTTTAACATGAGGTTAAACTAGTGCATCCACAAACTAATAAAATAGCTGTTCTCCTATATCACAAGGACAAAAAAGTCTCAGTGCAGCAAGAGGGTGTAAAGATAAAATAAACCTGACAGGGTGACTTGTATTATGCCTGACATGTTTAGTATAACAACAGAAGTAATTGAACAAGAAGAGAGAAGAAATTTGGCTACACAGTTCTTCACTAAGGAAGGTGGCTGAGGCAACGTGGTGGTTTACACGCAGCAGAGCAGTATGCACTGATCCCACAACCATTACATTAGCACCATCACACTACCTCAATAATTTTTCACAACAGAATTAGAGCAATCTTTCTTTTTCCCCTCAGTGTTGCCCTGTGTGATACCATATCTTCAAGCCCAGAACATCCGCAAACTCAGACTGTAAGTGCTATGACATGTCAGTGCCAAACCACACCAACAGCATAATACAGAGCCTGGGAGCAACTTCACATCCTGTCAAACTGTTTGTTGTGCTAACTGAACTCAAAAAGAAGAGTATGCCAGAGTCTGTTGCTTTCATTTGATAGCTATCAAGCGTGACACAAAGTCTTGCCTCCACAATCGTGACATTGTGAAGCCAACACACAGGAGGAGCTCTGATCTGAAGGATGCTGCATGTTGTGTGACACCACCATGGCATCTTCTTTAACTGACTTATTTGGTACAGTACTTCATGTAACATGAGTAATTTATTATAACTACAGCAGTTTAATTAAAAGCTCTTGTCTTTTGTCACACCAGACAAGATGCTCTTACTTTAATTGCTAATCCCTGCATAATTAGAATAACAAGCTATACCAGTAGGCAGCAAAATGGGTTTAACAATGAATGTGTATAAAATAAATACAGCAAAGTATCTATATCCAGTTACCAAGTTGAAATATTGCCACAATATCTAGTCATTTATCTACAAAATAGAACTATAGTTCCCTTTTTTTCTCAGAAATGTAAAAACTCCCTTGCAGTGAAAAGTGTCATTTGTTACCTTGATATTTCAATAAATTTGATTCTTTATACAAGTAAAAGAGCTGGCAGTCTACCAAAATTAACTATGATAAATCAAAATTCTTGAGTCAAGAATAAATCCTACACCCACAATCTCACTCGTTCCCCTGACAGCCATTCATTGAGTGAGAATATATGTGATGTTGACTCATGGTGATACTACACTAAATAATTGTTTCAACCTCTTCCCATGAAGGTGAATGAGAATGAAAATGCTGAAGGGATCTAGATCTTCCAGCCAGAATATGAGGGATTGGTTGTGGAGTCTCCTTGAATCTTTTCTATTAATTATTGCCTGTGTGCCAACCCAACAAGCCTGCTCTTGGTCATGTATTTAGTGATGACAGAAAATCATTTTATATGAAGCTAGGATGTGGGTATATGCTGTCCAGTGTAGTACATATTCATGTGCTGAGTCACTGGATGAAAAGACAAATGTGTCCAACTGCTTCCAGTCCTAATTTTATACTTTCCTTTACTTATGTGCTTTTTTATATATATTTTTTTACTCTTAATCTCACACACACAGCCAAACCTTCAGGATTGTTAGAGCTCCATATCCACTGTGTCCACTGTGAATCGGTCAACAAGTCTTGAAATCATCCATTAAGAATTCAA
The DNA here is from genome assembly GCA_016785285.1 of Brachirus orientalis. Classification (NCBI taxonomy): domain Eukaryota; kingdom Metazoa; phylum Chordata; class Actinopteri; order Pleuronectiformes; family Soleidae; genus Brachirus; species Brachirus orientalis. The sequence continues at coordinate 4,852,671 of JAFBJR010000172.1, forward strand.
CATAGCAAGAAAAAATTAAATGCAAATTTAACTGACTTAACTCTTGGCATACTGAACATGAATCATAATAAAGTGCAACCATAACTTGGTTGAATTATTCATACAGACTGTCCTATTGAATAGCATCCCCCACTATGTAGCACCGCATATAGGTTTTGTCCAAAAAATTAAAAGAACTTTCTGACTTGCTGAATCTGTGGCCATTCTTGTAAATCTAGACATGTTACCACATGTACCAGCTAATTGGCTCTTACTTACTGGTGATGGAAGTGGCTCATGGCAGAAATAGTTTGTGGCACCACATATTGTAATTTAACCCACAAAGCTTACAAAAACTTGCTTATGACAAATGCATGTTTAAAATTCTGAGCACACAATCCATGAATATGCTGAGGTAGCCCAATGGTGGCTGTCCTGTGAGCCAAATTGTATTGGGCTTCAGGGACTGTCTGAATCATCACTGACAAACCCTGTGTCTGATTCCAGCTATGCTTACACTCTGGCTGAATTCTATACCTGGGGGCCTGCTGGTATTAGCATGAGATCTGTTGGAGGAGAGAATCTTCCCTGGAGAGATATTTAAGTGTTTTTTCTGCAATAAGCCAAAAGTGGGAAAAAGACCAAGTACTAAAATCCAATTTTGTAGGTCACAAAAGCAGTTCAGAATCATGAAAAATACCTGCTTTTTTATATATGCTGCAGTTTAAATACTTTCATATTTTACTGTAATACATACGTAGTAATAAATACGTAAAATAATGGCTATCAGCATTTAAAATGGGTAAACAATCCCAAACTCCACAAGGCAGAAAGTCAAAGTCAAAAGTCAAAGTGTGGAGGGGAGGGGTCCAAAATCCTGCATGTTTTTGGATTCTGGGAGGAAGTATGTGTACCCACGATGCAACATGCAACCTCCACACAGTAAGGCCTTCGGTTAGACTGGGTTCCAAACCAGTGACAACTCCTACAGCGTTTGGACACAATATTAGTTTCACAATTTAATATAGTGTACTGTATGTACCATCCATCCATCAAACCATGTTCTACTGCTTATCCAAGGTTGGCTTGCAGGAGCAGCAGCTTGAACTGAGAAGCCCCTGTTCCCTCTCCCTGCCACTTTGTCCAGCTCATCTAGGGAATCCCAAGGTGTTCCCAGACCAGCCAAAGAGGCATAGTCTTTCCAGCGAGTCCTGGGTTTTCCCCGGGGCCTCCTCCCAGTGGAACGTGCCCAGAACACCCCACCAAGGTGGCATCCTAACCAAATGTCTCAGCCACCTCATCTGGCTCCTCTCGATGGAGCAGTTGTACTCTGAGCCCCCCTCTCGGATGACCAAGCTTCTCAGACTATCTCTAAGGGAGAGCCTAGATATCCTATGGAGGAAACCCATTCAGGCGGCTTGTATCCTCTGATTCTTTCAGTCATTACCCACAGCTCGTGACCATAGGTGAGGGTAGATCAACCAGTAACTTGAGAGCTGAGCCAAATGGCGAAGTTCCTTCTTTACCATGACAGACAATGCAGAGCCCACATTACGTGACGCAGCACCAATCTGCATGTCAATCTCCCAATCCATTCTTTACCCTCTCATGAACAAGACCCCGAGATACCCGACGTCCTCCACTTGGAGCAGGATCTCACACCCTCTGGTCCCCCTTCTTGGTGAAGAGGTGAATTTATTTTTGTTATTTGGCAAATAAATAAAAATAACATTTTTTAGTCTTAAATACGTTTTTGAAAGACGTGTAAATATTTCCATTTTCTTCTTTTTATGGCAGATGGTCTAATAAATTTGTCGAGCACTGTACCTCTTGTAGCCAGATGCACCCTTATAAAATAACCTAACCTACTAATCTAAGTGATAATGCACTGCACAAAGTCCTGAGACATCATTGTTGAACAGACAATTCCCAGGGAAAAATGGAGGAGGTACTTCTGCTTGTATATAAAACCAGTCACAGTAATACACTGTCTACCTTGGGTGATGCTTACAAGCATCATGGTCTAAGGACATACAGCTAATATACTGGGCAGTAGAAAAATTGTGTCCCTCGACAGCCAAACAAGTACTGAAGTAATTGATTAAAATCACTCAATGGCAGCAGCAGCACTGACTGTAAAGTAAAGGCAGCCAATAGGGGCTTTTAACATATACAGACTAAGGCATCATACAGAAAATAAATGTCAATTTGATAACATTTATATACCGAATATTCTACCCCTAAGCATGTTTGTATAAGTGTATTATAAATGCTTTAAAACTGCTTACAATAAGCTGTTTATATGTATTTTCAGGTAAATACAGTATTCTGCTGCTAGGAGTCACAAAACAACTTTGATGACCTTGAGAAGCAGCTAAGAATTAGAGGAACTGTTGTCTCATTTCATTTGGTTTCCCTGTGCGTTTGCACTTCACAAGTAGACTGTCAACAGTAAAACATGCAGCAAATGGCAATAAGTAGTTTTGATTCATTAGTGACAATTAAACACATTCATCCATTTTCTACCGGTTTATGCTCCAAATGAGGGTCGTCGGGGGCTGGAGACAATCCCAATCCCAGACACAGGGTAAAAGGTGGAGTACACCCTGGACAGGTCGCAATTAAATGTAATAAAATGAAACAAAATGAAATAACAAAACTCTGGCTAACTTGTAGTACCTAATATTTCCTACTTGCTCTGACATTTCACAAGGGGTTTGCTCTAGAATTGCAGAGATAGTAAAGCAGATGATCGAAGGCAACAAAATAAAACCTTGAATCAAAATATGGACTTCTATGGATTTAAAGAGTGGTGGCAACATTTTGGATAATGTAAGTACACTACTCAACAAAAAATAAAACATTATTCTCATCATTTTTACATATTTTAATGCATTAATGTTACATATAGACCAAGTAATGAGATAGAAGAAGCTAAACAACCAAAGCATCAGGTATCAGCCCTTTCAGCACTTTTTATATCTTGTAGTTTAACATTGTTGTTAGTGTAGTGGTGGGTTTTTAAATTCCCTGTCATAGATTTGCATTAAAATTGCATAACTGCATTAAAATGGGGCTGATGGCTTTCTAATTTCATCTTTCTGCTGTTCAGTATGGTGGAGTCAGCAACAGTTTTTCATGGACCGATTTAACTGGTTGCAGATATGTCAATTATACAGAGCAAGACATTTTCAAAATCAGTGTATGTTAGGCATATAAAGAAAAATCTAATGTCTTTGAAATGTTCTATGAACTCTCAGAAAGGAACAATATAGTTCAGTGAAATGTCATTTCATTTATTAAATCCTTGAAAGTCCAAGCTTTTCTATTAAATGAATAAATTAATATAAATAAATATGGGGACGGTTTTATTCAAACATTGTCTATGTCAGTACTTATGTGTCATAAAATGAATATGCAAGCTTATATTTATTTTACTCTCTGATATTTTATTTATTCATTCATGTTGGGACACACTTCGTGTCCCTGGGTGGTATAAACAAACACAATAAATGCTTTGATCCTTTTCCTCTGCTTCCCACTTTCATCCTTCGAGTAGAATGGTGGTGCACAAAAGCTGAGTGATTGTACTGTATGATTAGACACTGTAATGGCCTTAATAATATAAAATATTACTTAGATGCTTTGGTATTTGCTCTACCATGCTGGAACAAGAGAGGCCACACAGTATTATCTAATACTGAACCAGACAGGCTTTTGGGAAAAAAGCACTGAGATCTAAGGCTGTTAACGGGTCAAACAATCACTCACTCTACGCCTGCCCTCTGTTGGACCTTCTTTCCTCCAGTTTGCCAAATATTCATTATCCATGCTGTTTGCACTGGGGTCATCAACATTGCTGATGCTGATTTATGGCACAGTGGAAGCAGCCCTGGATTTTGACATGACAAAATTAATGCCATGAATTCCTCTACTAGCCCAAATCCTTTAGCAACAGTACGGTAGCTGTTTGTATTTCATTATACCACCTATTGTGCATTGGATCAACATGTATTAGGTATATTTACATCAAATTACGGAACATATTATCATCCACTTAAACATGTATCACCATATGATGTTTTAAATATGTCAAAGTATATCTGTTGGCGGTGGGTTTTGAGATCAGAGTTTTTATTTGAATTAGCTTTAAAGAATAGTCAGATTATTTAAAGACACATCTGACAATTCAATCATTCAATTGTTTTGGTTTTTTGTTTTTTTTGTTGTTGTTTTTTCCATAGATAACTTTTGCTTTTCCTTCTATCACAAATCTTGTTTTTCTGTTCAGGCTGAAATGTGTTGACACTGATAGCTGACTCCCACATGGTGCAAGCTTTAGATTAGTTCCTGGAGCACCTTACATGTGTTGACAGATGTCTCCGTGCATAGACTCAGTCAGCCATATGCCAGTCGGGTGGAGTGACAGGGTGACAATGCGGCTGAGCAGGTGACAGCAGGGCACACAAAGTCTAGATCATAGATGTTGTTGACTGAAATTTACCTGCAGCTTCAGAGGTTTATCAACACAGACTAACCTGAGAATGTTCCTATAAAATTGCAAATCAAATATGCTTTCTGTTATACCGACAAAAAAAAACTGTACTACAGCTGCTGCATTTTGAAATATAACTCACCGCTACCTAACCTTTTATACTGTTAGATTAATTGTATCCCGTGGACTACACGTTTGAGGCTATTTAACTCTACTGAGTGGATCTACTGTAAGTGGGTATTGTAACAATATTTCTTTTTCGTACAGATGAAGTGTGAATGAAACTGTCTGCACTTGCTTAATGTACTAAAGTATTCACACTTGCACCACTTGGAGTGCCCTGTGCTTTATTTCAATTGCTATTCATTATTTTCAGCTAGACTATTTCTTTATGTCATACACATGTAGGCCACTCTGACCATTGTATAACGCACAAATGTAACTTTAATCCCACATTGAATGGCACCATGTATTATTTGTACCTTAATAAATATTATAACTGCAATGTTGTATTTGCTTTCAATAGACAGTGACAGTGGAGATGTTGATATGAAATGCAGAAATACAAGCTGACCACACAGTTTGATCTCAAGTGATGCCATTGCTTTCCACATTGTCAGAACAGTAGGAACAGTTGTAGAAAGCACTGTACCACCATCTGCTGGCCAGTGTTACTTTTCATTTGAGTCATTTGATGAGCTCATTCATTAATAAAAATGTCTGTTATTGTCCGAGTTGTGGCTTGAAAAAACATTTTCAAAAAAACATGGTCTTATATTGAGTCATGTGATATACTGTATATATGTTTCTTTACATTCCTTTGTGAACATCAGGTCATTATACAGCTTTTATTTAGAAAGAGAAATATAATATTACAGGCTATACTTCAAATGCATTACACTCTCTGCATTACATTGTATTGGATTGGAGACTTTGGGTGGAACATTTAGATTTTCATGTTTTTCATTTTACATATCCTATACGTCATCCTACTCAAAAGCCATAGCACGTTAAGAGAGGTTGTAAAAAAAATATTGATTTGGCTCCATTTGTTTCCTCTACAGTGTTTAGTCCCTGCTGTCAAGAAGAAAAACACTCACACATTGATGCTTAAAGGTGAAGCTGGTACATGATGAATGTTGAACTTTGTATATCTTAAAGTGGTACAAATATATCATCTACTTTTGTTGTGTAGTTTTTGAGTGATTTAATGTCACAGCACCTACAAAATTTATTTTTAACTTCATTTAATTGGAGGCATATCGCTTACACAATTAATGACTTTACCAACCAAACACTCATAGCAGTACCAAAATGAAACAAAAGAAGTGTATATTATAAGGGAGAGGCCTCAAACTTGCGGCCCGCAGGCTACATGCAGCCCCAATCAATTTCATATGACCTACCACTTAATATCAAGTTATGATTTATTTCCTTATTTTGTTTTTCTTAGATTCTGTTTGCATCATAAATACGTTTACATTGTGAACTATTTATTGTTCCATACCAAAACAAAATTCTATGAACTATATTGTAAATATTATTTTGATACATTTTCTCAAAAGGTTTGACTTTTTTTTTCAGCTGAACAGCCCCCAACTGACCAAACCAGACACTCAGTGGCCCCAGGTAATTTGAGTTAAGTCTGTTTGGTTCTGCCAGCTTTGAATGATTTTCTAGTTTATTTTTGGGATCATTTGTTATGTCTCCAACATTCTTCTGTCTTTCAGGTGCCAGAAGATTTCATGTCATGTTACAAAATACATTTAATTAAAAAAAACTGATTTGGTTCTCTGGTTCACAGTCACCCCTGCAGTATCACAGGGTGTTGTCTTCATCCTCGCAGTCTGATGCTGCTCATCTCTTGGCCCTTTTTCCTCCAAAATGAGTAATTTTACAGTTGTTGTTTAGGTAGTGGATTTTGAACAGATTTTGATTTTGGTACAACAGTTCCAAAACTGACTGTCAGCAGGTAGACTTATACAAAATCTAGATTTAAGCTATAGTTTGTCACAGCTTTGTCACCCAGTGGACTTTTTCCAGTATGTGAAGTCTGGCCACAGGCATTTTCAGATACTACTTAATTTGTAATGTTACAAAGCTGGTTGAAAATTGAAAGTTTCTCTTAAAATCTGGTGTTGATGAAATGCAGTAGATGTGATTAATGATCATATACAGAGATTCAAACAACAGTGGTAGATCAGTTAAAACAAAGCAATACACAATTCACACCAGCTCCGTCTGAAACCTGATTTTCCTAGAGTGCAAATCTAATCTCTGCTGACTATCCTGGCACACTGGGCTTAATTAACTTGCTGTGGCATGTTTACTGTCAGACAACTGGCTTTACTTTGCTTTTGATAAATGATTGACTCCCCTCAGGGGTAAAGCAGCAAACAAGCATTGGCTGAGGAAAAGTTCTGATGTTCCCTTAACTCTCGGGGAAAATTATAAAATAAACATCATGAAGCAAACATCTATGGATGTGATGGGATTAGGTATATCAGTGTTTGTCACTAAGAAGGAAAAGCATTTTTTAGATAATGTAGCTGAATAAACAATGTCTATGTTGTTGTGTAATTCTTCTAGTTTTAAACAGACCTCCTGATATATTCACCAGACCAAGAACCATGCCTTGCTGTGGATTTCAGGGTTTGATGACAGAAGACTGATGAGATACAAGGAAAAAGATTTCTATATCATGTGTGTAAAGTAATTAGTTGAGACAAATATACAGACAGACATACATACTATGAGTGCTCAGCATTCCCAACTGCATTTCCTGGAGAAATACACATGGTCTACATTAGATATAGGTCTCATCACTAGCTCTTGCAAATCAACACATTTTGTTGATTTGACAGAAGACAATGCTGATAGTGTCTTGGAGAATTTGACAGTGCAGGTCACAACAAGTTAGTGCAAATGACTACACTGACTACACAGTATCAGCATATTATGATTCCCTTTCTATATTCAATATATTTACACCAGTATTGTTCAGTGGCACAATAACAGCTCAAAAGTGCATCATATCAGTGTCTTACCATATCTTGAGAATTTTCATTATCATTATAGCAAAGGTTAGAAACTATCCTCTTGCCCAGTGGGTGGTAAAATGTAACCTGAGCTGCAAAGAGGTTTGTCAGCCAATCTCACACTGTATTCATTTTCTGGACGATGGAGGAAGTGACTCATTTTGACAAGTCATTGTGAGCAATAAATACAGGTGTCATATTCTCAACACAAGCCAGAACTTCTTATGAAACTGTTACACCCTTTTCTTCCGACTCCACTGTAAACAGAAAGAAAATGAGGTCATGAAATAAAGTGCAGGCCACATCAAATGAACTTGGTCTTTAAAAGCCATCTTTGAAAATAGGGGGAAACAGACTGACATTTCATCCTAATGGTTGCGTTACAGGAAAGGTCAGGTGGTCAGTATACGAACAAAGATTCATCTTTTTGGGACTCATAAATAATCCAATCCAGTGGAAATTTTAATTGAAAGATGGCTATTAGTTTTTGAAATGTCAGACACCCTCCAAAATAAATATCCTCTGGGGAACAGTAAGTTCAACTTCATTCAAATACAACTATCCTTGTAAAGATTATCTTGCTCTTTATGCAAAACAGGAAGGGTGGATGGTGAAATCAACCATCTGGCTAAATTCAGTGAATGTTATTAGGATAGCCATGTAGGAAGGTTCCAAATTTCACCCTTTAGCTGATTCAAGCACTATTTGACCAAACAACTCCAATGTCAACAGTTATTGATCCTCCTTCCAGATGGAAGAAGAGATTAAAAAATAAAATCAAACTTGAGGAATAATACAGTGAATCACAGTAAACATACACAAAGTCAACTGTATTTCAAATGTATTTATTTATTTAATTGTTCAAAGGAGGGAGAGTACAGTTTAAACATAAATTTTAAACCATAAACCATTTTAAACCATATTTTTTTAAACCATAAACCATTTACCATTTAGATTACAGATTACAGCCTTAAGAAATTGTTTTGTTAGTCTTTTTGGTAACACCAAAAGTCAGTTTTGAAATATTATGTAAGTTTACAAACAAACGTCGGGGACATTATGATATATTTTCATTTGTGTGTGTGAAATTTCTCTTACCAAATTACTAAATTGAAACTAAAAGCAGTGGCATGTTCTTCATGCCCAAAGTACATAACAACATTCTTACATGCACATTCTATATTTGTATTAATTTTACACTATAATTTTACAATACTGCCAAAACATGTATTTTAAGTATGTCCAATGGTAAGAAATACGGTGTTCATCATTAGAAAAACTAAATTAGTTATCTGTTTGAAGTATAATTTGTTGAAATATAGTGTGTGTGTAAAATCCTGGCCTGTACTTCTTTGACCTGACTATGTTCTTTTTAATGTTCTTTGATTTATCTCATTTGGAAATGCGCTCCATGTGACGTCAGTGGGCTGGGATGACGTCAGAGACGGCCGCCTTACAAAATGCCACTTGACATGACGCAGACGCTCAGTGAACAGTCTTTCTCCTCCGGGGACGGTAGCTGCTACAATTGAATCGTCGTGTTTCAGCCGTTTTATCTCAAAGTCTCATTGACTTTAACTCTACCGTTGGAGCCCCCTTTACTGTCTGTATTTATTAATTTATTTATATATCGGTCTGTAAAGACAACAATAGAGCTGACGGTCCTTTTGTAAAGGTAAGCTACGAGGCTGTTTTTTCCTGCTTGGCTAACGTTAGCTAACCGGTCGGTCGAGTAGTAACTTTGTTTTTGGTTGTTTTTCGCCGCATACGAAGCGGCAAAATGTAAAGCTTCGGTGTATACATTGGCGTTTTCGACGTTTGACAATAATGTCTCATAACGGTTTTGGGTTCATAAAATCCTTTGCCGGTGCCTATAAGTTGTTCAACGCCTGCTAGCCATCCACCGGCGGCCTACATCCCTGTGTCGACTTCCGGTGTCTGAACAAAGACCTTTTAAAATTAGCTGCTGTTTCCTCGACATACACCATTGTTTAATATCTGAATTTACACACATTTCCTCTGTGCTATTGATAGAAGCAGTGATCATTAAATATTTAAGTTTTTATATTATCGATGGAACATAGACGTATAAAATATCTGTATTACGATTAGCTTGTTTGTAATAGGATCTGTATTAAAGAATGTTTTTTTTTTTTTATGGACTTCGACTAGAAGGGTGGACGTCCTTTATGATCTAGGCAGGACGCATATGTGGTCCAGGTTGTGTTTCGAAATCCGCTTCTCCCTCGGGTGGTGTCTCCCGAGCTTCCTCTTCAGCGTTGTCCTGCACTAACGGGGGTGGATTTAGATGATACAGTCAGGTAATCCGGGTCGGCGTTAGGTTATGATTAGGTGAAGTGGTAGTGATTGATGCTTAGGTTAACGTGACGAGAAGGACAAAGCAATTAAGAAATGAACGTCGACACATGTTCTCCATTGTTGTGTGCTAGGCTAACCTATCCGGCTCATATCCTTGTACGAACACGTGTTTGCGTTCATGTGCTTAGCAGTTAAAATCTGCTGAATAGTTTATAAAAATTAAATCCAACCCTTAAGATGTCAGTATCACTTGGTTATAGTATTTTAAGGATCACTAAACTGTGGCGTTCACATGCCTACAAGTAGTTGTAAAACACCTTGAATTCAGCTTCCTTAAGATTTTAGCTAATCTATTGTCTTTTTTCCTTCTAGGTCCTTCTTTCCTGCACCATTCCCAGTCATTAATTCTTTTCAGGTATTCTTTGTCAAGCCGCCAAAGTGGAGAGTGTCGTTGCAACAGGGGGTCCTTCTCGTTTCAGGTATTGCACATAATCATACTCTTGTGCGTGAGAGACACACTACCAGTCAAAAGTTTGGACACACCTTCTCATTTAATATGGTCCAAAGATGTGTCCAAACTTCTGACTGGTGGTCTGTGTATACGTATTAGTGAAAACACTCTTAACGGCTCACATTTAAAACTTGGGGTCTCAATTTATATGCAGAGTTTAAGTATTACCTTTTTTTTTTCTTTTTGGTATCACAGTGTAGGGGGAGGAGGTGGGGGTGCACCTCAGCACTATCCCAAGACTGTCGGCAACAGGTGATTTATTTTAAATTTTTCCCATAAACTTTCCATTGTTTGGAACAGACAGTCATTAGTTATTTAAATCCATAAGCCTTATATTTTTACCTTAATTTTCATTCTTCCACGGGTGGTCTGTCATTTCATCTGGGAAAAGTGGTGCCTCTGATTGTATCTTTTAAACATTCTACACCTTTTTTTTATCTTGGTATTTCTTGGTTCTGTACAGGGAAGAAATGTCTTCACCAGTGACACAAAAAATGTGCATTGTTTTTAAATGGTTAATTGTTTGAGTTGTTTCAACAAAAAAATTGTGCTAAAAGTGCGAGCTTTTTTCCCCACACACTTCAAGCTTCTCATTTTGTGAATTGAACTGAAAAGCCTGTGATTTGGTGTTTTGGGTTATGATGTTTTGCCACTGTTAAAATCAAAACAGCAATCTGAGGATAACGTCATTAGTTTCAACCTTGGCCATTTAATTGTTTTGATATGTGAGAAACATGTACATGTAATCTGCTTTGGTCGGACGGCATGCAGTTTTTATTACCTCAGGTCACACATGATAAATGCTCGATAAGCTTAAAATCATTAAACATATTAACTACAACAGTCTTGTAATTCAAGAATTGTAATTATGAAAGATTAAAACAAATTGTGTTAAACACTTCATTGATAATTTTATATTTTTTAAAACTTTGCAATAAATTGTAATGTTTTTGTTACTCATCTGCATCTTGAGGCCAGATACTGTATATGGTTGCATTTTCCCATTGAAGTATCTGTATTGTCTCAACTAGCTGTATTTTGTATTTATTACAGCGAGTTCCTGGGGAAACCTCCAGGTTCTAGCCTTCAGAGATGGGTACCTTCTCGATGCACTAGACGAGATGTCAATCCCTCCAAAGAGAACGGGCAAAATGACACAACCTTCCGGAAAGTGAGAGGGTAAGTTTCTCTTAAAATCATTTCAGAGACACTGATCGTGTACCTTTTCGATTAGGTGGTAACCCAGGGCTTGGAGAACACCTTTGAAATTTAACTGTGGTAAACAAAATGACAATTAAAAGTACTGTTGGTGCAGTACTATTGTTTCGTGTGGGGTTTTTTTTTTTTTAACAATACCCTTATTTCTCTGCATTAGCATCCTTAATAAGCTGACTCCTGAGAAGTTTGACAAACTATGCCTGGAGCTCCTCAATGTGGGAGTAGAATCAAAAGTTGTCTTGAAGGGAACCATCTTGTTGGTGAGTTATATCTTTGACCTTCTTTGCCTGTCATTGCCCTGACCCGTTACAATGGAGACATAACCTGTTGTTTCTGTTTATATAGATTGTTGACAAAGCCCTCGAAGAACCCAAGTACAGCCAGTTATATGCACAGCTATGTCTACGCTTGTCTGAGGATGCACCAAACTTTGAAGCTCCATCAACAGAGTCAACAAGTCAAGCAACACAAAAGCAGAATACTGTAAGTTTGTTTGATAGAAAGGATTTACCGATGTTATGTTATGTGGATGTATAGATTTAAACAGATTTAAACTGTTTTACAGACCTTCAGAAGGCTTCTGATTTCCAAGCTTCAAGATGAGTTTGAGAACCGTGCCAGAAATGTTGACCGTAAGTGTAATGTTTGATATCCATGGTTGGTACACATTTTTTCAATTTTTTTAATGCTTCAGTTGTTCATTCATTATCTTATTTGTAGTCTTTGACAAACATGATGGCCCACTCACCCCTGAGGAGGAGGAGCAACGTGCTATTGCAAAGATCAAGATGCTGGGCAACATCAAATTCATTGGTGAACTTGGTAAACTCAGCCTTATCCATGAATCCATCCTTCACAAGTGTATCAAAACAGTAAGTCTCATTGAATAACGTAAGTTTATTTATGATCATAACAAAAAATTGCAGGCTGCTTGACAGCATCCTGTGTAAGAAACGGGAAGCTCTTATTAATTTTTTTTTTCTATTTTAGCTCTTGGAGAAGAAGAAAAGAGTTCAATTTGTGGATATGGGGGATGATTTGGAATGCCTCTGTCAGATAATGAAAACAGTGGGACCTAAGCTTGATCATGAAAAGGCCAGGGTGAGTATATGTAAACATCCATATTAGTCTCATCCTGAATTTCCTTTGAGCTTATTTATTAACTGTAACACTCCTTTTCAGTCTTTGATGGATCAGTACTTTGGTCGCATGAAATCCTTAATAAACAACAAGGACCTGCCTTCGAGGATTCGTTTCCTGTTGCAGAACACAGTGGAGCTGCGTGAAAACAACTGGGTAGCCCGCAAGGCTTATGTTGACAACGGACCAAAGACGATCAGCCAAGTTCGTCAAGATGCAGTTAAGGTTAGTCCAACCCATTAGTCCCATTTAGGGTGACCTGTGTTTCCATTTATCACAGACTGCTCAATACCAGGGCCCTGGTCTTGAAGTGCATGTATCCATAGATGCTGTTTTGTCTTTGTAGGATTTGGGTGTTTTTATTCCACCTCCAAATGATGCAATGAGGAATGACTACTTCATGGACAGTTCCTCCTACCTGCCAACGAGGATCAAGTTTGATCGAGAAATGCTCGGTGGGCTGGCTGATATGTTTGGACAAATGCCCGGTAAGTCACTTCCTTTTTAAAACGGTTAAACAAGTCTCCCTGTTTTCTGACATGACTGAGTTGTTGGCTTAATTATATTTTTTACTCTGCTGTTGTGTAGGAAGTGGCATTGGTACAGGTCCAGGAGTCATTCAGGACCACTATTCACCAACCATGGGGCGTCACCGCACAAACCCACTCTTCAATGGACATATGGGAAATGGCAATGCTTCACACCAACCTCAGTTTGAATCAGGAAGCAAACCTTTTGTAAAAACAAATCAGGTATATATTGTATTGTACTTGAATTTTTTTTGGCATGCTAATTATGTTTATTACTAACACTACTGTAATATCTTATTGACAGGGACAAAGTTCACCCGTTTTCAACCATAAACAGAATCACTCAGGTCCAATGCAGTCTAAGGATATGACCTCACGGTTCAGCAAGAAAGGAAAACTTAATGCTGATGAGGTACAACTGTCTCCTATTCTGGTATCATAAGTTACTTTTGAATGTTCATGTAATCTTGGCCCCCTTCATATAGGGTTGTATTGGGTTCAAATAAATCCCTTTAGTCAAGACTTGGGGAGTAATGTTTTTAACTGTCTTATTATAAATCCTGTCTCCCCACCCACCAACCATTTTTAGATCAGTCTGAGGCCAGCACAGTCCTTCATCTTGAGCAAAAAACAAGTGCCAAAGCTGCAGCCACAGATGACCATGATTCCACCAAGTGCCCAAGGTTTAACACTGGGGCAGGTAAGACATTTTACAGTGGACAAACTGAAATTGGCATGTTACATGTTTCCAGGAAATGTGCACTTATTTGGCCTTTTCTTTAGTCTCCTCAGCTTGGCTTGAAGACCAATCCTCTTCCTATTCAGGAAAAGCCATCAAAGTCGGTTAAAAAAGCTCCTCCGACAAAGGAAGAGTTGCACAAAATGACAGTAAGTTTCTCACTGTTCGCTCTTGTGGCACATGAATTGTCTTAACACATTATATCTGACTGGTCCTTTTCATTTTAGGAGACACTGATAACAGACTACCTGAATAACAAGAACACTGAAGAGGCATTGAATGCTGTGAAGGACATGAAGGCACCCAAGTACTTTTTGTCCGAGATACTGAACAAGATTATAATTCACTCTCTTGATCGTTCAGATGAGGATAAAGAACATGCCAGCTCCCTGATCCATGCACTCTGCACAGAGGGCCTCGTCCCTGGTGAAAACCTGATGTTGGTCAGTCTTGTAACACTTAGCCTTTTTAGGGCCTGTCAGAATATACATCATTCATGAAAGTGTGTAGATGTTACTTTATCTTTTGTTTTTGTTTTGTTTTTTTAACAGGCCCTTTTGAGTGTCCTGGAACAGTGTCCTAAGATTGAAGAAGAAATCCCATTGGTGAAGTCATACCTGGCACAGTTTGCAGCACGTGCGATCATTGCAGACTTGGTCAGCATTGCAGATTTGGCCCATCACCTGGAGAATGGTGCACACTTTCCACTTTTCTTGCTCTGCCTGCAGCAGATGGTCAAACTGAAGGACCGCGAATGGCTGGCTGACGTGTTCCAGCAGAGTAAAATCAACATGCAGAAGATGCTGCCAGGTATGTCCATTACACTAATAGGCATGCGGTCCACATATCAATGATTTACGTACAGGTAAGTCTCAGTCTTTTACTACGACTTATGGGTTTTTCCATGTATTTCTGTAGAAATCGACCAGAGCAAGGACAGGATGCTGGAGATCTTGGAGGGCAAAGGTCTCAGCTTTTTGTTCCCATTGATGAAGCTGGAAAAAGAGCTGCTGAAGCAGATCAAAGTTGATCCCTCTCCACAGTCTATCTACAAGTGGATCAAGGACAACATCTCCACTAAACTCCACACTGACAAAGGCTTTGTCAACATCCTCGTTACCAGGTACAGCAATCAGTTTTTATTTATATAGCGCTTTACAACATCTGCCAAGTAAGCCATAGTGTTTCACATGAAAAGGGAAAAAATTACAATAAGTTAGCAGAAATAAAATGGACAAAACAGTATATTAAGCCAATAAAATTAGAAAATGTATTGTAAAATCAATGGTGTTTAGAAAATAAAAGATCAGAGGGAAAGTGTCACTGTGCTACTGAGTTTCAAAAGCAATTCTAAATAAATATGTTTTAAATATGTTTATTTAAAAAAAAAAAAAAAAAAGCCCAGGTCAGGGATGGAACACAGATCCAGGGGGTAACCTGTTCCACAGTTTAGGAGCAGCAACAGCAGAAAGTCACCCCACCGTTTGCATCTTGACCTGGGTAGAGCCAGTAGCCACTGATCTGAGCAAGATGGAGCGAGGCTGTTAATGGCTTTTAAAAGCAAAGTGTAAAATCTTAAAGTCAATTCTAAAATGAATCGGCAGCCAGTGAAGTTCGTATAAAATAGGGATGACATGTTTGTGCTATGGGGTGTTTGTTAAAAAGCGAGCTGAAAGGCATGGAGGCATGAAAGAGAAGACTGGGCATTGCAGCAGTGCACAGTGACTAACCAGTCTAGTTTAGGGTTTCTGGCAGTGTGTTAATTGCCCTCTCGTCTTCCAGTTTCTTGCAGTATATTGCTTATGAGCTCAATCCTGATGATGATGAAGAGCAGCTTGCAGCACCCAGTAAGGAGCAGCTGGATGAGGAGAAGCAGTTGCTGCTGTCTTTCAAGCCAGTGATGCAAAAGTTCCTACATGATCACGTCCACCTTCAGGTTGCTGCGCTCTACGCCCTGCAGGTTCACTGCAATGCCAAAGGCTTCCCTAAAGGTATGTACACTCATAATTCAAGTGCAGGTCTGCTAACTATGGTGTTTTAATGACTGTCACTCCTGTTTTAGGCATGTTACTGCGCTACTTTGTGAACTTTTATGACATGGAAATAATTGAAGAGGAGGCCTTTTTGTCATGGAAAGAAGATATCACCCAGGAGTATCCAGGAAAGGGAAAAGCATTATTTCAGGTACATCTTTAATTAAGACTATTTGAAAAACTGCTTGTGTGTAAAATTAACATCTAGTATGGTTTGAAGTGTATTGTACAGCGTAACTAAGTTGGTTCAAGTTAATTTTTTTTTGTTTCAGGTGAACCAGTGGCTCACTTGGCTGGAGACTGCAGAAGAGGAGGAGTCTGAGGAGGAGGATTACTGAGGAACAAACCAGAGCCATGTTGTCAGGATGCAATTATTTCATTCCCCCCCCCCCATATGTGATCTTCTGTCTAAAATTAACTCCTTCCCCTCTTCCTTATTGATTTTTCAGCCACTGTTACAACTTGTTTGACCTTGAAAGCTTGTCAGATCAAACCAGCTCCACCATCTTGTATTTAATGCTTTTCTTTCCCGTTTCCTGTCTGGTTTGATGTCGTTAAATAGATGTTTTATACATTTCAATCATCTTGGGTTATGCGTTCTTAAAAGTTGGGCAACATTTTGCAGAAAATGTGCCAGTGCTGAAAACTTGACCCATTTTTATCAGGAGTCACCAAGTGCTGCTAAAACTGTTTACAGAAAGTGAAAAGGCTCCAACAAACAGCAAAGAGGCTTTTCCTCAGTTTTATCAGCATGTGTTAGTCAGTTTTTAGATGCACTTTGCTCAACATCATGAGTCGTTGCAATAGTGAACTACACTTTCCTTGATTTTTGTCAGTCCTGTTTTTTAGATCCCTTGGTAATAATGGTTTTCTTGTGCATGAAACCAGGCCAGTTTGTCTTGAATCAAATCTTAACCAGGTTATGATGATTCAGTAACAATAATGGTCTGTTTTTATTTGCACAGTGTTATTTACAGTTTCCCACAATAAGTTAATGAATCTAGAGTTTTTATAATGTCTGAAACTTTTGTGCTGTTAGGAATGAATCTATGTGGCCTTTGGTTTTTTTTTTTTTTGTTTGGTTTTTTTTTTCTAATTTATCATTTATAAGGATATACCTCTAATGATTCTCAGACTATACTTGAACGGCTCAGTGTCAACACTGAGACAGCCAAAGCTTAGTTTCCTGTACTAGCTGTTCACCACCACGTGAATATTTTAAGTCTGTTTGCCATATTTGTCAAGTTTTTAAATTGTCTTTTTATCCTCAAAATTACAAAGAATGTACTGTATGTGTACACTTAAAATCTTTTGGAGTGACAACGAAACTTTAAGTGCGGGTGTGCAACTACAGATCAAGCTTGAATAAAGTTTAACAGTCAAATCTTTATTTTTTTTGTCCTGAATTATTTAATGTTAACAGCATTTTAGTTTTTAATGTGCCTGTCAACTTATTTCTGAACATTTAATATTAATTATTGAAAAGTACTTAAGTATACAAGTTAAGTTGTAAGATTTAATTTTTGATACTCTACTTTTTGGTACTCTGAGAAACTACACAAGTCAAAGGTTTGGACACCTCATTTAATGGTTTTTCTTTATTTTCATGACTGTTTACATTGTAGATTCTCACTGAAGGCATCAAAACTATGAATGAACACATGAAATTATGTAGTAAGCAATAACTTAAAACATGTTTTATTTTGTAGATTCTTTCAAAGAGCCACCCTTTTTCTTTGATTACTGCTTTTCACACTGAGCTTCATGAGTAGTCACCTAAAATGGTTTTTCAACAGTCTTGGAGTTCCCAGACATGCTGAGCACTTGTTGGCCCTTTTGTCTTCACTCTGCGGTCCATCTCATCCCAAACCATCTCAATTGGGTTTAGGTCAGGTTACTGTGGAGGCCGGGTCATGTGGCACAGCACTCCATCACTCTCCTTCTTGGTCAAATAGCCCTTACACAGCCTGAGGGTGTGTTCGGGGTCATTGTCCTGTTGAAAAGTAAAGGATGGTCCAACTAAACGCAAACCAGATGGGATGGCATGTCGCTGCAGGATGCTGTGGTAGCCATGCTCAATTTTGAATAAATCCCCAACAGTGTCACCACCAAAGCATCCCCACACCATCACACCTCCTCCTCCATGCATGTACAGACCATCCGTTCACCTTTTCTGCATCGCACAAAAACACGGCGGGTGGAACCAAAGATCTCAAATTTGGACTCATCAGACCAAAGCACAGATTTCCACTGGTCTTATGTCCATTCCTTGTGTTTCTTGGCCCAAACAAATTTCTTCTGCTTGTTGCTTTTCCTCAGTAGTGGTTTCTTAGCAGCTATTTGAACATAAAGGCCTGATTCCCACAGTCTCCTCTGAACAGTTGATGTAGAGACGTGTCTGCTACTAGAGCTCTGTGTGGCATTGGTCTGGGCTCTAATCTGAGGTGCTGTTAACTTGCGATTTCTGAGGCTGGTGACTCGGATGAACTTGTCCTCGGCAGCAGAGGTGACTCTTGGTCTTCCTTTCCTGGGGTGGTCCTCATGTGAGCCAGTTTTGTTGTAGCACTTGATGGTTTTTGCGACTGCACTTGGGGACACATTTAAAGTTTTTGCAATTTTCCAGACTGACTGATCTTCATGTCTTAAAGTAATAATGGACTGTCGTTTCTCTTTACTTAGCTGATTGGTTCTTGCCATAATATGAATTCTAACAGTTGTCAAATAGGGCTGTCAGCTGTGTACCAACCTGCACAACTGATTGTCCCAACCCCATTAAGAAGACAAGAAATTCCACAAATAAACCCTGACGGGGCACATGTGAAGTGGAAGCCATTTCAGGTGACTACATCATGAAGCTCATTCAGAGAAGGCCGAGGGTTTGCAGCACTGTCAACAAAGGAATCTAAAATGTAAATAGTCCTGAAAATGAAGAAAAAACAATACATGAGAAGGTGTGTCCCTCAGGTTTCCCTGAGTCAGAAGGTTTTAAGTCTAACTTTAAATACAGTGTCCGCCTCCTGAACTGACACTGGGAGCTGGTTCCTGTCAGAACTTGTGCTTCAGCACTTTGAAATAACTGGAGAGTTTTAACTGACTTATTGGAACATGCAGATAGTGATGAGTTACAGTAACCTAATTTAGATGTAACAAAGGCTTTCAGCATCCTGTTTCTAATTTTCATTAAACTTAATATTTTTGATTTTAGAATCATTATCAGTCAGCTGGGATGCAAACTGGTAGTACTTTTTAGCAAGAAGCATTTGAATCAATTTGATATTGATAATGAAGTTATTAACAAATCATTAAATTCTAAGTTGTCACTGTTGTCTTGTAGCTTTATAAGGGAACCATTTTCCATTTTACCCTTAAAACATGTTCATTTACATTGTGAGTGAAAAACACTGATCATGTAACAAGTACAAATCACAAAGTTGTGTTTATGTAATGGTCGATCTTAAAATGACTGCACCAAATCTGCTCTCTCTTTTTTATTAAACATTTTGTTGACACAGTATGTTTCAAGTCAGCGTCTTGCCTGACTTTGAGATAGAAAATTGAAGTTTACACCTTTTAGTAACACCTTTAACAAAACAGAAACTGACATTTCTAGTGAGACATGAGTAATAAACTGCTAAACCAAAAAGACTTCTCTAAGCTTAGTCAACAAAAGAAATCTCTACTTTCAATATAAAGTTAAAAATTCAGATGTGGAGATTTTTTACACAGGACAAGTCTATGATGAGGTTTTTCAAGGTCTAATCACTATCTGACACATCATTGTTTGAGGCCTCAGGTTCAGAGCCATTGTCAGAGCGGCGTGGGGAGCCCTCATTGTCTGATCCCGCTTCAGATCCCCTGTCAGATCCTCGGTCTGATGCCGCCGCAGGTGAACCGGGCCGAGACTCATCTGATTCGGATCGACTCCTCTTACTCTCGTTGTCTGACTGCTCAGAGTCTGACTGCCGCTGCGCCCTCCTCTTCTTCACCGGCCGGTCACTGCCAGAGTCATCATTGTCCGAGCCTGGAGAGCGACGAGGGCTGCCTGCCTCACTGCCAGAGGGGTTCCTTCCTCCATCTGAGTCACTGTCCGAGGCGATGCGCTTCCTGTGGCCTCCCTCATCTTCAGATCCTGAACCACTTTGGTTTCTGTGTGGTAAAAGTGCAACAATCAATGTGTCAATTTACCATTTCCAGCACCTGTTTGAGAAAGAAATCTGGGCTATGTTTTTACCTGTCCTCAGCTATTTTCAGTCCATCCTCATCTGAAGATGATTCAGAAGAGGAGATAATGGCCTTAGACTTGATCTTTCCTTTGAGAGATGGTGGCAAACGCTCAGGTTTGGGCTAAATATGAAAGATGTAAAAAGCAATAAGTTAGACAAAACATTTTTTATTGTTAATCATAATAAAAGAGAGAAATACTGAAGTATCAAAGAGGACCTTCTCGATTCTCTTGCGTTCTTTGGGTTTACGCTGCTTCTTGGGTCGTGATTCACCTTCATCATCATCACTATCATCATTTCCAGTTTTAGCAGGTCTGGAACACAGGATTGGTCATTATAAAGTGCATTTTTTTTATACTGCATTCAAAAAACACTTGGCTTTCACTGCATCAAAGTCACCTCCTCCTCTTTTTCTTCTTCCTCTCTCCATCCTCGACCTCCTCTTGGTCACTGCCACTTCCACCCTTTCTCCTCTTCTTCTTCACTGGCAGATCCTCATCAGAGTCATCATTGACAAACTCATCCATGTCTCCCACTTTCTTACGCTGTAAAAAAAATAGCATGTTACCAACAATGCATTCAATACAGTTTAAGGTTGTGCCGCAGGGTTCTAACACTTACACGGCCACCGCCACCACCACTGCTGCCCTTCTTCTTGTCTTTTTGAGTTTCCTTTGACCCCTCTGCGAAGGTGAGCAGGTTCTTCGTCTTCTCCACGTATATAGCCCTCTGCTCCAGGAGTTTCTTCTGTTCCTCTGCCTCTCTGTTCCTTTTTTCTTCCTAACAAAATTTAAGGGTGACAAGCCAGACAGTTCATGCCAAACATGAAACCATGTTATGGTGAGCCATACTGTTAGATGGTGACATTATAAATTACCTGTTCCTTCATCAACTGCTGGCGCAATAAGTCCCTCTCCTGCTCCTGTTTGGCTCGAAGCTCTTTCTCCTCCTCATCTTGCTTTCTGGCTCTTGCCACGTGGTACTGAGCCTGACTCAGCAAGTCAGAGCACTGCCTGCAACCCACAACAGATCCATACCAAAGTAATATTATATCCAATACTACAAAAGCCCAATAAATCACTGTAATTTGAACTAAGTATAACGTTTAGGAGTATTTATTGACACTTAATACACTACCCATAGGTATGCTTGTGTATGTGCATAATGAATTTAAATATAAAATGATTTGGTTTTCGTAGCCTTGAAAAAGCCTTTATGTAATTGAGGCAAGTGCCTTGCTTTACAGAAGCTGTCATGCGTTTGTTACAATCTGCAGTCTCACCATTAGATGGAATAAATTCTTATACACTGAACATGTAGAAGTGGCTCTAAATACTAGTGCCATTAAAGCGACCCAATGTAGGATTTAAAAACATCAAGTAATATCTCAAAAATCATTTTGATGGTATATCAATTTACAACAGGGTGAATGGCACCTCTGTCAAAGCCTGAATAGGTCTGCATCATCTACCTTGGCACTTTGAAACTTTTAGTTTCAGGTCCATGCCACAAAAAGAACTCTAACATTCTACTTTACAGGCTGTGTGTTAGGCCATGTTATGGAAGTCATTTTCTCCTCTCGTTCATAAATCAATGATTCATGTTCTTTTGTCATTTTTTTTTTCAAAAGGGGTTAGTTTTTGTTTCTAAAATATTGAAAAAAAGTGGTAATCATGGTTGTATAAAATGCTATAACGCAGGCTACTGTACTTGGTCAGAAGATATGGTTATTTATACATTAGAAGTCCTGCTTCAGAGTTCCTACATTCTGTTACTTTAAAGTACACACAAACCGTCAGGAAAAATTCGGACTGACCTTGCCTCGGAAGCAGCAAGAGCGAGGTCAAACCTCATTTTGTCTCCGGCCTTGCTAAGGTAGCTGAAATATCTGTGTGAGGAGGAGGCAGAAAAGAAAAAGGAATAACTGGATGAGGAAAATAAATGAGACTCTGCAGAGGACAACCGCAATCATCAGAGTGGTAATGTTTAAATCAAATGTGTGATGTCAGTACCTGTGAGCCAGCTCAAGCTCTTTGACAGCACTGAGCACAGCCTTTAAGTTGCTCTTCTCATCTTTCAGCACAAGAGTGGCCAGCCTCTGAAGCACCAGGGCCACATTGAACATCAGCACTGTGTCACTGGGTGCCACATGTCGGGCCTTGTTTGAAATGCATGAAAAAGACAATGTTACACAAGCCTAGTGTAGAATAAAACATGTTTTTTCCCCTCTGTATTTTACCTTCAGTAGCATCTGCTTGCACTCCTGGAGTTTACCACATTTGAAAAGCGCTCTTGCGAGGTACAGCAGCACCTCAGTGTTCTGGTATTTGTAAAATTTCTTCAGGCAGTTCTCATACTGTGGAGCAGTAAAAATATTTTACTGTATTTCCCAGACCAAAGTCAACAAATGTTTTCAAATGTTTATCTCAAATTAGCGTCTTACCATCTGCACAGCGCTGATGTACTGCTTCTGTTCAACGTAGATGTGAGCCAGATTTAGCCAGACGTCGCTGATGTCTGCTGTGGCCTCCCTCACCTGTGCAAACACATCACGAGCCTCTCTGAAGTAGCCCTTGTGGGCAAGGACAGCACCTGGACAAAACAATGTATTATGTGCAGTGTTATCATTTACATACTAATGAACGAACATAACAAATGCTGGAAAAAAAAAAAAAAAAAAAAAAAAAAAAAGCTGTGTCAAAAAAAAAAAAAAAAAAAAAAATGCTGTGTCAAACTATGCTGACCAATGCCATTAGCAGCATAGAGGTTCTTGGAATCATTTCGCAAGACTTGTTTATAAATGGCCAAAGCTCGATCCTGATGTCTCTTTTCCTGTCAAGAAAGAAACACAGAGCTCCTGTTACATACAACATTTCACCAGTGAGATTAAGACAGTTTTAATAGGTTGGGAAAAGATGAGATACAAAAGTGCTGCTAGTCACTATCAGGTGCTAATAAAAAACATTTCTGTATCGCATAAGACAATAGGTTAAATAGTTAGTTTAAAGGAGAGTTTGATTTAAATTGAATATACTACCAATAAGTACATTTGTAAGAGTGCATAATAAGTGTTAAGTCTTTGTAATGATAGAATAAGTACTTTATATGTAATTCAGCCAAGGACCTTGATTTATGGAGAATGCCAGCAAGTGATGATTCACATTGAGGCAGATGCTTAACACATAAATGAAAAAAAAAAAACATATTTTCTGATATGGGAGCCACTTTACTTCCCTGACATGCTTAAAAAAGGGAAGGATTACATCTAAGTAATTCTTACACAATGGACCTTGAAAATTCACACCATCTCCACCAAAACATTCTATCAGTTTCCTCATTTAATTTGTTAGGAGTTTTGTTAAATAAAGCTATCTGCACCTTCTCTCTGTCTCTGGTTGGCTGGTGCAGTGTCTGCAGCCAAACATTTCCCAGAGCCAACATAGAGTAGGTGTCGTTCTGTGTAGACGGTTGCTTCAGGATACGTTCGAACTTCTTTTGGCCCGGCCCCCACTCCTGTTTGGCCAAGTGAAGGTTTCCAATCAGGGACCAAGCGTCCGGATGATCCTGCACCACACAGACCAAACACCAGCATCAGACTTTATCTGTCATTGTTAAAATATTATCATAAAAACAGATGAACAAAGTACCTGATTAATCTGTAGGGCTTCTTTGAACCAGTCTGATGCTTCATAAAAGTTTCCTTTGTCTCGGGCCATCGCTCCAAGACGCAAATAACCTGTAAGCCAAAAGATGCCAATGATTTTTCAGAAAAGAAACCTCAACCCTTCGTGGTTTCATACTATCTTTGCTTATTGTCTGTCATGCTTACAGTCCACGTAGTTAGGATGCTCCCTGAGAATGTTTTTGTAGAGTTTCTCAGCTTCGTGGAATTCACACATAGCCTCATACAAACGGGCCAGATTGTAGGAGGTGGTGACAGAAATGGCATTGTAGTAATGCTCGTCGTGCTCTCCCTCAGCTTTGGCCCGATCCAGAGATGCCAGGAAATATTTCTGTAGGAGAAACGCACATAACCTCAACTTTGTAATGGCACCATTGTTCATGCTGAATATATTGTCTCACATCCTTTATGATCATCAAATATTAATGAGAATTGTGCTGTATTTACAGTATACATCACAATTGTGAAATTGTGATGTATACTGTATATTTGATATTAATGAAATAATCATTAAGTAAATGTGGCTACTATCGGGCTGGTGTGTGTAGTTAGTTACCTTGGCCTCTCCCAGATTACCCAGTCTGAAGTGAAGAGCACCAAGGTTGTTGAGAATCTCAGGAGGAACATCAGCCTGTACCTTCTCCTGCAGAATGCGAGTGGCTGTGCCATAAGCAGACAGTGCTCCTTGGATGTCAGTCTGCTCCAAGATCTGAGCTAGTTCAATCCATGCCTCCACATCATCTGGATACTGCTCAGTTACCTTCTTTAAATGACCCTTGGAAAGCAAAAACATCGACATACATCCAGGTTAAAAATTCTCTAATGAGAATTTGACATGCTTTAAGTGAGAGAGCACATACTTTGGCAATGTCTCTCTTTTCCTGATCATCAGACGTTGCATAGAGAGATCCCAGGATTTTCATGGTTTCATAGTTGTTGGGGTAGGCCTTCAAAACTTTTTCAAAGCACTGTGCTGCATTTTCCTTGTCTCTTCGGTACACATACATCTGTCCCAAACCAAAGAAGGGCAACACAAAGGTGGACGAGGCAAACTGAGTGGCCTGGTAGTAATACTGAAATGCTTGGTCGTAATCCCCCTGGAGAGAAAAGTCAAAATTTTACAGATGCAAATTGTTAACAAAAAAAATAAGCAGTATGCTGGCACATGGCTGTAGTGGATCTTACCTGTACGTGAAATGAGCGAGCTAACTGGTAACAGCTCTCAGCCTGCATGGCTTCAACTTCAGTGTTATGGAAAGCATGGAGGGCCAGATGCTGCACTTTACTATAGTCCTTGAAATACACACCACATAGTCATGAGTAAGGGCTCAAAGACACATATTTAGATTTGTGTCAGGATTTTAAAGGTTAACAGACCTAGTGCTTACCTTTTTGAAGAAGAAGTGGTTAGCAAGGTGGTTGAGCACCATGGGGTTGCTGGGGTCAATGGTATAAGCCCTCGACAGGAGCTGCACTCCATTCTTGATGGAGTCTGCCTCCTTGTTGTTGAGCTCCAACACTGCCAGACCAACAAGAGCTCCCACACACTTTGAATTCAGCTCGAGGGCACGACCGAAAGCTAGACGAGCCTTCTCCAGTTTGTTCAGCTTGACAAAACAGTGACCCATCCCCAGTCTTACCTCCGCTTGTAAGAGACAAAGATAAAGTGATAAAGATAAACTTGTAACACATTTGTGTTCAGATGTATTTGTCAACAATATTTGCAAAACAGAATTATACCAGAGAAGTATTTCGTCTATTACTAAAATAATCCATTATCTAATAGACAGAAAAACATTCTGCAACAATTTATCATTTTCCATTTTTCAAACATGCATGCCAAACATTGTATAATGCATTTCTTTGCCTGTTTGAAGATGTGAGCCTTTGCATTGATAAGATCTTTTGAAAAATTCTCCTGTAACCAGGTTTTACCTCTAATAATATTAATGAACAGTCTTTACAGTGTGTTCACATTTTTAACACCACATACAACTAACAGTAATCAGCAAATACCAACAAAAATATTTTGAGACCTACAAACAACATGTTTTGTTTGTACGTATGAGTTTTAAATAAGCATTATTGTAAAATAAGCCTTAGCAAATACGTATCTTTGCCAAGGCACAGCCCCTTTTATCTTTGCAATCCTGGAGACATTAAATGTTTATGATGAAAGATTTTTATCAAATAAATATAATTTCAAATAATAAATCTGGCCTCTATACTCATGTACTGACTTGTCCATTGTACAAGTAGCTGCAGCAAAATTAATGTGACAAGTTGTTTACCTGGACATCCGGGATTTGTACGTAAAGCCTTTTTGTAGTATGCTAGTGCTCCTCTATAATCCTTTTTATTAAAGGAGATGCAAGCTTTACCTGTTGAACAACAATAATGTGAAATTTCAGTCAATCACTGTAGTCAAGACAAATCACTGTCACTTTTATATTTAAAAGATTTTACCAAGTAAAGCAGGGATGTTATTGGTGGACTGATTGAGGACAAAGTGGAACTGAGCATCAGCCTGGTCCATCTTGTCTCCTTCCAGCAGACAGAAACAGGCTCTTCCCAATAAATGGTTCTGAGTGACACAAGAGCATATAGCAGTTAAATACTGAAGCCACAGCAGTTTTGGCTGATCATCAGCTGCTCTGATGGACATATATTCTTACCTGATCATACATGATGATCTTGTCTGCCATAGTATACAGCAGTGTGGCCTGTGTAATTAGCTCTTTTTTGGCATCTTTGTTTTTCTCTTTACGTGCTTGCTGGACATAATAAGCAGCCAATGTGTCCAAACAGGTCATCTGGTCTTTCTCATGGTCTCTGTAGTCCAGGTTTCCATCGATGCGAGCTGCTTCTAAAAGCTTGACAAAATCTTCTGTTTTGCCCTGCTTGTAATACTCCAGCTGCAAACAACAAATGGACATTGCTATACATAAAAACCTTTTGATGCATGTAATGTGTTAACTTTCTTTATGATACTGTCACTCTAAACAATATTAAGAGTCTGGCTCCAGTGACTCACCGCCAAAGCAATCCATATGTGCAGCTGTGTATGTTCCTGTTTCAGAATACTGATGACCTCATCTCCTTCTGGCAGCTGGTCAAAGTCAAGCTCAATAACCTGCAAGGGTGCAGTTTGTTTACATTACTATCAACATCTGTAAACAAAGCTTGTTTAGAACAAGGGCTTTGTAAAGGTTTTACAGCATCACTTAATCTGTGGCAAGTATCCTATCATCTCTAAGTATTAGGGTGGGGGAAAATTGATAATGTAAAACATCGACACAGTGAAAACATTGCAATCATTTGTGTGGCAATATTATATTGCTTTTGATATACCAAGTATGTTTTTAGCATGTGGTTTTTTTTAACTAATGTTACAAATAAAACTTAAAAGTTTTTGTGCACTAGCATGAAAAACTGCTTCACTCCAGTAAAGCTGCTGTGTGAGTATATTGCACTATTAAGAATCAACATAGCCATGTTATTCGAATGGAAATAATGTTTGTTCTTTTGTACAATGTCTGCATCAGATGCTTACTGTGTCCGAGTGTCTGTTACACAAAGCAGAAAAAAATATACTATACACTTACAGCGTTGGTTTTTCCTAGTAATTGTACTTCGCTTAAAGTTAAATGAAACATAAACTGATTCGTACTATTATTTAATCACACCAACTTTACATGTAGTGCCTGTAGCCATTGTAGATGACTGCATTTACTGAGAAAGACACCTGCGTCCACGTTAACTAACAAATACACGTTCTAACAAAGTTCCATTAAATAGCAGACACAGACAACATTTATATGACTTAAACCCAGAGCTAACAATATTTGCACGTCCGACTTTTCTGATTCGAGACGCATGAGTGTTTACATCACACGCCACTAAAAGATCCACAGACCATTAATCTAGCTAGCGTTAGCATCAAGGACACGTAGCGCGCGGCGAGATTCATTTCACACATAAACACCGTTTTAAATATGTTTTTACCTCGTCGGTGTCCCGCAAAGGGATTTCAATGGAGCCTCGAGACATCGTGACTGACGAAAAACGCTCCTGAAATCAGATTTATTAAGTGAAAACTATCTGCTCTCCGCTGTGTAACAGTTGTTACTTCATGCTTCCGATAGGAAACAAATAAATGTTGGAGTGCAAACGAATTTGTGTCCGGCCAGAAAAAGAGGCAACCTCTGGTTCCTCGGAGACATGGAAGAGGTACGGCATTGGTGGAAACGCGGTTGTACATGGCGTTTATATTGTTTTTACTTAAGTATCAGTAAAGTGTTTAAAGTGAGAAAACAGCATACACATTGCCAGTCTAATGTGCTGTCGTACATTATAAAATAGTATCAAAATGCGGACACAGTCATGTTTAAGTCGCACTGTTGTAGCGGGTTCAGTTGGTTTTTTAAAACAATTTTAAATAAAGCAGCTGCTATCTATTAATTAAAGGGACGTTTGTCTGTCTGTCTGTCTGTATCGCTGGACAGGCGTCCAAAGGCAAGAGTCCTTTGATGACTTTGAACAAAGAAACGGAAGCAGTGTAAAACAATGTGCTCGTGACGCGTTTCTTGACACTCTCAATTCATTTCTCATGGGAGGAAAAACAACAATCATGAAAACAGGATAACAGTAGTTGGAAATGCTGACACATCATTCCTAAATAATTATGCTAACCACCTATTAAATTGTGATTTTTGATACATTGAATCACTGAATGTTATGCTGTACTTGTATTGCCTATGTGGTTGAAGAGTTTAATGAAGAAGAAAGTGTCATGTTTGTAAACTCTAAAATATCTGATTAACTTTGTAAAGGAACCAATGGAATTTTGCCATAAATGTAATTGAAAATGTGGGCTAGCAAAAATAGAAAATTATAAAATAATAATGTTACCTGCACA
This sequence comes from Brachirus orientalis, assembly GCA_016785285.1. Lineage (NCBI taxonomy): Eukaryota > Metazoa > Chordata > Actinopteri > Pleuronectiformes > Soleidae > Brachirus > Brachirus orientalis. The sequence goes on from JAFBJR010000172.1 coordinate 4,881,496, forward strand.
TTGTTACCTTCCACTGCTGTTACATAGTAACAATAACTAACCTTTACATTGGCACCAATAGTCTTTCATAGTCTTTTAAGGAAATATAAACATGTGAAGTAAAGAACAGAAGTAGTTTTAGTAGCAAAGGTTTCATTCTAAATACTGTAGATTGAGAATTATTTATTTTAGTGCACACACACTGTCTCGCATAGAAAATGTATTCCTCATTTTGACTGAAATTAAAATTTCGAAAAGGTGGAAGAAATGTTCAGCAGGCATTCTGGACATAAACCAGTGAATTTAAATTTCAGCTTCATTAAACACATGATTGTCATGGAGCTCTGCAGGGCAGCATTTTGACAGAAGTGGAATGAGGTGGGGTGGGGGAGTGGGAGAGTGTGAGGGGAGCTGCAGGTTGTCAGCTGGTTTTGATGTGGGGGGGGGGGGGGGGGATAAATGGGGGGTGGGGGGGGGGGGGGGGGGGGGGGGGGGGGGGGGGGGTATAAGAGCATCTTCACAATGTACTAACATCACAGTGAATTAGTTGAAGACAGGACAACCAGTAATGAAAATGTAGCATTTGTTATTTTTTATTGTTTATGCAACAATTTCTTCAGATGGACTGCCAGGGACTGAGAAGTAAGGATGTATTCAATGATTTGTTTCCTCTAAAAATAATATGGCTAAGTAACTTTTAGAAATTTTTAGCCTCTACTGTGTGGTGACCAATACTGTTTATTAAGCATTGGTCAACATTTCAACACAGTCAATTAAAGTCACCTTTTATTCCTCAGTCTAGGATGATAATAAGTGGATGGACAATATGTAGTACTTTTAAGAGAACCCACTGCATACATGTTTCACTTGACATCTTAGATATTAATTCCTTCATTATTTTTTGCCCATTGCTTGTCTGTCTCTGTGTGAGCAGCATAATTCAAAAAAGTAAACAATAGATTTTGATGCAATTATCTGGCCAGGATCTTTATTATTTATTTTAAAGTTGTTAACCTTGTAAAATAGTAGAGTGTATTGACCTTGTGGAAAAAATCAACACCCTCGGCAGATGTTTGCTGAGTGATATCTCCAGTTTGAATGCACGGTTCTCTTTTTGTCTGTATTTCTATTCTGTGAGACTGTGTAAACAGAGGTGAACTGTATTTAACATTTATTCAAATATCAGGTGATGTAGAAACGTGAATGTCCAGAGACTAAGGAGAAACAAGCACAATGACGGACAGCAACAATGGTATTTGTTGCAGTAAACTTACTTCTTTATGAAAGCATAGTCATACTGTAAATGCATTGTATTGACTTGCTCTGCATGTATTCTTTCCATGTGTGAGGAGTTTGGGAGTCACCTGGTTGTGGGACTGGGGACATGCTTGAGGACAAAAATGACTCAAGTGGATTCTCTGAACATGAACTCCTCGACATCATGTATAACACATGTAATACCTCCAACTCAGGTACACAGGCTCATGTTGTGTTCAACAAAATTGCCTAGTAAGGGACAATATTATTTTAGAAAAGCTTCTAATAATCGCATTAAATGCTTTAATTAATTGAATTAAGTTAATTTATTCCTGCTTCTTTCTCATCTTCAGGAGAAGTGTCAGCCTCCGACATCATGCATTACCTCAAAACCATGACGGCTCAAAGCACAGGGCAGGACAAACTGGCTGCTCTGCAACAGCTGCTCGACCCAGATGGTGAGGACCCACATGTGAGCAGAGAGACTTTCCACTCCACCATGAGAGAGTGGATCACCCAGTGCAGCCAGGGCAGGTGGGCTTACACCGTACATCCATCTAGATCTCTTTGAGTGTGTAATGATATGTTCAATTATCGTATTAAGGCTTTGTCTTGGCAGATTCAACTCATGTATTACTGATGATCTAATCAATCTCTGCTCTGTGATTCCTGTCAGATGTAATGTTGATGTAATTAATTTAGAATGAGTTAAAAATACAAAAACATAATTTATTTAATGCTTAATTGGGAAAACAGAGCAAATACTCAAGAAAAGAGAAAAGTAAACAGAAGAAAAGAAACATCATATGACTCAAGAAGGAAAAATACCATACAGTATGTAGTGTGCAACTGCAAACAGGATGGAGTATGCAATGTGTTCTACTGCTCAAAAGAAACAGTAGTTCACTGATAGGATAAAAGCTTCTTGATTCCACCATCAATTCATTGCTGCTGTATATACCGAACAAATGCTCCCTCAGTCAGATCTCATAGTATTGCTCCACAGAGCCCATTTTAAAGTTGAGGACACAGCATACACATAATGATATTGTTCCTGCTAAAGAAGACTAAACAGTGTTCAGTAAACGGTTTCACTCTGCAGCTTTAAGAATTTGAAAGTTTGATGACTTGCCAAATTTGTTAGGATGGAAATAATAAAATACAAAAGCAGCTAATGGATGGCATCTCATGGCATCTCATGACACTGATTTTCAGTCAACAATAATAGTGATAGTAGTTTTGATTCTAGTTGTTTGTAATCTGCATTTTAAATGATCTCTAGCAACAAAACTGACCTGCTCCTGTGTTTCAGTGCTGATGTGGATGACCGTGTCGTTTCTTGGCCAGACTCATCTAAAGAACCTGTAAATGGTAGGCTATTACTTGAGTCTCGTTCAGACTTCTAAAATGTTTTCGTTTGTTAAAAAAATTCCTGAACTTGTTTTCTTTCAGGGTTGGATTTCTCATTTTCTCAAAGCAAAGCAGCCTCCTCAGAGAGCCACCAGTGTTCCTGGTTTGTTCTTCCTTTCATTTAACCACAGCATGTGTCTTCATCTCCTATAATCACAGCATGATCGCGCTTCACAAAGAACTGTTTGTTTGACCTCAGTGATGGAAAAGACCTGTTTGCCATTGTGGCTGAACTGAAGCACGCTCACCACAAACTGAGTGAGCAGAACAGCAGCCTGCTGAGGACGGTGGCTCAGTGTGAAGACATAAACCTGCAGCTCACTCTTGAGATCACTGAGCTGCGAGCAAAATTGGCCAGGTGAGGGATCAACTCTTTTTAATTTTAATCTAATGTAAGTCCATTGTTTCCTTCTTCATATGAGTTTAACTAAATTTACTCACATTTAGTTAGTGAAACTAAGTTAGTTACTGACAGCTTGAACTAAACAAGTTAAAACATTGTGTTTTGCTTCCAGTTCACCTGCCTAAGCACATCAACAAACACCAAAGTAATGGCACAGTGTGACTTACGTGTGATAGAAAAAGCAAAGCACTGAATTTTCCATTGGTGAATGTATGTTTGAATGTGCCACTGGCAAAACTGCAATGTAAAGCACTTTGAGTCATCATTGAGACTTTCAATATGTAAACGTAGACCTTTTTTTATCAATGTTAGGGTGATGCCAGTTCAAATAGAAATGTACTGTGACTTAATCACAGTGGTCATTTCATTTTCAATATTTTCAGAAAACAACTACACATTTTCAGCACCAGATGAAATTTGTAGTATCTGCACATTAGGAGAAGCAAACATCAGCTTACAACATCTCTTCATTAATAGTTGGAGGACAGATTCATGCGTAAGATCAAAAGAATGCTTACTAGTAAATATAGAGAAGGTTTTCTCTCATTCATGAGGCTTTGCTAGTTCATCCAAGATATAGTAGTCATATGCCCTAGCTGTAATCAGCTGACAGCCAGCTGACTATGGTCTACCAATTACCATTCAGTCACATCCACAATAAATTGCAACCTTTCCTCACTCATTTCTTGCTACGCCAATGCTGCCTCACACTGCTCCAACTAACAAAGCTTTGCTGTCTCCACCTTTCTAGATCAAAGACTAGATCAAATATTTGTAATGTTGTTCTTGGGTTTCCTGCATTGGGGTCTTTGTTGGACTTGGCAATGGCCAATCCAAGGAGCAAACTTAAGAGCTCAGTGCCAATAACTCTAATTGTGTTTCCATTTGTTGCAATTAATTGTTTGATTATGACAAGAGTGTTCTTGACTGAACATTAGAACATTAGTTCTAAATAGAAAGATTTTTAATTATCACGTGTGCAGAGGTACAGAGTAAACATCCTAATTGGCATCAGCAGAGATGGTTAAGGCTAATTGAAAAAGCTGTAATATTGTGTGTGTTTGTGCAGTTCTCAGAGGTCAGCAGTCAGAGTGAGATCCCTGACAGAGGAGCTAGAGGAGACTCGTCATGCATTTAAAGAGGCCCAGGAGAGAGTCACTCGTACCCAGACCAACTGCACCAAACTGGTACATTAAACAATGAAATAATGAAGCTTCATTCTGACTGTTTGATTTATATCCCTATGGTGACCATGTACAATTACACACAATTGTTTTCATCTTCAGAGCAAAGAGGTTGAATGCCTCAAGGTTCACATCAGGAGACTTGAGGACAAGGTACCATAGATCTTACGTGTTATTACAAATGTGTGCACTTTCCTTTTAGAACTTTGGTCCATATCATGCATCAAAACACATTTTCATGTCTGCACAGAATGAAAAACTCACTTTTGAAAGGACGTGTTGTGAAGAGAGCCTTAACAAACTGAGGAAAGTTAACACTGAGTTAAGGGTAAGACCAGATCAGTAAAATACTTAAGTTTCTCCACTTCAAGTTTAAACTGATGAATAAACATCTAAATGTTCATAGGCAGAACTTGAAGAAACCCTGGTTATGTTGAAGCAAAGAGACGGAGAACTCACAAAAGTAAGTCCATCACCCTGAAAAATGAAGAAAAATTGGAATGTGACATTATATTTTGTCTTTAACTAACATTTGCTTTCAAATGTTCCACATACTGTAGAAAGAAGTTCTTATGGATAAAATGAAGAACTCTCATGTGGACAATCACAACATGATCATGGTATATGTTACACTGTCATAAAGCAAAGGAAACACGTGAACTTAAAAATTGAAATTAGCCTATATATGGCTGTATTCAATCATGTTAAAATATTCAAATGCAATTTGACACCAATAAAATCAAGTACAGACGGTGGTCTCATGCACCATAAAATCTTTTAAATTTTGCATGTATTTTTATTTAATTATATGATTCTATGATTTTTGAATGTATTTCACATTTATTCAACATAGCTATTCTGTTGCTGCTTTGCAGGATCTGCAGTCAGAGCTGACAAGATTACAGGAGCATTCACACCAAGTTCTTCTGAGGTATATTTAATTAATGACACTATTTTTTGTTACAGCAGCAGAAGTAATAGAATGAAAGCAAGGCAAATACAACATAAAAATATAACCCTCACATAAAATATAAAGCACTTTATATGCCTTTTATATATTTAAAAAAAAACTTTTTGTATGTAAAATACATAATAGTTTGAAACAACACCTATAGTTTTATAATGTGACTCAAGTGTGTCTTAAGTATACTTGCTGAGAACAAATATACTTATGTGTAAAATAAGTGAAGTGCATCATCATCTATCATATCCCTGTAGTAATTAAAGATATTTTGGGTAAATGAGATTGAACTGCACACATAATTCATTGTTGAATCTTGTATTTTTCTATTTAAACAGAACTGAGAAGCACAAGTTTTTCATGTTTGTACTTCTATAACCGTGTGACAATAAAAATCTTGATTCTTGATTCAGGTACGATCGACACCATATTAGCCCTAAGAGTATCTATGCACCGGATCCTCCTAACCACCGCTCTCTACAGAGTGAGATGCAGGAGCTGCAGCAAGTAGGTTTTCTCACTTTTCTTAGCATATCTCACTGTCGCATTGTTTAGCTTTTGCTGACCGTGTTAAATGTCTGTGTTCTTTACCTGCAACAGCATCACCGAGGTCTGGACGACATTACACACAGTGATGACATTCAGAGCATCATCCACAAGATCAAGAGCACAGAAATAGCTCATCTTTTGCAGAATAAGTATCCTGAGAGGGTGAGGAGCGAACAGGCTATCACCACAGGATGACCATTATCATATGCAGTAATACAGTTTAATTATTCACCCCCCCCCCCACTGGCAAAAAAGTTAATTTCTTCTTTGCAATAAATATTGGTTTTATAGTTAAATAAAGCCAATATTACAAAGTTTTTATCCAAATTCAGAAATAGCTCATCTTTTGCAGAATAAGTATCCTGAGAGGGTGAGGAGCGAACAGGCTATCACCACAGGATGACCATTATCATATGCAGTATCATATGCAGACCATTATCATATGCAGTAATACAGTTTAATTATTCACCCCCCCCCCCACTGGCAAAAAAGTTAATTTCTTCTTTGCAATAAATATTGGTTTTATAGTTAAATAAAGCCAATATTACAAAGTTTTTATCCAAATTCAACACTAAATCCTACTTTCAATGACTACGACAGTTTCAAAATTATTCAAACCCCTGAATAGAACTCCTTATAAGAGCACACATTTGCAAATCATATGGTGCCTCAAGTTGCATCAGGTGTGCTTGAGATAGATCACATCAAATACCTGGATGGATGACGGTTATATTTGATTGCAAATATTGTTAGAAATATGGCCGTCAGGAGAACTGTCCAAAAAGAACAGTTGCTGCTCTACCTGGATGTGGCAGAAAGAGGAAACTATCAGTGCCTGCTACCAGAGTCCTGAGGAGGCAGGTGGTCAAAGACCCTCAACTGACTTCAAAAGACCTGCAGCAGGACTTGGTGGCCACAGGCAATAGGGTTTAAGTTTCCACAATAATGTGCATACTAAACTCTGAAGGGCTCCAAAGCCGTACACCACTACTGACGCAAAAGCATAAGAAAGGTCGGCTCCAGTTTGCTCAAAAATATGTAAATAAGCCAAAGAATTTGGGGATTCTGTTCTGTGGAGCAATGAAACAAAACTGGAACTTTTCGGGCCTATGGTTCAGTGGTATGTCTGGAAGAGGAAGAACGAAGCATATGAAGAAGACCCTGCCTACAGTGAAGCATGGCTCATTGATGCTCAAGGGCTGCTTTGTTTCTTCTGGCACAGAAAACCTGCAGTGTGTGAAGGGTAAGATAGATTCAAGCATCAAGTATCAGGAGATCCTGGGTGAAAATTTCATGCCATCTGTGAGGAAGCTGAAGCTTGGGTGTCATTGGACCTTCCAACAGGACGATGATCCAAAGCAAACGTCAAACTCCACCAAGGCTTGGTTTCAGAAGAAGTCCTGGAAGATACTAGAGTGGCCATCACAGTCACCAGACATTTGCCAGACCCTTTTGAAAATCTCTGCTGGGATTTGAAAAAGGTGGTGCAGCACGCAGACACAAGAATATTAGTGAACTGGAGGCCTTTGCCCATAAGGAATGATTCCTCAGGAACGCTGCCAGAAACCGGTGTCTGCCTATGCATCACATTACAGCAAATCATAACAGCAAAGGGTGCTCTACTAAGTACTAAAGATGCTTCTCATGAAGCTGTTGAATAATTGTGAGACAGCAGTAGTCATGACATTTTGTGTTGAATTTAGAGCATAAAATTACTTTTGTTGAGCTGTTTAAATTGTTCTTGTGTGATTTGTTTAAACAGCTGCTAGTTTGTACATTTTGCCTTAAACCTAATTTTTAGTGAGGGTTGAATAATTTTGTTTGCAACTGTATGTGTGCGTATGAGTCATTTCTTATGTTTCATCTCTCACACACAGGACTCTGCTCCTGTTGAAGCACAGGGCAGGCCTTTTCCTCAGCGCCAGCAGCAACAGGCAAGCATCAAGCAGCAGCTTGTCAATGTGTATGTGAGATTTTTACCTCCTTTTCTCCTGTTATGGTAACAGGCTTGGTTTGTTTGATGTTAGTCTCTGCTCTTAGATGCTTCTACTTGCCAATAAAATGGGGTATCTGGTTTGGCATTTGAGTTTTTATAGGCATCTCTGTTATGAAACCTTTAGTGGTTACTATCTCATGTCCACAAGACTGTAACAGGCATAAGTGGGGTTTTAGTGCCCCTTGGTAAATACAGACATAACACTGTGTAAAAAGAGATGTTTATAAATCTGCGGTGGTGGTTTCAGGCTGCAGGAGCTGGAGCTGCAGAAGTGTGTGTGGGAGGAGAGTGGGGAGAAGGTAGAGGAGCGGTGGAGAGCCTGGGAGAAGGAGCAAAAGCAAAGCCGGAGTGGGAACAAAGCTCAGATCCAGGATGATAAGAAGGAGGCTGTGGTGAACTGGTGGAAAGCTCTCAGCAGAGTGCAGTTTAAGTCCCAGGTAAAAGAAACACAGTCATTTCAGGGGCTCTCTGAGACACAAGAGAAGCTCCAGCTAGCAGAGAAGACGATCAGTGATATGAGGGAGCAGGTCTCCCACCTGCAAGTCTCTCTAAGATCTGCACTGGAGTGTGGCACTGAGCAGAAAAACCGTTTTGTTTGTCATAATGACAAAGAGACCAACACTGAAAGAAAAGAGATAGACAGAGCTGTGGGGACGGAGGTGAAGGATCAGAGAGATGCAGCAGTGATCACAGAGATCACAGGTGGAGTAGCTTCACAGAAGGAGCAAACTCAGCTTCAGGTGACTGCAGACGGAGTCCTGTCAGCCCTCAGGAGGATGGAGTCGATGGTCACCAACGCTCTGGAGACTGCCGAGCTGGTGAGAGAGAGTGAGCAGAGGATGAGTCAGGTGAGAGTGAGAATGGAGACCATTACTCACAGGGTGGAGGAGGCTCTGGGCCGTGCAAGCAACACCGAAGTACAGCTGAATATCCTGGAGGCCAGGTCAACCGAAAAAGCTCCATATCAGGTTTGTTGCTGTTCAGAGTGAAACTGACATTTTATCTAAATTTAAAGCTTTTTAATGGTCTTAGTTTTAAAGGTCACCATCCATTAAAATCACTGAAAATATGTGGAAATTTCATTTACAAAAGAGAAAAGAAGTGACAAATACATTTCACGTAAAATGTGGGGCAAATCATGGACTCTTTGGATTTGCATAAAATTCTTTTAAAAAAGCCTCATTACCTGTGAACTTATTAGACAGAGGTTTCCTGGTATTTAATCACTTACCTCTTAGAACCAACTGATGAGCCCTTATTTTGTGCAATTTTTTTAATAAATTTTTGTGAAGCAGTTTTCTCACTGTACTGCTTTCCTTTTTTCTTTTCTTTTTATGGGGAGAAGTATCCATGTCCTAATCTGCCAGTGCTGCCAGTTGACCCTGTACCAGATGTCACATGTGTCACTGCTGAGTCCAGTGTGGAGTCTGAGAACAGAGACGGGGCAGAGACTCCTCGTCTGTCTCCTCTAATCCCTGAAGTCTTCAAATCTCCACAGCTCCCCATCACTGGTATGATGGCTACATTATGGCATCAGTGTTGTCATAGTTGCCCAGTACACTGTAGGACATATATAAATAAAAAAGCTACTTCCTTTTCAAATGGTAGTCCCCAAGGATGTCTGAAAATAGACTGTGCAGATATTTATATTGAACACAACAGGTGGTACAATAAGAAGGAGCAGAGATTAAGCTCTGAGGGAGTGTGTTCATCAGAAGGGGCCATAGAGGAAATGAAGGGCAGTCAAAATGAATTTTACTTAAACACATTGATGGTCAAATATTTTTTAACTACATTTTATTTCTAACTGGCAGTACATTCATACTTTGAAACTGATTTGAGCCCTAATCATGGTTTTGAGAATCCAAGTTCCCTGTTATTTGTTTGCTTCTGAAGAAGTGAAGAAGAAGAAGTGATTGTGATGACAATTCCAAGATTTGTATAAAAAGTGAACAAAAGAACGTACTTTCTTTAGCAGACTTGGAAAAAGCTTATACTGCATTCACTACGGTTGCAAATAAAGATAATTAATTCAGAAATAAAATGAAAAACTCATTTTACTGTGCACCAAAGCTCTCTTATTAAAGGGATAAACTAACTAAACTAACTAGCCTCCAGCTTTATATGGACATTAATAATATGGGTTTTTCAAACACTTCCTTCAAAACATTTTGTACCTATATTTCCCTACTTGTTGTATACACGTATACAGTAGGTCACTGCATATTCCTCTCCCCTTAATGTCTCAGAGTGCAGAGATTTAATTGTTTGTTTGTAATATAGATATGTGTTAAGAGTATGCAGTGTTTGCTGAGAACCAGTGAGTGGAAAATTCTTTTTGCAAGTCTGTGACCAACAGAAACTTAAGATGTAGTCAGTGTGTTATACAATATAATCTATATATAGTTGACACACTGCCCCCTGCAGTAACAAACGTTTGTTAAACCAGTGGGCCCTTTCACTTAAGCCACGCTGACATGTTTACTGATCACATTAACAATGGCTTTGGTCAGTTTATGTAAGTCAGGACAGTGTGACCATGAACCAGCATGCACCCTGAAAGTGATTAAGCTAAATGGAACTCTGCCATCACTAATTTGATTATTAATATTTGCCCCTGTGATTTTACTGTGAACTGACAAAATGGCTGCTGTGCAAAGGGCCTCCTGAGCACATTGAGCACTGACAGTTTCAGATGCTGACTGTCATTCAGGATGTTTACATGATATTGGAAAAACTAAATTCTGTTTGTCCAAATTAAACCAGAATTTTAAAATAGTTAGTCCAACTGAAGTGCTACCAAATCAAATTTCTTAAGTGTAAGTAAAACATTTAGATAATCCACCTTCAGTCAGACCAGAGTCTGGTTCATGCTGGCCCGAGCACTCTGCACATGTACTGCATTCCCACCCCTAGTACCCACAGATAAAAGCAGAAGCCAATACAGTGACAAAAACATGATGAAATTTAGGACTGACAGTTTATAGCATTTGGACATTTTGTGATTAGTTGAAAGGGGATGTTTCTTTAAAAAAACGTTGCTTCATCTTGCTTTAATGTGAGGCAGATTGTACTATATTTGAAACAGTCCTCACAACTTAACTTAGGGATAATGGAATTGCCTAGAAAATCCTGACCTTTTTATTTGTTTCACAGGAAGACTATATTTATCTAATCTAATGTCTCAAATGAATGGTTTGGTTTCTATGAAATACTGATATAATTAATATAGTTATGTTATGTAGTTAATATTAATTATTAAAAGAAGAAACCAAGCAAAACAAGAGACAAACAAAACCACACCAAAGCACATATTCTACATACACTGTAAATGCAAAGAAATCTTTAAAAAGGTTGGTTTGAAACCAGTATTTTCAGCAGGAGTACAATAATCCAGGACTGTAAAAAATGAGCAAAACATGCTGAGGACAAAAAGCACAGTTCTAATAAAGAAGGCAGAGAGTCTGCTAGCACCTCATACTTAGGTACAGCTGAGTTCTCCACCTCCATTTAGTTAAGCTATTAAAACAAATTTATTTTCCACCATTATCTACTTTTTTATTAAAAACTATACATTAATTTAAGATATTAAATCAGCATTAGGCAATTAGCCAGATCAAGGTACTGTAACATTACAAAAGAATAAAAGCTTATGCGATGAATGAAGATCCACTGGAGACTGGGAGTAAATAATTTATAAAAGCAGTGGGTCTCCAAAGCCCCGAGTGTGTGCTGGTATAAACAATATGTTCTTTGATGAACAATCTCTAAATGAAAGGAGGATGGAAAGACCAAAATCTCTGAAGCTGGATAATGAATTAATTTGTGGTGAGGCTGAGCCTGTCAAAGATGGCACACATGCTGCAGACTGGTGGATAAAAATAAGTCTCTGATGATGTTTGAAGTGAAAAATGTGATTGAATTAGAAGAGAACATTTGTTGGAGTTACCACAGATTCCAGTATAGCATCTACGATAGCCTTTTTTTTGTATTGCCTGCATCTCTTCATACGGTATTTTCCATGGGGGACTTTTTCAACCTGTTTAATTTGTGTGATGAGCTACTATGTGTAATCTGGTTGTGAAATGTTGCAATAAATAGTTTTAAAACAGATACTCCACACTGGAATGTGCTTTCAAGTAGTGTTCTTGCGGAGTGTAGATTTTTTTGGTATCTACTGTTTGCACTAATGAAACAGTTTGTTACTTCCTCTGTCTTTAGTTACTTTTAAAGGTGATGTATCGCTGTTCAGCTCTGCCAGTGACTTATGCAGTATGTTGCTGGTATCATGTTATTACCAGCCTTTTCCTGCAGGCTCCTAAAGCAGACAGTACAATTACATTCACTCAGGCCAAAAGCTTATGAACCAGCAAATCAAGTGCTCGAGATGGTTGCCAGGTTATTGTTGCTCGTAGTTATGGGGGTGTGGGGGGGGGGGGGCTAAACACTTCCTGAAACATGAGTTACAGTAGTTAGTTCCATCTTTACAGGAAGGAAACTCAATTTACCAATCTTCCCTATTTGTTTTCTCTTTCTGTTTCTGTCTCGTGTACACCCTCTCCTTTGTTTACCTAATGGCATCATGACATTTGCATTGCACACAGTTCCTGTCAAATGCAAATCAACTGTTCTCACTGTCTGTTTGTGCTCTGGCTCCAACAGGCAGCACAGGACAAGGCAGCTGCAACAAGGTGAGACTCTGCTGCTTTATTCCTCCATACATCATGTTATTCCTGTTTGTAGAGAATAATCTAAGTGTGTTTTATGTGTTTGTGTCTTTTAGCTTTTAATAGACCTTTTGGTAATGTTTCATTAATTAGAGGACACTGTGGTTCTCTCAAGCTTGCAATATAAAGATAAAGTGCAACTGATTTTTCTAATGATTTTGGCAGTTGTACATTGTAACTTAATATACTAATGTGGTTCTGAGGCTACTTGCACTTTACATCACTTTCTTCTGTAGATACAGTATTATCTATTTTATATTACTTTGTAATCTGACTGATCATAGCAAAGACAACCTGGTAACACTATAATACAGAACAATAGTGTGCAGTAACAACATTGTAATAGTATGCAGTCATACTGTTACAAATTTATAATAGAGGATAATATGGTATACAAATCCTTTATTACTAATGCAATTTCCACCTGATATGATTATTTTTAACTATCCAGAAAATGGCTTGGTAGAAATGCTGCCTACCATCAGTGTAATACCTTCACATAGTAATCAATGTGAATCAAAATTGATAATAATCATATTTATCAAGTTGAAATGCATACTCCCTTATGTTTGGTGGTAACAATGGAAAATATATGCAATCTATAATTTGGTAAATATTTAGAAATAATTTATATTATAGTACTATTACTTGTCTATTACAAACTTATTACCTTACTATGATCACATTGTTACTGTACTGCAATGTAAAGTGTTACCAACAACTTTATCATACAACTATATAGTAGTTATCAGTTACTATATATGAGGTACTATGCATGTGTTTGCAAACCTACTTTTAAAGTGGTGTGGATGCAGGACTTTTACTGCCAACAGTATTTTTTAACACAAAGTTGTTTTGGTACTTTTGCATTAAATTAGATAAAAGGAACATTGACTCTTCTGAACAAATGAGTCCATTGATAAATTATTTCTTCCACCCTGCAGCACTTAAAACTATCATCTCATATTAAATCAAAATGTGGGGCTATAATTCACTGTGAACATCAGCTGTGTTGCTCCGAACAACGTGACTACTTTGCTTCTCTTTTTCCACCAATTACAAGAAGATTACAGTCCTTAAAACCTTTCACAGCTAAACAAAAACAGTTGGAATAGTGCAGCTCACCGAGCAGAGAGAAGCTTCAAGAGCTCGAGAGTGGATGTGTGGATTCCTCTAGACTGAAGAGTAAACACAGATCTGACAGATGCAATCTATCTATTTGTCCATCAGTCTCTCAAAAACATGCCCTTCCATACAAAAACACACAAGATAGTCTCCTGCAGCTCCAAGGCCATGATTACAGGAACTAAAGCAAGCACTGAACAAATACCATATTTCTCTAACTTGCATGTAGATGAGGGATGATCAGTGGAGAGCACACACACACACACACACACTCCACAGCAGCCCAAAGAGGCACACAGAGCCCTTCTCCTTAAATGGTCAAAGCTCCCAGGAGTGAAAGAAAGGCTGTTGCTGAAAAAAGACAGAGAACAGAGTGAACGGTAGAAGGAAGGAGAAGCCCTGAGGCTGGAGGAGTTTTCTAAGGGAAAGGCTGAGGGTGACAGTTTGGCTGTGGGAAGTCAGTCTCAGTTGGAGGGACCAGCAGGAGTGAGTCTGTCTCTCTACAGCAGTGGACTCAGGTAATGTGCATGCTGACTATGGACAGGTTTGGATGCATGGAGCTTTGGTGTCTTTTAGTCTGTCATGGTATCAGATGATTTCAGGTGAACACATGTAGGTTTAGGAGGTACAGTTTCAGTTCCTTCAGTTTGTAGCACAGTGAGTGTTCTGGTAATTTAAACATCTTTCTTGGTCTGACCATGAGTTTACGTGAGAAGTGGTGTGTGATCATACATTGTAAATGCAGAATTTATCTTCTCTCTTACAGTACCTGCTTGTGCATCTCTCTGTCCATTCAATTAATTTGTTTTTCTCACACTTCCTCTGCCATGTTATGCCGCTCCGTAGCAACCACTTCCCCTGCTGGTTCACACAACTAAATTTTAAACAAATCTGGCAAGAGGGAGTGAGCTTATGTAATGGAGGAGAGGAGGAGGGTTCCGGTCCCCTCATCTCCCTCTCAAGGAAGAGACAGCAAGGCCTTGTTCCAGTGGTGCTCAGACTTGTATGTCCTGTCCTGTTCACCCCACAGGAAATAATCTGAATGATTCAATTACTATGCAATATTTATCTCTCTAGGCTCATGGTGTGTCAGGGGAAACACTGCAGTATCACTCCTTTGTCACTGCACTGTACATGTTAGCATCTTTGAGATTTTCTGCCTTTACAGAGGAAACACTGTCAGGTTCCACATTTTACTGACTGAAAGCTGGATTCTGTCTCCAAAGGGGCAGTTTGTTTGTAGTGTGCTTGTAGTGTTTGCTTTGTTTGTAGTGTGGTTGTATGAAGTTTTGACACATTATCATTTCTGACATCACCAAACATGCCGCTGTTTCCATGTACCAGCTTGGACCCGGACACTCACTCTCACTGATAATAGCTGCCTGCAGGGACAGAAGGGAAGACTGATTTAACAAAGAACTCATTTATAAAATCTATTCCTACTTAAGTCTATGATATCTTGAGCCTGATGTTTGTAAACCACTCACTCCTCACCCCAAAGTCAATAGAGGAAAATCAGGCTACTTTATATCATTGTGCACAGGGGTTATTGATCTGTCAATAATTTCAAATATGTTATCTTGTGACTTCAGCATTTGAGACCATTTTCATTGGTTTACTTGTGACATAAACTGATCACTAGACTGAAAACCCCTGAGTAAAGTAAAAAAAACAAGGTTTTCACTATGGACTTTGGTGCAGGAGAGTAAGAGCTCTCTGGATAAGGTTGTCTCATGTGAGATACAGTGGTCCCTTCTGGCAGCCATGTTATCAGTGAGAGCCAGGGTACGGCTCCCAAGCTGGTTTACTGACATGGTGGCACATTTAGCTATGTAGGTGTTGATAATTTGACAAAACCTAATACACCACACTAAATACTTGAACTGTCCCTATTAATTATTTGCAACTTAGCTGCTTAGTAAGCTGTGACATGGATTCTGTATGGAGAGATTGAAAGGCACTGTGATTTCTTTGTTGTTCCTCTTTGCACAGTCTTTAAAGAGGAAACACATGTTGTTGCAGCTGTGAAAAGGGTATAATATTAATGAATAAATAAAACATGTTACTGGAAACAAATTAAGATAATTTGTTTCATCAGTTACTGAAAATGCAGGTGCAGTTATATAATTACATTGGATATTCAACTTGACTCACTTTCATTTTTGTACTTGTAGTTGTGCAAGCTATCCATTTAAATTGATAATTAACAGTTTGAAAACTTTCACAGTACTAAGTGTTCCTGCAGGCTAAAGGAGGGGAAAAAGTGAATTTATTCTTGTATGACATTTTGCCTGTAATCAGGAAACATCAGCAGTTCTCTGGAAGACAGTTAAACAACCCACTTCCTCCCCAGAGAGACTCAAAGCCTTTCTCTCTCTATATGTTCCCAAGGACCAGTAATGACACTGAATAGTTACCACTTTGTCCTGTGTAAAAGTTTTTACTGATAATTATGTATAACATTTTCTTCACCTTATTCATCAGCTGGTAAGTTTGACGACAAACACCGGCAGTAAAACCAAAGCCACACCTGTGCTTCTCATGGATATGTAAATTGTTCTATTTTTGTAGAGACCAAAGAGATAGTGGGGGGTTACATTAGCATTCAATATACAATTTCTCATTCATCACTGATAAAAGATTGTGCAGAGCCTGACTTTGCACTGAGGATAGATATGAAGTTAGGCCAGATTCTTAGAATTTTGTTTTCAAAAGACACAAGCTCTGAGTTCAATAGTAACAGAAGTAGGTCTCTTCAGTGAGACAGGCAACTGCTGCAGTTTTACTGACAAACAAGCTAAACCGGTCAATTTACCATTTTCCATTGTAGTTTATTGACAATGGAAAAATTAAAGTATAATAATAAAAAAATGGTGCTGATTAAAAAATCTTTCACAAGGTAAAAGTAATATATTTATTGGGCTAAATGTATGTGAATAGTTTTATAGATTCCTAAACACAGACGGTTGGTCAGGCAAATCTAGACATGTGAGGATGTCACTACACTATGGGAAGGTTATGTAAAAAATAATAACCTGTTTCCTTTATGAGAAAATGAGTACAAGATTTCTATTATTTATGTAGCAAACTGTAGTGCAGGCATTGTTTTTGATTTTGTAAGTATTTGTTATTATTAGTAGAATACTGTATTGTTTTTCTGCCATGCGATGTTCAAAAAAAATACATACACAACTCTAACACTTATGCCAGAAATCTACTGTACATAGTATATTGTATATTCAGTATCATGACATCATGACAGCCTTAATCCAGTCTCCATATCTCAATCTTGAATAATTCATTTAATCACAGTTTTTCTTTCATTTCTTCATAGCTAAGCACTGCAATGCTTTGTTTGCTGCTGGTTTGTACCTTTTGCTTTTCTTATATCTGCATTATATATAGTATGTAGAGCAATAATGCTGTCAGGGTCTCCCACTTTTAAGATTCGTGAACTCACATTGATTTAATCTATCCTCTGTTATAATTTCTCCTATTAGTTGTCTTCCATGATTGAGTGCATATTTGTTTGCATATTTCATTTTTTATCTACAAGACCCTCTATTTGTTTTACTCTGTCCCTTTCGGAGCTTGTTGCCTCAGTGAGGCTGTGAGAACATGTTACCCTGAATTTAGCAGAGTCTGATAACAACTCAGTGCATCCCGGTCATTCTGAGAGTCTCTGGTTTAAACAGCCACTGACCGTTGAAAGTGACAGTGTGGGAACAAGAACACAGTGCTACATTAGCTTTGCAGTCTGGTCACCATTATTTCACCAAGTATTTATTTGTATTTTCAACCCTCAGTGAGTTTTAATGTTTTGTTGTTTTTTTGTTTTGTTTTTTTTTTGCTAAACTCAACATCATCAAGACAGAAATAATAATATCAGTGCTTCTTATTTCATGATAATCCAAGAATTGACTTTCTTTTTTTTCTGAAGGAAGTTTAGTAATATTTTTTTAAACTTAAAGATGTTAAGGTGCATTTACTTGCAAAGAATCATGATAATATTCAAGGTGTCTTACCGAACTATACAAAGTGTTGCACAGCTGTGTTGGTGTTGATCAGTGGTACAGTGTGAAACCATCCAGGGACTTTTCGAGACTGTCATACCATGAAAAATAGCCCATTACATAAGCACCATATAGCAGTGGTATGAGACAGTCACAGCTAATGCCCCATAAGATAATGTTTATGTTCCAGTGCCAAAGTCTTAAAGAGGCTGTTATGGATAATTTATTGAGCATTTGTTGTGTACCCTAGAAACAGAAAGGCCTGATTTATAGGCCAAATTCAAATATGATTTTTTACTTGTAAATTAAATTATGCACATGGAAACACTGGATCCTAGTCGTGTGTGTTTGGTGGGACACAGAACATTTTCTGAATTTAAATATGGCAAGTTCTATTCTCAAGCTTGAGAATGGCTAAGCTATAGAAGGAGGAGGATTTTGAGGTTTATTGATTAGTAATTGTTCTGTGTGACTACACTCACTCACTCACTCACTCACACGACTAAATCAGCTCTTAATGATGCTCCTGTAGTTTGCCTCAAAATTGACTTTTATATGCTTTTATGACTATGACATATCTGTTTTTGTCTTCATGTGTTTGATTCCTCAGCTCAAGGAAGAAGAGAACCTCTTAACTCAGGAATCTCCTTCAGAGCAAAGAGATCATAACTCAGTTTGTGTGGCTGAGAAACCTTTTATTTTTCCCCACACCCGTTCCCGACCCTCACCACTCCCCACCATGCCCACATTGCCTGAGGAAGAGGAGGACTCTCCTGAGGAGATGGACAGTTCCTCCAGCTCTCCTACTACAGTGAGTGCACAAGCTGCTGCCATATACTGAATGTAAAAATGGAGTTACCCAGTATGAAAAGTGAAACTGAGGAAGTAGAACTGAAGTACCAGTCAACCACAAGGGGGAGACTCTGCTGGTTGCAAAAATAACTCTATTTGAATGGAGGTTAGAAAATAAGCCTACTTGAGGCTATTTTACTTGGCTCATATCATCTGGAGCTGAGGCTTCTCTGAGGTCCCATAAAAACTGTGTGCTGGACTCAGTACATCTTCATGATACTTTTGGGTCATTCTCTGTTGTCTGGTATTATTTTTTTTTACTAATAGAAAAAAGAAATGTGCTTCTTGATCATGACATGATCATGAAAAATATCAGATTGGTTCAAACAGGATGTTTCCAGGAGTAAGGATAAATTGAAAGGGCCAGATTACCCAAGTATTTTAAAGATCTTCTGCAGGTAGTTTTTACATACATAGTATTTTGTAAATTATATGCATATAATAATTCATACTGTACATAGTACCTAAAGTAATAGTTGAAGCTGAAGTTGATGTGAAGTACATCATAGTTCCAGTAAAAAAAATATTTAACTTAGCATATTTAACTTAAAGTCTGTTACGTTCCAAACGTTGTTAAATAAGTTTGACAGGCTGCTGCCGTATACACAAACAATCCCTCAAATAATGTTACATTATTTCTGTTTGCAAACACCAAACTGATGTAGAATGATGGTATCATAGACAACAAACATGTGCAAAATTTGTGCACTGCAGCTTTACATTACATGCATTGCTATTTATGAATAGGCCTATTTATTATTTCGGGTCCTGTCTTTTAAATAGTTTTAAATTTAAACCATGAAGATTAACATTACAGATATAGTTTCACTTTCAGTGTATCATCAAAATGTTAAGAATTATGTTTAAGGGTCTGCTTGAGAGTCTTATTTCCACCCTGCATACAACAAAGTGTTAAATAGTCAGACATCTGAGTCCTGGGAGAACATTGCCTTCCGCTGCAGATGTTCATAAACACACAGGAGAGATAAGACATCACTGCAGAATGCAATGAAGCTGTATAATCAAATCTTCAGGGCATATGCCAACATAATAAAAGCATCCACCTTTATTAGAGCACAGTGTTTCTGCTCCAGTGCCATCAGAGGGAGACTTTCGTTTTAAAGCTGGAAAGGAATTTTATACCATAAACCTTCTTTGAATTACCTTTCACTCCAGGATCTGTGGATTTTTCAGGTTTGAGATTGTGATTTTTTTCCCCAACAGTTGTGTTCAACTGATGTCATGACATTCATATTCAACATAGTTCTCTAGTTAAATTCTTATATGTTCTGCCTTGGGGTTCATTCTTTGAGATATCATTGTATTTAGAGCCTTTATCAGACACCACACAGGTCGATAGAACAAACTTCAAGCTTATTGTAGTCATCATAGTTTGTCATTATGAAGTTAAGTGCTAATTCCACAGCACACACAATGGAAAAAGAAAGATGACAATATCCATGTTTATACTGATTGAATTTAAGTCTTATTTTGTTTATTTCTTTTGTTATTCTCTTTTTCAAGGGGAAAAAACATGCAACAACAACAAACAATTCTTATCATGAAACAGCACAACACCAGCTTTGGCATCTGCAGATAAATGCCTTTGTCTAAATCAGTACCTTACTACTGACACTAAAGAAACGAGACGTGCTAGGGACATGAAGTTTGTTTGCTGCCTCTGTAAATAAGCTTTGGTAATTGCATTTCCTTTGCTGGATTATTCACTGGACAAAGCAGGACTTAACCCACAACTCCAGACTCAAGTAGACTTTACAGTTGTATTTCATTATACTGGCACAATTAGTCACAACCAATATGATCCCACATTGTGCAGTGTTGCATTGAGTACTTCAGTGCAGTGCATAGTACAGAATGCATAATGCACACAAGAAGATGTCATGATGCCATGAGGCCCATCAGCAGTTTAATATTAACAGTTCTGCAGCCTCATATCAATGACATTAATGTTTTGTTGTGTTTTTGTTTTGTTTTTTGCACAGTCTACACCCTGTGAAAGCCGAGCTGTGGTCATGACTGCTCCCACCATCGTCTACCCACAGCAGGCAACCTTTGTCCAACAAGATGGGTGTCCTTTAGAACAGTCCAGGTTACTCTAACATCACCATAAGGTTTTCTTGTCCTTAAGCTGTAAACAATGTGATTGAAATATGATGGTTTCCTCTCTCAGGCCACACAGTCCCAGAGCTCGCCTGACCAGAAACTCCTCTGGAGGACCCATCACTACAGTCGGTGGGATAGCCCTTCTCACACACACATATACTCATGCATGCATACACCCATTTCAGATGCAATTACCTAAAAGTAAACACATTTCCCTGAGAATTATTTTGATATAATCCCGACTAACGTTTGCTCTCGCTATTATCTGTTTTGAAGTAGATATTAATAGTGATAACAAGAAGGAATGGCTCTCTGTCAAACTTTAAGACACATAAAAAATCCTCTATCCAATGGCAAAAAAACAAATATAGATTGTTCTGCTACACACTTGAAATACATTGCTTTCTTGATTTCTTTTGATGCTTGGCCTGTTTCGCTTTTCTTAGGAGAGGAAGAGATAGAGCACACCCCCAACTTAGTTGCTCATCTTCTGAGTTTTTTAGTTCACACGCAGCTGTTAATTGTTCCTTGCCTTTAAACTGAGGAATCACACTTAAATAATCCTTAAGGACACAGCTTCCAATTAAAATTGATTCATTTTGAGTTTGTTTTTTATTTTTTTATTTCTAGACAAGGACACTGACTCATTGAGTGACTTTGTCAATAAGTCCAGTAGTAGTTTTTTATATATTCACTCAGTTATTCAGATGGGTAGTGGGGAGCAGATACTGTTTTTCTCATGTGGGGGCCTTAAACCCTTTTTTATGTTATATTTTTATTCCTTACAAGCACAAAAATCAAGTCCCCGTTCTAAAGACACGTAGAAAGAGCACCAGTAGCTCAGGATAGATCTGCCTGAAATAAATCTAAGACAGTGTGACATCCTCTGACGTCATGTTGTTTATATTTTCATCTTCAGACAGCTCAGGAAACGTGATCGACCTGGTGAAAGATCAGCTGCCAGAGGTGCAGCTCTCCGAGGAGGATAGACTGAAGAACCTGGAGCTGCTCGAACAGGCCAAAAAAGTCAGTGACCGCTTCTTGACACGCCGTGGACGTCGCTCCAGCAGTAGCCTCACAGACTCACCCACAGGTGGAGACTGCACAAGCACACATTTGCCCACACACACACATCACCCTGAAAAATGCATAAGACTTCTTAAGGGTCAGTGGAGTAATGAGAAGTCACATGATGTCTAATGAGGTTTCTGAGCATGTTCTGGATCATCCTTATACCTTTTTTATTTAATTTAAAATACTTAAAAGTTCTCATTTAAATAGATATGCAATGTTGTTAATTTGCATTTTTTGTTTTTGTAGGCCTTTCTCCACCTCCAACTCCCTCTTCCTCACCCTGTTCTTCTAGAAGCAGTTCACTGACTGTTACACCACAAACTGGTATGTACTTTTTACCCTCAGTGTGAAACTTTTTGTTATTTGACACTCACTCACTCATTTTCTACCGCTTTATCCACTGAGGGTTGTGGGGTAACTCCAGCTGACATAGGGCGAGAGGCAGGGTACACCCTGGACAGGTCGTCAGTCCATCACAGGGCCACATAGAGACAGACAACCATTCACTCTCACATTCACACCTACGGGCAATTTAGAGTGTTCAATTGGCCTAATCCCCAAATCTGCATGTTTTCTGACTGCGGGTGGAACTGGAGTACCCGGTGAGAACCCATACACACACAGGGAGAACATGCAAGCTCCATGCAGAAGGCCCCTTTTCCGACTGGGTCACGAACCCGGGACCTCTTGCTGCAAAGGCAAAAGTGCTAACCACTACACCAACCATGTGGCCCATTATTTAACACTTTCACTCTAATTCCTGTTGTTTAAAGGTCCAGTGTTTAGGTTTTGGCGTGATCTATTAATAGAATTGGAACATAAATTTGTAGTTGTGTTTTCATTAATGACACACCTAAAATTCTTACAATCAGCCTCATATATCTACTGTACAATGTTGTTTTTATGGTGCTCTAAGGTTGGCGTCATATAGATCCTCCTATACATAGTTTTTTAGTATTCATTTGGCTGTAGAGACTATGCATTTTTTATTAAAATGATTGTTGGACTATTTTCAGAGGAGACACTATTTTTGGTGCCTTGTCCAATGACAGTTACAGCTTCTTTTTTAAATATATTCTTTTTTATTTTATCATTTTCTACATGCCACTAAAATCTACAAACTGTTCCATTGATTGTCCATTGGGTTTCATGAGAATGACCTTTGGCTGCTGTCTGCTTTATCATCTGCAGGACTCTCAGATTCAAGCCATGTTAGCTCACACTCTCTTGGCCAGGTAAAGATATTTCAGTTGATTTTTAAAAGAAAACACCATTGTGGTGGGAGCTGTGTCATACAGATATTATTTAATGGTGGCTGTGTGCTTTTTTACATTTTTTTATAAATATATTATTATTCCACATAATGATTTAATCTTAATCTCATTTGTAGCATCTAGGGGTTCCTTCAATGCGAGAACGGGTTGAAGTAACAACTCAGGATCATGAGGTCAGATTTCCATATTTACACATTGCTTTTTTATGCAATCATTATACTAAGGGAGGAGTATTCATTTGTCAGTTATAAAACTGACTTTAAATGAATAGGCTGATTTTAAATCTGGAACCACCAGCAGATCAGACTGTCACTTATCCCAATTATCCATGTAGTTTGTAAGATTTTACACTATAAGTGGATGGATGGATGGATGGATGCACAATGAACTTGTGAAAATTTGGCATGATTTTCCACAGGAAGAATCCTTTTGAAAGTCAACAGGTCTGTATGGTGATTAAATAAACAAAACTTAAGCACCATGGAGACTCATTGACTTTTCAGACAACAACACCATCATGTTGTTAGAATCTTAATTTGGTCAGTAACCCAGCTTATAACATGCAAAGCTTTTTTAACATTCCCATCAGCCAAACATGTTTGCGTTGTGATTCTTGGCAGCAGCAGCTTTCAGTCTATGCACTGCAGTGCGTTACCACAGCCTCTTCATCTTTGAATTTTATGCCTGACGCTAACAGAAATAGGAAGTTTATTATATTTCTTTGTAAAGACAGAAATGTGTAATCTACACAGTTCAATTCCCACACAGCTAAGTACAGTACTGTGCATAAGTCTTAGACCACAATTAGGTTTATTGTTTTAGCAATGCTATAATGACCATCCTGTACAATTATTTCTCAATCACTTTATTGGAACACATCCTGAAAATATGCAGAAACACATATGCAGTTTGAAAATAACTTATTTTTTCAGAAAAAACAAACAACAAAAATGCTTCTATAATATCAAATATTTAGTGTGACCTACATTTACACTTGAACAATAACACAACCATGGCCCTTTAAAACCTGGAATGGAACCCTAATGTTATTGGTAAAACCTGTGTTTCTCCTACTACTTCATGCCAACAAATAGCTGCTGTGAAAAAGGTCTATTATACCTGGTTTACTCAAGACATGTTTGAGCATTACATACACATGTTGCACACGTTAAACTCATTGACAGGTGGATCATATAGTATAAGTCTGACTTTTAGGCACATCTTTTCAATCTGAACACCAATGATCACAAAATGACATTAAAACAACAAATCTGGTGGTGGACTTATGCACAGTGCTGTATATTAATATTGGTCATTATCTCGCTGACTTCAGGGCAGGCAGCTGGTGGACTGGAAGCCCACTGAGAAAAGGAAAGTGTCGTCTGGGACTTTAACACCACGTTTTGCTCTTCAGAAGGAGAACTGTGATGCTGCTGTACCCAAGAGTCCTCCAGCAGTAAATAAAGCAGATGAGGGGGGTGGTTCTACCCAAAACAATAACCAGGCCCCGGCTACAGGTGTAGCCAAGCCCGTCCCACGGCCCCCAACTCAGCAGGCTCCCTGTACAGCAGAGATCAAGACAATTGGGGCCTTTCCTCCACTAATGAGAGCTGTTTCTTGGGATGCAGTAGGCAGCCTTAATTCCAGAAATGGAGCCCCAAGTTTTCCTTCTATAGATGAGGATACTTTCTCAGAAATTCCCAGAGATACCTTTAAGTCATCCGGGTATAAAGACCTCCCCACCCAGGCAGGAGGTGTACAGAAGCTGTCCAAACTCAGAGAGGTAAAGCACTGGTTCATCAGAACTCTTATCATTCACTGTTTATAAAAGTCTGGTGTGTAAGAATTAGTGACATATATTGTTGAGATTGCACAGTCCAACAAACGAAAGATTCTGCTCACCCCTCCCTTTTCCAAGCATGTCAGAGAACTACAGTGGCCATCACATACCAGAGAGGATGACGTTCGTCTTTGCAAAAGCTTCCACTTTGTTCTTTTTCATTCAAGCTGCTGTAGAAACACTAGCAGCACAAGATGGCAGCCTCCATGAAGCAAGGCCCTTTGCTAAGGCTATGAAAACCAGATTTTAAAGCTATTACAAAAAAAATGTGTAGTACATTTGTTTTCTGTCAATAAACCCTCCTAAATTTTACACACTGGACCTTTAAAGCCATATGTCATTTTAGTAAACTGTTGTCAGAATTAAATACTCTGTAAGTGTTGTGTTTTTGGTGCATTTCTCTGTATAGGAGCACAAGCTGATGCGTAACCAAAGCATAGTGGGATCCAAGTTACCAGAGTTGAGTGAATCTGCTGAACAGGAAAAAGGTAACAGTCCTCACTTGACCTCTTTTCCATGTAAGACAGAAAGTATTTTCAGCAGAACATTCAGCAGGGTGTGCACTTCCTCAATTTCAGGGAAAATATTTGTTCTAGACAGAAAATGATGTTGGTAATGATCTGTTCTTCAGTTTTTTTCCCCTTGTGCCACCCACTTACTGACCACGTAACAGAGCATGTAGAATAACAGAAAATGCTGTTTTCCCTTTCTATCAGCAGGTGGCATGGTTTGTAAAGAATGTGAGCCAATGACCTGCAGATGAAATTATCTCATGAACTGGTTACTGAGAGAGACAAAGCTGTAGACTTGAAATTTTAGATTTCAGACTTTAAGCTGTAAATTTGTGGTCACTGTGGCTGTTGTCAGTGTTGGGAAAGTTACTCAAACAAGTCATGTAAGTTACTTATTCCATATTACTCCTTTAAAATGAATAGCATTGCATCAAACCATCAAGAGTAATATGTTACTTTACTCAATTTTAAATGCAGTCAAAAAAGTGATGTAGCCTACAAGTTTCTTTTGGAACTTGAAGAATGAGCCTCTTGAGGACAAAAAACTAATCACGATCCATGCAGTAACAGCATTATTTTGCTTAGTAATTGTGATTTTATTACTACTTTGTATTTTGTAATCCCTTAGACTTCTTGTTACTGGGATAAGTAATAATATTACAGTTATAAATTACTGAGTAATGTGTTGCTGCCCAACACTGGCTGCTGTTGAAGAAAAGATATGTCACTTTCCTTTAAGGATGTGTTGTTTTACTACTTGGCATCACTAGAATGTCTCAGCTGACCTCTAGATTATATGAGGTAAAGGTATGATAATTGTCCTAAAGTTGTATTTATGTGTCTGCAGGTCCTCCACTCTCTCCACTCTCTCCACTCTCTCCACACTCACCCACTAATGGGAAGGAGAAGTCTGATGCAATGCCCAACATTTCAGATGTGATGTTACGAAAACTGAAATTACATCGTGGTCTGCCAGGCTGGTGTGTAACAAACTGTCTGCTGCTAAATCCACCTTTTAATTTTAGTCAAATTAGTTAGAAAAAAACAGGTTAACTCACTAACTAAAAGATCCACTCCTTCCTCACAACTCGTTTTGACCACAGCTTTGCCCTTTATTTTGGGGTTAGTCAGGTTTAGTTGAACATTATTCCAAAATGCTGCTGTCTGTCTTTAACTGAAACTCACAACAAAAAGCACGTTTCCACATTCTGGCCTCCCTCTATTGGCTCCCTGTGTAGTACAGAGATTAAGCTTAAAATATTTGCCTTTAATCCCTTATTTGCCTTTAATCCCTCAGTGGTCTCACTCCATCCCTACCTCTCTGATCTGCTTCAGCCTTCTGTTCCTCTGTGGACCCTCAGGTCAGCTGATCAGCTGCCCCTGGTTGTTACAGAAACAAGGTTGACGCTCAAAGAGTAGTGGACTTTGGAAAGAGTTACTTATGCATATCAGGCAGCCCTCTTCACTGCCTATTTTTAAATCTCTCCTTCCTCTTCCTCTTTTCAGTATGACATATTGCTTTGAGGTTCTTGTTTTATTGGTGTCTTTTTTTATTCTTTTTACTTGTTTTATTGTCTTTTATGTGGTTTACGTCTTAATGTGTTTTAAAATTTTTCATGGATTTTAATGTTACTGTAGAACACTTTGGCCATCTGTGTTGTTTTTAAAAGTGCTTATAAATTAAATTGGATTGGACCAGATACTCTTCTATGCATCTGAATTAATCTGTGATTAAACATTTATATTACGTATGTGGTTAACAGCTAATCTCTGATATCATTTACAGTGCACCCCCACTGACTGAAAAAGAGGTTGAGGTCAGTATCAAATTACATTTACTGTGTTAAACATAAAAAAAATATTCTAATGCTTTTGTGACTACACAGTCATGACTTCCAAGTTCAAATTCCCAACTTCATTCATGATGAAGCATGAGACATTCAGTACTTCATCTACAACCCCAGTTCCAAAAAACTGACACTGTGTAAAATGTAAATAAAAACAGAATGCAACGATTTGCAAATTTCATAAATCCATATTTTATTCCCAATAGAACATAAACATCAGATGTTGAAACTGAGACATTTTACCATTTCATGAAAAATATTAGCTCTTTTGAATTTGATGGCAGAAGATGGCAACTCAAAAAGGTTGGAATAGGGCAATGTTTACCATTGTGTAGCATCCCCTCTTCTTGTGAAGTGAAGAGGCCAGTTGCTGGAGTTTTAGGAAAGGAATGTTGTTCCAATTTTGTCTGATGCAGGATTGTAGCTGCACAACAGTCCTGGGCCTTTGTTGTCAGATTTTTTGTTTCATGATGTGCCAAATGTTTTCTACTGGTGAAAGGTCTGGACTGCAGGCAGGTCAGTTCAGCACCCGGGCTCTTCTCATGTGAAGCCATGCTGTCGTGATGGATGCAGTATGTGGTTTAGCATTGTCTTTCTGAAATATGCAAGACCTTCCCTGAAAGTGTGTTGTCTAGATGGGAGCATTTGTTGCTCTAAAACCTCTCTGTACTTTTCAGCATTGATGGTGTCTTTCCAGATGTGAAAACTGTCCACACTATAGGCACTAAAGCAACCCCATACCATTAGAGATGTAGGCTTTTGAACTGTTATAATCCTGCCTCCTCTTTAGTCTGCAGGACATGGCAACCATGTTTCCCAAAAAAAACTTTTTTTGATTCACCTGACCACAGAACAGTTTTCCATTTTTGCCTCAGACCATTTTAAATGATTTAAAATGGTCTGAGGCAATGGTCTGGGCTTTGGCCCGGAGAAGATGGCATCATTTCCAGATCATGTTCATATATGGCTTCTTCTTTGCATGATACAGCTTTAACTTGCATTTGTGGATTGCGTGGTGAACTGTGTTCACAGACAATGATTTCTGGAAGTGTTCCTGAGCCCATGCAGTGATTTCCAGTAGAGAATCTTGCCTGTTTTTAATGACGTGCCACCTCAGGCCCCAAAGTTCACAAGCATCCAGTTTTGACCTTCAGCCTTGTTCCTTGTACACTGAGATTCCTCCTGATTCTCTGAATATTTTGATATTATAAACTGTAGATGGTCAGTGTAAAGTCTTCGTAATTTTACACTGAGGAACATTTTTCTGAAATTCACAAAATTTAGACACAGTTGGTCACAAATTGGTGAGCCTCTGCCCATCTCTACATCTGAGACTCTGAAATACTCCTTTTATACTCAGTCATGTTACTGACCTATTGCCAGTTAACCAAATTAGTTGTCAAATGTTCCTCCAGTTTTTTTTTTATTTGAGCCTTTTACTTTTCCAGCCTTTTGTTGCCTCTGTTTCAATGTTTTTGAAATGTGTTGCTGCCACCAAATTCAAAATGAGCCAATATTTTTCTTGAAAAGGTAAAATGTCACAGTTTTAACATCTGATATGTTGTTTGTGTTCTACTGGGAACAAAAGTTTAAGAGATGTGCAAATCATTGCATTCTGTTTTTATTAACATTTTACACAGCATTCCAACTTTTCTGGAATTGGGGTTGTAATTAACCTGGAAGATGATTTTATGTTTACAGTTTTGTTTTTCCCAGTGGTGTTTTCTTATGCTTCCCAAGCATAATATGTAATATATTCTCATTTCGACTTTCACTATGATTCATGGTAACAGTAAACATGAGGTATAATATAACTTTTCATAAAGGTGACTGCCAACAGTAATCTGTTTGCTTTGAGCAGCAAACAATTGAAACATTTGTTCAAACACTGGGGACAGATGTATTGTTCCATTCCATTCCAACAGTTGCCATGTAGCCCCTTGTTTATAATAACCTGTATTTGGCAGTGTGCTGTCAACAGGAAAGTGTTTTTCTGTTCCTGATCAGACCGAAGAGACTCGAGTGATTTCCTGTGGAGAAAATGTAAACATTAGTGACGCTTGTCGGACTCAGGGCTGTGGCCCCTCTCGCCACTCCCTCGGGGATGTGCTTGAATCAGGACAGTCAGAGGTCATATATTTCCTCTCAGCTGTGGCTCATATATGATGGAAAGCTGTGCAGCTTTGATCAACACAGCAAAACATGAAGAGGTCATATGTCAGAATCACAGCCTGTCCCCCTGGCTCGTCTCCGGGCAGCTCATTTCTGCCTCACATTTCTACTGACAAATGCACTCTAATGAATAAGAATCAGATAAACCAGTCATTCCCAGAGCCTGACACAGGATCCACAGATGGATGTTGAGAATGTTTTGGGTCACCAATTTTTCCCATGGTAGTGCTAAAATTTGAAATATAATCAATTGTCAAGTCATTGATCAAGGAACTCCACACAATGCTGATTAACCCTGTCAGCTCCAAACAACTCTGTCTGTGTTGCTCAGTATAGCAATGATTAGATCTCTGGTTGCGCTTTACATTGCCACACTGCACAAAGAAGGTGATTTGTTTTCAGTCAAGGCAGACAGAGGCAACAGCAACATTGTGCTGGTAAAGTGAGACTACTGTAAATACGTTGGACTATGACTGAAAATACAAAAAAGAAAAGTGTCAGGAATGAGTTTTACTGCTCAAAAACTCCATTATTCAACAGTTTGATAGAATAAATGCTTCTTGGACCCCAACCAGCTCAGTATAGACACAAAGTCTCTCTTGTCTGATCAGGTCTGATAGTATTGCTTGACACAGCCCCTTTTCTAGATCAAGAACCTTCCATACAAATAATGTTCATGGAGCCCAAACAGAGGTAGACTAATAACATCAACAGCAACAAAACTCAACAAAGGTTATGTACTGCAGCTTTAAGATTCATGTGTGTATGTGTGCACATATTCCTTAAATAACGTACATAAAATGAAGCTGCGATTCATTTTTCAAATGTCAGAAATGTTATATTGTGCACACATTTGCTCTTGTCACAATTTATATTTTGCACTGGGTTCAATGATTTTGTCAACAAGTGGGTTCCCAAATAATAAGTTTGGGGAGATAAACAACCACACTGATTCTTATTCAGTCTGTGTATGTGTGTGTCTTTGCAATAGTGTGGGAGAGTTTTATATAGATCCCTCTGATTTATTACCCTGTGTTTGTGTATTGCTGCCACCAGCAGATCATTTGTGCTTAATGTGTCATTCTGAGTGTCATATTGCCGTAACTTCCTCCCCACAGAACGCATTTGTCCAGCTCTCGCTGGCCTTTCGTAATGACAACTACACTCTGGAGACACGGCTGAAACAGGCTGAGAGGGAGAGGAACCTCACAGAGGAAGACACAGAGAAAGAACTAGAGGAGTTCAAAAGAGCAATGAAGGTTGGTCGTCAGAAACAGCAGCTGTCGTTAGATGATATCGATGAGATAAGTGTTCCGTAATCTAATGTTTCCCCCAGTAAATATTTATCTAGTGTAAGAAAGAATCTAGTCCCAGGTACAAAAGGGACAGAGATGCACACCCTTTTTCCTGAATGAGCTGTAACACAATGTTGTTTTCTCTTTTTCCTGCAGATGACTGCACCACAATGGCAGAACCTTGAACAGCGTGAGGCCTACCAGCGCCTCCTAGAGACAGTAGCAGTGCTGCACCGCCTGGCCACACGGCTCTCCAGCCGGGCAGAGATTGTGGGAGCAGTTCGACAGGTGCAGTGGCACAAACACATGCAGATGACAGAGCAAACAATGCAGGAAATGCAGAGCAGTTTGGTGACAGATGGTGTATTTTGTACACAGTATACAGCCCATCTTATCCTTTACAATATATTGCATTTGTAAGTATCTTTATCTTCTAAGTTTTAGAATTCCTGATGCTGCATTTTAAAAAATGATGAAGAAGACTTTCATCTAATGTCCCGATCAAGCAAACATCACAATTTTACTGTTTTTGTATAACAAAGGCTTTTAGTTATTTGTACATATTTATACACCATCATTGCAATAATCTTAAGGCAATCATAGCAGTCATTTTTGATGCAGCAGTGAATTTCTATTGAGTGACTTTCTCATTCTGTCAGCAGCCTTATTTATTGACATAAATTAATTTTCAATTAGCTTCTTGTCATTGACTGCTGCACACAAGTTGTGATATTCCTTTACGTCAGAGTGTCATGATGTTACTTTACTGAGGTTTTATCACAAACCAGCAATATATCTATCTCCATGTGTTGATTGCTTCATGGATGCTGATCACTCTTATGAGTTACTTAAGATTGAGTTACTTAAAACGGTGTAATATCCATATTTGTCTCTGATCAAATTATAGAATATTAAAAAATGTCAAAATAAATAGATATCTGACCCAAATACATACAGTATATCATATTTGTTGGCATTAACATGTGTCAAAACAAAATAAATTTTATTAAAGAAAGCTACCTTAATCAAATTACTGCAAGTATATATATTTTTTCTGCCTTTGAAAAAGTTAGCATAGGATTCTGTGCTCCTGCATTGTAGTATTGGTTTGTTCTTACCAACTTCTTAATTGTGCAACAGGAGAAACGAATGAACAAGGCCACTGAGGTCATGATGCAATATGTGGAAAATCTGAAGAGAACCTATGAGAAAGATCATGCTGAGCTCATAGAGTTCAAGAAGCTGGCCAACCAGAACTCGAATCGCTGTTATGGAGGCTCTGTAGACACTGGAGGTAAAACTTTGCTGCTCAAGGTTTGAGGCTAAATTTGCATTAAGTGGTATTTATGCACTTACTGTAGTATTCTGTTTTTCTGTCTGTGCTTGTACAGATGATGGAGTCCCACGGTCTTCAAGATCAATGTCTGTCACCCTTGGAAAGGTAACTGCAGAGGTTTTTATTCATATTCTTTTTCACTGTTATTTGTGCTTAAGATACATATTTGGACATTTTTGACTGAGAAAGATTAAGAATAAGAGAAATTTTTGCCATGCATCCAGTAGGTGATGACACAGTTCAACTAAAAATCACAAATATGAACCAATTTCATTAAAACTTATTTTCTAGGAAACTCAGAATTCTCTTTTTCTGTTCTTAACACCATTGCTTATTCCGTCTTCTTTTTACCGACCCCCTGTAGGCTCTGCCCAGACGCAGGGTGAGTGTAGCAGTGGTGCCTAAGTTCAACCTGCTCAACATCCCAGGTCAGACCCCAGCCATAGCAGGCCCATGTCCCAACCCGCCTTCGGGTCCCAGTATACCCTCAGGTCCCAGCACACCGCCTGGCTCCAGCACAGGACCTACCACCGGTACTGCTCTTCCTGTTCTGGTAGGTCTTCCTGTTCTGTTGGGAAATTATGGGAAATGACATGAGGTCATAGTCTTTATGTCATTGACTGCTGAAATAAGTTATGCAAGATGAGTTTCTGACTTTATCTAAGGACATACTCTACACTCTTTTTTTGCATAATGGATAAATAGTTCTGGAATAAAATCCATCTGTCTTGTATTGTTTTAATTTACTGGCTATAACAATAAATTATTCCCAAAGGCTGCAACTAACTTAGTCCATTTATTTAACAACTTTATTTGTGCTTCACTATATTTCCGAGGCGAATACTAAACTTTTTTAATAGCCACAGTTATCATAAATCTAAAATATTGAGACTGGAAGAGGTAACATTGTCCAGTGTTTGAAAAAAAAAATTGCAATTTTTATTGTAAAATAAAAATATATCCTTGTGTAACAGATTATAAGAAATACAATACCAAGGATGTCAGGATTTCATAGTAAACACAGGGCTTTAACTTGTAAAGAAGTGTTTTTCTTTGTGATAGTGGTACTTTTAATGAGTTGAAATATATGAATAATTCTCTCCTGACTGTAAATTGTGTATTATTGTTACAAAAATTATTTCTAAAATGTTTTACTCTGTAGTGTGAAGCAAGTGATATGAAAGTCAGCCCTTCCACCACAGAGGCATCGCAACCAGCCAGAGAATGGTATGCTTTTTTTCACACACACACAAACTAAAATGTACAGTATGTACACATACCATTGCTTAATTCCCAAGGTCGCACCATGGTCCTTGAAACAATGGGCCAAGAAAAGCCCAGAACCTCTAATCATTCTTATCAAAAAAGCATTTTGTGCTGCAGTTTGACCTTTGACCTTCAGGATGTGCTTTGCAGTGCTACAGAGAAAGCACCAATGAGGTGAACATAAGCCTGAAAGCATGAAAAATAATCAAACCCTGCTGTGGCTGATGGATATGCTATCCTGGATTGTAATCTAAACATTTGTACAAGAGTTTGACAGAATCCAGGCCCCATTTCCAGTGATATCTTGGTTATAATGTGGGACTGAGTAAAGCTCTCAAGTGTCTGAGCTTGCACAGAGAGGGGACAATACTTAAAAAAATGTACAAAGTTCTGTTTGTGCTTGCAATGCCAGTTATATTGCACATGTACACTATAGCTCTCAGCTGACGCTGCAGTTTGTCTGTTGCAAGATAAGGCCAAGTTGTTGTCATGGAACCAAACTGTACAGTCATCTCAGTTTTATAATGCCTGCTGTGATCTGATTGTTCTTTCCTATCTGAAACAATGCAGTGGAAAGAGTGTGTTGGAGCAGGAAAGTGTGCCAGCCAAGCCTTCGGTCAACTTAGAGGAGATCAGAGCCGAGATCAGAGCTGAGCTCAAGGCAAAGATTGAGGAGGAGGCTTACAATAAAGGGTGGGACCTTCTGTTCATAAACCTTACATAAACACACACCATTTTATCACATTTATTGCACAAGTGAATTTAGGGTGCCGTCCTTTCGTCTGAACCAACAGGTTCACCAAATAGTGTGTGAGAATACACTTTTTAATATGCAGAACACTTTAAAGGTGTTGGTGGTCAATATCTGGGATAGATGATGATGTTAAATGTTTCTCTGCTTATCTTACATTTGCTGTGTGGTTCACAAAGAAAGGACAAATAAATGAAAATCTATGACTGAGACATAAATAATACAGAATACACAGAACAGATTAATTGTTGGGCATACTATACATCCATAGACAGTAACTATGGACATTTCAAATGCAGCTTCCAAGAGGGACTGCAGCAAAGCAAGGCTCAGCAACAAGAGAAGCGTGAGGAGGAAAACATAGTAGAGAAACTTCTGGAATCAAACAATAAAGATGAGGAGAGCGGAAGAAAAATGAAGACGAGCAGGTAAAGAAAATCTGTTTATTCCTTTTCTAGCTAAGATCTAATCATCCTGTTTGACTCTGCCTGTTCTGAAAGCTCTCTGAAGCTCGCTAATCTACCAATTTGTGGACCTTGTGGTGAAAAGTCTTAAGGCCGTTGTTAATGTTGACACATCGATCTGTGTGCTGGATCTAGTCTTTCAGTCACCATTCTTCATCAATTTACCATCGAATGTATTGGAAATATGCCCACTGATGACTGAATACTGCAGGGAAATAAAAAGCAAGTAAAATGTTATTATATACCAAATTAATTTTCAATTAAACATTGCAATAAATGCACTGTTTAAACAGTGTAATAAATGCCTATAACACAGCTCAAGTAGGATAAGGATTTTTAAGGATGTAAGGATTCTATTTAAAGCTGTAGTGCGTAACTATTAAATATGAATAAATGTCCCATACATTTAAACCATTATGACCACATGAGCTCACACAGTGCTGATTAATTCAGCTCCACACAAGTCTCTCACATGTTTCTCAGTATTGCAGCATTTTGAGCTTGTGTTGCCTAGCAACATTCCCGCACTGCACACAATAATGTATTATTCTAGATATTATTTATGTCATAAATATATATAATGATTATAGATATCTTTTATGTCAGATAGACAAGGCAAGAGCAACAGTAGCGAGCCAGCTGCAAACAGGTTGGAGTTTGACTGATAAAACAAAGAAACGTCAAAAAAAAAGCTTCAGAAGTAAATTCTGCTTCTCAAAAACTGTCCCCACCCACCCCTGCACTGCAGCTGTATACTGTACACAGAAACACTCCCTCAGTCAGCTCTGATAGTTTTGTTTAGCAGAACCTGTTTTCAGAAGAAGGAGCAGCATGCATGTTACGGTGATTCTGTTCATAAAGACCAAACAGAGGCAGAATAATAACACCAGCAACAAAAAACAATCAACAAAATTTACACACTGTCGCTTTAAAGATTTCCATGTTGATTAAATTTCCCAGTTATAGAAAGTGCCATCAGAATTTCCATCAATTAAGCATCTTTTTGGGAGAAGACAAAGCTGAATGAGGAACAATCCTTGTGAATGCAAATACTGGTTCCCATTGTTTTTGGTTTAATATAATATTTTGCATGAATATAAATGGAACACAAATGACATATTCCAAACATGAAGACACTGTACAGTATACTGTGCTTGTGTTCACAGACGGATGGAGGAGGTCCTGGCTCGACTTGGTCGTTATTGTCCCAAGATTTCCTTGAGCAGACGACTTCTCTGGTTCGCCCTGACAATGTTTGTCGTGATGTGTCTGGTCATCAGCATTTTTTCATTCTTCAGTGACCACTACAACAGGCGTGAGGACACGTAAGGAGAGAAAGGACTTCTTTTTTGCCAATTGACTTTCACAACCAAAGAGCCCTATCACTGAATATAAGAGACCACTCATTGATTGACCATATCATCACACCCGGACTCACTTGAAGCCATGACCCTGGTTCTTGATGGTCAGGGGTGTTCTGGGAATCTTTTTCAAAAATGTTAGCAAAAGGTGTGTTAGGATTTTGTTGGGATTGAAAAGTCAGTGTATTGTTTATTGAAACTAGAAAAATATATATGTAATTTCCATTTGGGGACACAAACTATATGGTGTGAATAAATATGTGTATTTATAATTTAGTGTATACTGTACTAGAGAACAAAAGAGTACAAATGTCTGCCAAAGACTCTCATTTTTTTCACAGTATCAATATGTACTGTACATTCAAAATCTAATAATTTCTTGCTTGGGCCTGAACCTACATCACCCAATCAAAATTAGAGATGAGCCAATATAATATTTAATATCTATTGGTCCAATAATGGCCAAAGTCACTAGATCAGAATCACAAAATCCACTCCAGTTAAAAAAACAAACAAAAAAAAAAAAAACCTAAGTATAACATAAATGCTTTACAAGACACAGGCTGTAAAGAAAGATGTGTCATCAGCATCATGTGACCAGTTGTATTCATCTATTCACAATAAAATGATTCCCTGAACTTGAGCTTTACTGCTCACAAACATAAATACAGCTGAGAACATCAACTTTTTTAGGAGCCAGAACCAAATTCAGTTTTGGTTCTGGCTCAATGAATGATGAATATGGTCCTTTCCATTAAATGCTAATGTAGGAAAAAGTACATATTTATCTAAAGCAGTGATTCCCAGAGACTGTGTCAGGACCCACAGATGGTCACAGGAGATTTTTTTGGGGTCCCCTACCAAAATTTATTCAAGATTTACACATTTATGTTTTAAATAACTTGCATTAAATGAGGTTGTAATTAATTTAACAAAAAATGGTAAACATTTATTTGTTTACCATTTCAAAACAATATTAGGTGTTACTGATATAGCTGTGAATTAGTAACAATGTTATGCACGAATGTGCTGGCACCACATTTTATATTGCGATTTGATTTGGTCATGACTGTGACTGTCATCTTTTAAAAGTGGGTCCCCATATGGAAAGTTCATGAAACACTGATCTACACTCCACTTTTGTTTCCCCCAATGGCTGAGAGAGAGAAAACAATATGGAGAAATTCCAATCAATTCAAAACAATATTTAATTATACAGGAAGATTAAATGCAATAGTTATATAGGTATTACGTTTGTAGTATACAAACTCTACACCACATCTTTGTAATGACTTGCCTTATTTATTTATTTAGACTGTAGAGTGTCTTTTTCTGACACAGAGTTTATCAAAAACTTGGTTCTTGGTTCCTTCCTTAATTTTGACTTTTGTAGGCTCTACCACGCTCATTTAGCGCACAGCATTGTCCATAATCATCACTTTGGCTGCTATAACTCTTCTGCTCTGGAAAACCTGCTGGTCAAAGTAAAAAGCATTGCTTCCAGTGTGCTGTGCAAAATTTTGACCTAAAAAAAACCCAAATTAAATAACTATTAAAGGTATTTGAATGTAACAAAGCATTCATTTACTGGTTATGTTTAACTTAAAGTCCTATCATTAATTTTCTATCTTTAATAACAATGAAGTCCCTGAGAAATTCTAAATTCATATTTAAATATAAATGTCTTGTTTTATCTGTTTTTTTAAGTTATATCATGTGTATTTGAAGCTTTAAATATGAGCACATTCCAGAGTAGTTCCTTGAGTGCAATACTTAACAAGTGATTGTTCTTGTATGTTATATTTTGGATAGTGTTTTCAGAGCACTGAGAGATTTTCTTCTTGTGTGAGAGCACTGTGTAGGTGGCACAAGATGTTTAGAAATCTTGTTTGTTCTTTGTGGATTTTATGTTCTGCCACTCCACCTTTAAATAAAAGGTGTATATAATCCGTAGTCAGTAATCCCTTTTTTTAAGATGCAAAAACAGATTTTTTATTTCAGATTTCATTTTTAGATTGCAGGGTTGGAATTTTGTCATTAATCTGAGGTAGCAAACTAATGTCGTCAATTCGATTTCAAAACGATGAGTCAATTCAAAGGCATTAGGGCCAGGAAAAAAAAAGACTGTCAGTGCAAAATTAAATCAGACAATGCAAAATAATGTTAAGTTATAAGATATACTATAGTATGTGGTAGCCTATAAAATGTCCCAAAGGCAAATGTCCCAAAAGTGTATTTCTATGAAAGAAGACATTATGACATGACTCCATTTAAATGCATCAGTTTCAGGTCAACCCCCCGCGACCCTCAGCGGATAAAGCGGTAGAAAATGAGAGAGAGTTTCAGGTCAAACTATGATGACTCTTGCCATCATTGATATTATTACCACATGTTATTAAGGCTCTAACATGTCAAAATGTGCGCTGTGAAAATTGCAAACATGGGCGTTCTTACTGCCAAAGTCATCAAATATTTTATCCGAATCTGTCTGGAGTATAGGAAACAATTTAGTGGAATGCCATTTAACAGTATAAGGTCTTAATGTGAGCCCTACGACACACACACTCCTCACCCTGAAGAGAAATATCTGTCCTTGTCCATAAAATCTCATTGTATAATCTCCTCACACCTCATTGTCACCTCACATCGGACCAAAATCGTTTTTTTTTTTTAAATGGCTGCATGTTCGTCAGCATGCTTTGCGTCATTTCCTGCCATCAGGGTTTGTGAGGAGAGTTTGTTTTTGTGGAAGTGGGATGTCG
Source organism: Brachirus orientalis (assembly GCA_016785285.1). Classification (NCBI taxonomy): domain Eukaryota; kingdom Metazoa; phylum Chordata; class Actinopteri; order Pleuronectiformes; family Soleidae; genus Brachirus; species Brachirus orientalis. The sequence goes on from JAFBJR010000172.1 coordinate 4,920,030, forward strand.
TCGTGTGGTGAAAAGTCATCAGAGGACACCAGAGATCATACGTGTGTTCATGACTGACTAATGCCTCATGGGAGGAAATCATCTGGACTGGGCACCAAGCGTCACATGTCAGTGCAAATTACATTGCTTTTGAGTTCAGGCTTAGTGTTGAGTGTCATTATTTTCATAAGAATAATGCAGATAATGATCACAGCTTTAAATCACAGCTTTAAATAATAATAAAAGAACATTTCTGTTTATCTTTTATTCATCCCTGGAACATTCATTTGCTATAAGAAACCACAGACACTGTTTATACATTTCAATTGTCCTTAAGTCACAGCAAAGATTATAGCAAATCATTATTTCCTGTGTTGAACTTTGCGAGAAGTTACTCTGGGATTAAAAGGTCCTTTTATCATATTTCTTCTACAGATTCTTCTAGTAGCTTTATCTCCTGTTGACATATTACTTTTATCTATTTGTCTCTTGGGCCCTGCTCTTAGGACAAATGATGGCTCCTAATCTGACTTGTGTGCAGTACTTTCCTCTTCCTTTTCCGTTACTTTCTGGCAATGAGAGACCGCAGACCCCAGAGAGCAGAATCAACTCTATTTAACCCTGTCATTCTGGCTCACAGACACACAATCTGTGCTACACTTGTCTCCACACTGGCATTTATCCCCCTCTGCTCTGACCAGTTATGAATATGATCTGGCTTTGCATCACATCAGTGTGGTCCATGGCTTCAGTCATCTCTGGTCAAGATATTGACACAAGCCATATCAGAGGTAAGTTTCATCTCATTGTAGTTTCAGCAAATACAGTAAACCTGAACCTGATTTTGCTGTGTTTGCCGTTTCCAGTTTTTCCAGCAGCGAACCAAAGCATTGCCGGAGTTTTCCAGGTCAGCTTCCTAAATGACCTCAGCCAGCCTCAGTATGCATTCAATGCGTCTGAGGCTCGGACACTGTGTTTGTCCCTCGGAGTGAGTCTTGCCACAAAAGCACAAGTGTGGGAAGCGCTCAGTAGAGGTTTGGAAACATGCAGGTAAGACCAGAGAAGACTGTTTTAAAGAATCAGCACAGTTCAGCACATTTCAGTAGCATTCCGCAAAATGTGCCATGTTTTCTTTTATTCTGTTCAGATTTGGATGGATTGATGAACATTTAGCAGTCATTCCCCGTATCAAGGCACTTTCTAATTGTGGCCAAAGCCAGACAGGCTTGGTGACCTGGCGAGCTCATGTGACAAAAAAGTTTGATGTCTTTTGTTACAATGAAACAGGTAAGGTGTTTTGATATATATTTTTGCTTTACCTGTCTTACTAAAGAGCAGTTTTTAATTTTATCAAAAATGCTGCAATATATCAGAAGGTAATAATTCAGATTAGTGTGAAAGATCTCCCTTACTATAGCTTGACTGAATGTCTCTGACTGCATTATAATCTTTAATGAATGTTTCCTGCATTGTACGCTTAATATGTTTACCACTTGTAAGTTGCTTTAGATTAAAGCATCTGCCAAATGACTAAATGTAAATGCACTTCCAATCAGCTGCATTTACATTAGGAGTCCATTTAGATTCAGCTGCATTTTTATTATTGTACATAATTTTTCATGTAAAAGTATTTTGCGTTAAAAAAATGTTGACCAAACTTGGAGAGAATATATATATTAAAAACTCAACAGTTGTGTAACCACAATTATTTTTTTTTTAAATGTATGAATACATAATGGAACATAATTACCATTATGTACCACTGGTGTTATTATTGGAGTTGGGCCTCCCAAAACAAAGGTAAAACAAACAAATAATGAATTGTACACACATACATTTGTGAAATGGCATGCGGTTCACAGAATACAAACCCTAACTGTTATAGCCTTCACGTCCACACACAGATGCAGCAACACAAATGAAGGATACAACAACTGACAGCCCTGTGAACAGCAGGGATTACACAAGGCAAACAGCCTCCACTCAGGCAGCAACAGCACACCCCCCGTCATCTTCCTCCCTTCAGCCTTCCTCCTCCTCCTCACCCACTAAAACCATGGACACTGAGGCAGAGGCAGCCCGCCACACTGGCAGCACAAAAAGCTCTTCTGGAGGTAGAACTTTACTCACAACACAAATTATGCTGTGGAGGAACTTTTCATGTTCTCATCCTGTGCAGACATCATGGATGGATGTTATTTTCCTCTTGTTTAGCTGTTTTTATATTGTTATATTGTTTTTATTATTCCAGGAAAGGCTATACTCATCACCTCAACCTGTGCCCTTCTCCTAACTGTGATAATCATCATTGCCTATTTTAAGTTGTAAGTGGTTTTCCTTAATATCTTATGATACTAATATCATTCTGAATATCACTCTAATATCTGTTGAATAAGCAGTTAAGATTCCATACACTTGATATTATGAAATGTCGTCCTGTGTTTATTATTTAAATTTTTTTTTTCTATTAAAAGGAAAAGGATTAGCACACAAGACTTTGACACAGAGAAGCAGCAGGAGTCCATTGAGACAGAGGATTGGACATGTGAGAAAAGTATAAAACAAAACCAGGAAGAGGCTCAGGACGATGAGACGAGAGAAGTGGATGACAGTGCAAGTGATGAGACAGAATGACTGTAAAGTACATTTGTTTATGCATTAGTTGCACTGTTTATTCATGTTTGTCATTTTATGTTATTTACCGGTGCTGTCCAACCACTAGATGGCAATGTTTGCTATGGAATAATATTAAAGAATGAAGGCCCATCATTTTACACTGTGGTTACTGCTTGATTCAGCCTACATGTAAAAAAAAAACTACTTGTTCACTTGCAGTCAGTCTTATCAGAGTTATCTGAACTAACATTTTGCAAATCTCTCAAAACCGAATGCATTAATCTGCACACCTCACAAACCTACATTTAATTCCCAATAGAACATAAACAACATATCATTACTGAAACTGAGATATTTTACCATTTCATTCAAATTAGCTCATTTTGAATTTGATGGTAGCAACACATTTTAGAAAAGTTGGAACAGAGGCAACAAAAGGCTGGAAAAGTAAATTGAACAAGTAACTGGAGGAGCATTTGACAAATAAATAGATTAACTGGCAACAGGTCAGTAACATGACTGGATATAAAAGCAGCATTTCAGAGAGACAGGGCCTCTCAGATGTAAAGATGTAACAGACCAACACAAAATAGTACATAATTCTTAAGTGGGGGTTGGGGTGGGAAATTACATTGTTTTCAAAATTATTTACAAATATAAATCTGAATACATATGTATTCACCCCCCCCCCCAATACATATGTATTCCCCCCCCCCCCCCCCCCTTCACTGTTAAACCCCTAATTGTAACCAAGAAGTCATATAACATGTCATGTTCTGTCTCCTGGCTGGTGGAGTTTTTTGGTTTTGTTATTTTCTGTTTTATTTTATATTTAAACCTCCTGTTTCCCCTTAGATCATTTTAGTTACTTTTTTGTTTGTAGGAGGCTGGCTGCACGGCTGCACATAGGCTCTAATCTTCTCAGCTGAGTGGAGACCATTTACACCTGGGCTTCCTGTGTCTCTGCGTCTGCGTGTATCGTCACAAGTGTCTGTTAACCCCACGTCTCCATGTGCCTCGTTCTAGTTAGTCTTTTTTCCCGGTCATTGGTCGTGCCTTTTTTTTTCCTCCTTTTTCTAGTAAAGCTGATCCTGAGCTCCGCCTTGCCAGCCTCGGCACTTTTGGTTTAGTTATTCATAGACTGGTCCACCTTTAGTTGTATTTTTGTATAATACATTTTTGTTACCTTTTTTCATCAGTTCTCTGCCTTATTTGGGTTAATTATTGATTCACCACGTGAATCATCACAAGTAAATAGAGTCAACCTGTGTGCAATCTAATCTCAGTTCTGCTCTACCCCCCACTTCAAAATTATGCAAAATTTTGGTCTATTGCATAAAACCCCAAGAAAACATATTATGCAAGGTACTGTAGTGTGTTTGTTCAGTGAAAATGTGTCTCAAGTACACATGACCAGTACTCCACGGCTTAAACTTTTAAAGGTCCAGTGTTTAACACCTAGGAGGCTTTATTGGCAGAAATTGAATATATTTACCTATAAGTATGTTTTTGTATGTATATAATCACTTTTAAATTGCTTGGTTTTCATGAGTTCAGAATAGGCTTCTATATTTATTTAAGGTAAGGGCCTTGCATTACAGAGGCCACCATGTTTCTACAGCAGCCTTAATGGGCTTCTATGCAAATGATAACAGCTTTGCCCTTATAAGTTTGATGCATAAAGTAGTGCAGAAAAAAGGAGTCGGCACCAACTTTCCCTGCTCTAGGGATTCAAACTTACTCATTGTAAAATCTGCAGACAGCAACAGATTTTTAAATTTTTATTTTCTGGTAGTAAAATGAATCTTTCACCAACCCTCTTCTAGTTGATTCTTTGTGAGATTTTGTCAGCAGCATAAAAGGAAGAAACCAAACAAAAAGCCAGTATACATCAGAAGGTACCAGTACAGAGTGGGAGAGAGCCGTGAGTTTACATCCATTCTGGTATCACAGCGGCCACCCTAGTTCCCCAACATGCTTCGGACAGGAGTCTTCCTTTTCTTGCATTGTGCATTCTAACCATTAGATATCACTAACTCTTGCTAATTGTAGCACCTTTAACAACACTGCTGTCAGTGCATTTACTCATCCAAACCATCCCTCTTCATATTACCCGAATGTCCAGCTATTAACATCTGACCATTTGAACAATTCAAATTCAAATTTACAGAATATTGTTTTTTCACAATGGCACTTTTCAAAATAAAGATAAATTGTGATAACTTCAAGTGCAGCATGCTTAACCTCTGTCTAAACATAGGCCCGTTTTAGTCATTCTGAGAGTTCAGGAGTTCAGATTTCACTGCATCTACTATAAAGCTAAGCTCATTGCACAGTGTCTCGTGTCTGTAGGCCATGCGGATCTGTGCGACATTGGTGCGACGAATATCATTTCCTTCAGGTCCATCTTTCAGATAGTTCACACCCAAGAAATGCTTCTTCTCCTGTAAATAAAGAGTAAATCAAGTTGCCTGTGGATACGTTGGAGTCAGTGTTGATAGAATTTCAAAAGGAGAAGTGGATGAAATGTGTCATCGTACCTGGTGAGAAAGTCCACTTTGCAGCACACTGTTCCTGGCTATTTCACAAACATCACAGGTGCTGAGCTTCCACAACTGAGCTGCTATGGCGTATTCTTCCATCAGTGGTTCCTAAATTCAGGCCAAACGCACAATGAACACAAAAATACGCTGCTGAACTCGTACAATATCAAACAGCAGCGTAAAAACACTGTGTTTCTAGATTGGTTTCTGTTTTACCTTAGTGTAGTGGAACTGCATGGGATCATCTGTGGACAGGGACACACACAGGCCTTTGTGCAGGAACTCTCTCAGAGGATTTTTAGAGTATTCCAGGAAGAGACTGTTGTTACTCAGTGGAGACATTGCAATTGGCACCTGGGCCAGGTAGTACAGGTACTGCAGCACAGGACTCTAAGGGAAGTAAAGAAAGGATTTTGTTGACATTTTCTGCAGATGTAGGTGACGGCCCGAGGTAGAAATGTTGGTGATGATCCGTACACAGAAAAGGTATGGGCTCTCTCAGTGCTTTCTCTGGTTTCACTGTTGCAGGTTAAAATTTGCCCAAATTGCAAACTCTATCCTTTGCTGCTTTTACTTCATCACAATGCTCAACTGTTTGCTGGGTTTTTAAAGTAAACATTTTATCCCGATTCCTTGCAGCAAATTTGTTTTTAAGGATCTAATTTTAAGTTCCTTCTTCTCTTTAACAGTAAATGACGATGGTGTATTAACTTATCTGCCTTGCTCGGAAAGTAATTTTACCGATATTAAGATGAACTAATGTAAAATAAATTTAGTTAGTTAGAAACACAGAGCTGATGCATGTGTTGCAAAAACTACATATTCAGACATCTGTTCTGTGCCCAGGAGGGGGTGCTGTCCTCCCCTGCCCCTCCAGAGAGCATCTGAAAATTAAACTTTAATTATTTCTTAAAATATGACCATGTCAGCAAATCGAAAGTACCTTCTTCAAGTTAAGTCCATGGGAGATGTTGTCAGCAGCGAGAAAGGCGGAGACCAAATGAGTGATAGATCCAGCTTCTCCGCAATGCGGACGGAACTGGAACGTGCTCAGTCCCAGCTCTCTACAGAGGAAAAATAAACAGGTCAATCAATACACAAGCTATTCTTAGAAGAGTGGATCTCATATATCATCCTTGTATTTCATTTATAGATGCTGGGTATCACCTGTAATGCACATTATGATATTCAGTGTCAGCTGTGAGTGCTCAGTATAGTTGTCTGTGAAGATTCTCAGTCATCCAGGTCATGGTATCCAAAAGTGTAGCAACAAAAGGCAATTGGACTGAAATTCTTGAAGACGTTGGCAAAACATCATCAAGAATTTCAACTAAGTCCAGTTGTTTTTTTTTGCTACACTTTTGGGTGTTCATTATAGTCTTGCTGTCCTACCCTACTCTCTGAAGTGTCCACTAGGAGCAAGAGCCACCAGATCAACATGCAGGTTTTTGTTTCATGAGGGAGAAGGTATTGTTCTTACTTTCTGAGGTTGTTGAGGACCATGATGTTTGCGTACATATGGAATATGTAGTAGCTATACGGAGGGTTTTCATCTGAAGTCCACTGTTCTGGCTTTGGGCTTTTAAAAGAGAACATGTGGTCACTGTGTTTGGACTCGTCGTCAACGCTGTCAAATCCTGACACCTGCACACACACACAAAATGACAAGCAGTCTGACCAATGATTTCTTAAAACTAAATTGCAAACTGTTCCTTATGCTGATGGATAATTACACACATTGACGTGAAGTGAAACCTTTCAAATATTACATGGAGCCCAGCTGTAATCACCACGTGCATGTGTTGAAAGATATGCAAGTTCAGAAATGAAGTCAAGTGGACTGATTAACTCTGCACTGATTTTTTGTATCCCTATATTCACGTGAGAACAATAATATTATACAGAAATTATTGATCCTTGTCTCGTATGTTAATCAGACTCATAATTCAAGGTTTGGGTGTGGACCTCAGAAGATTTTCAGATTTCAAAGTGGGCCACGGTGCTCTTAAATTTGGGACAACAAAGTTAACAAATTAAAGTTTATACACGTACATGATTACATGATTTAAAGACATGAGTTCCAAAGTCTATGCCCACAATTTATTAAATGATGACCCTTATAAAAACGACATCTTACATATTTGAGAAAAACATGAAGCTCTTTATGTTTCTGTGGGTTCACAGTGGCCTCAAACAGTGGTAGGAATATGTTCTCCAGCATCTTGGCAAAATTAGGTACTAGCTTCTTTGCCTTGAAAATGTCACTGGAAAAATAAAACAGACACACTGAGGGATTCCATGATTTCTCATTTCAAGATATATTTTTAAATTAGAAGCTTCAGTATTACATGATGCTGTGGCACTCACTAGATCCTGGGTACTTGAATCATCCATCTCATGTTTGGAGAGTGGACTTGGTGATGAATGAACCACTTGGACAGACTGTCCCACTCCTCTAAGCCTCTTCCGTAGATGGACAGCCGTGGCTCTGCATGCTGATATTTACTCTCCTCCAGGTCATGAGACACTTCCTGTTAAAGATGAATAGGAAAGTCTTCTATACTGTCTCTACATCAGTTCTCAAAGCTAAAATGTAAGATTACGAGACACGATACCTTTACGAGGCGAGCAAAATACTCTCCATCGATGAAGTTGTCTGTTTTAAGGAAGATTTCCCGAAGTTCACTGGCTCCCACTGGGTTATACTTTGAATTGAACTTATCAAATCTGTGGAAAGTTTGTCTTCCCTGTGAATAAAATGTATTCATAAATTATGAGATTTTGATCACAGAATGATCAACTCTGGCAAATTGCTGATTCTGGCAGTTACCTGGCAGTAAAATGAGGTAACACAAATTAGAAGCAAAGTTTGTGGAGGAAATTTAAGGTAACATGATTTTTGTCTTGATGGTAAAATTGATAGATAATAACTCGCTTGCTATTTTAAAATATTTCACAATTAACACACAGCACATCTTATAAAAACATAGTGGGCATACACATAGTGTCATTTTCTTCTTTTCTTACCGCATGAACATCTAACGAGTCCACAGTGAGGTCATATGGATCTTTATTGAGGCTGTGGAAAACCTGCTTGAGAGTCATCTTTTGTCCAGCTTTTTCCAACACCACACGGTCTGCATCAGTCTTATATGTTTCCTTGATGAAGGTCAATAGGTGTTTCTGAGACATGCAGGCAGCTGCATGAATGTGTGTGTCCACCTGAGGAGATGAAAAAGCATCATTATGTTTAGTCTACTGGACACATTAAGTTTTTATTAAAAATCCTTTTAATAAAAAAAAGTGACAGACAGCATGTATTTTACACCCTTTGAAATACTCTTAAATTTCCAACTCTTTGTATTATTATTAATTTATCCTTTATTTAACCAGAAAGTCCCTTGCCATCCAAATCTCGGCCTAAGTTCACATTGCCAGCCACACAGCTCAAATCTGATTAATTAAAAAACAGATTTGACAGTTTCACATTCATGAATAGAAGAGTCTTGCATCAATAAATCATTTTTACACATGTCAAAAACAATTTGTGGCCGAGATTAAGCTCTAGAGGATGACACTCTCCACTGTTTTGAGATTTTTCCAAGCAGCTGTAGCAGGTTGATGAAGACAAGGCTCAGCCATAAGAACAAGCTGCAGGGCCACAAATTGGATATATACAGTTATATCTCATCTCAGACCACATACTGAAGTGGTACAACTTGAAAATGAAAATCAGAAGTGACAATCTGATTTCTGTATCCATACAGCCCTGAGAAAAAACAGATCTGGGTCACAAGTACAAAAATCAGATATGAGTCACTTCAGCTGAAATCTGAAAGCTGCCTTTTTTGAGAGAGAGCTGGCTATAACAAGGTTACACAATTAAACTAAAGAGTGAATCAACAAAGGACATAAAAAATACACACTACCAGGTTAGGAGTAGCAATCACACATTTCAATACACAGTTTTTCCTTCAGCTTTAATGTGTTCTGCAGGTTATCTCACTAATCAGGGAGCAGCATAGGAGAAGCCTGCTCTACCAAGTGCAGAGAAAAACCTTGGAACACAGTAGAGTAGCCAACTTTAAACACATATAGGTCGACTAACCTTCCTAACATTGTAGAAATCTCTGTGAGGCACACTTTTCAATTCCTTAAGTTCAGCTGTTTCATTAAGCATCTCATGGAGGTGAAATTTTGAACTCAAGAAATTAAGTCGCCTGTGACAGTAGGTCTTCCTGAAAATAAGAGCAGACTGAAGTTTGCATACTATGCTCTTACAGGTGTAGTTAAATGCTACATAGGCAGAAGCAACCAGTTTTGCAAGAGGGGCACTGTTTTTCAAACAGCACAACTGTTATTTTGTCAACTTACGTGGGTCCATCTGCAATCATTGCCAGCACATGGCGGAGGTCTATGGCAAAAGTTTCTAAGTCTGGATAAGGAAGGTCATGAGGCTGGTTTTGTCTCAGAGACTCTTCAGTGTCATAGACATGCACTATTCCATCCTTCATCTTCAGGTGATAGTTGAGGTTCTCGGGGATGTTTTCCATGCTGTAGGGATCATCCCCATCTGATGGACATGGGCACATATCTGAAGGACACAACATTGTTCTGTCAGTCATTCAAACCATAACACAACATCTGTTAACTATACTGTACATTCAAAGCTACAAACCGGGTAGAGCCTCATCTTCCTCACTCCATCTCGTGTTCTCAGCGCTGCAGAGGAACTGGGCTGTTGTTCTGCAGAATCTGTGATAAGCCAACTTTGAGTATTTCTCACGAATGAGCAGTGCCTTATACAGACTTTTGGCAGCCTGTTCGTAGTCCTCCACTGTGATCTGAATGGGGACATGGACATGACAAAAGTAAAAAAAAATAATCAGCCAAGTGTTGTCAGGCTGTGCAGATTTGGTAAAAAGTTGGTAATGTCAGGTCATTATATCATTAGCACTGTTGACAGTCAGGTGGTGCACAAATATGGCAATATTAATATTTTGTAGCAGTCTTTCTTTAAGTTAACAGCTAACTACTTCATTGTGACTAACAGAAGTTGATGCACCTTTGTGTAGTACTTACTCCAGCACAGTAATCACCACTGATAGTGACCCTCTGGTAAACAGGACAGTTTTCTTGTACTGATGAACAGGTGGAGCTGGGGGACAGGAATGGTGTTACACTCAAAGACCGCGTCCAATCTGTAGTCACTGGGCCCTGCAGGGACATTGACTGGGAGCGAATTATCATCAGGCTTTTCCTCCTGAAAGATTAGTGAAAGATGTGCAATGAAAGGTGAAGAATAAAGCAGTAATCCAACATTAAGGATGTAAAACAAAAAAACTTGTTAAATTGTTGATTAAAGGCTCAACGTGTAAGAGGGGGTTTATTGGAAGAAATTGTATATACAAGACATTTGTGTGCGTGTGAGTATATGCAGTATACTTTTTTTCCTGGTAGCCTTAGAATAACATAACAAAGAAGAACAACATCCTTTCTGGTATGTGAAGAACACTGCAGTTCCCACAGAAAGTATGTAAAAAGTGGACGTAGACTTTCAGTTGTAAAATGGACTCCCATTGTGAAGCCTTGAGATTTCCAATTTAGGGCTCACCTATTGGATGATACCAGCTGTTAGTCACACTGGTTTCCACTCATATGTGCTGTGGTATATTGTCAATTTTCCTCTAAATGAGGACATCAAAATTGACATGCTCCACTGAAGACCTGAAACTAGTGATTGACACCATTAACAGGAAAATATTAAAAATCAAGTGAGAAGTAGGCTAATTTTCCTATAGAATTGTTGTTGTTGACTTTTGTTGTTTGTTGAGAATACACTTGTTTTTGCAACAAGTGGAGTCACCCCCTGCTACCTAGGCCTCACTTTTCAAACTGGAAGGGTACATCCATTTCCTATATACAGTCTATGGTAGTTCCTTGACCTGCATGAGAGAAGGAGGGTTGAGTGGAAGGGTCCTCAGTTACAATCTGCAGTCTCAGATGTCACTCATTCTTACACACTGGAACTTAAAGGTTGTCTTATTGGCCTTAGAGTAATTTCTATAATCTGGTTGATGACAAACAGGTGATTGTCAGCCAAAAGCACCAAAAGCAGCCACCAAAAGCAAGACCTACCTCTTGGTAGTCTCCTCTGACTGTTGCTCTGCCAGCTCTTTGAGCAGCTCGTGCTCCATTGCTTGCTGGAGACCAATCGGACAGTCCTCAGCCACGGTGAACATTGTGAAGGCATTTGTATCTTCTTCCTTTAATGCACTCGCATATACTTTTTCTGCGAGCAACTGCGTCTCCTCCTCTGCTTCGCTAAGTGTTACCTTTGGAAATTGGCGAGGCATATCTGCAAAAATTGAGAAGCTGGAGTGAAAGAACCGGCTACAGTGACAAGTACTCGAAGGACGCAAAGACAAAGGCTGCCTCCCTCATCACTATTGTACTGGTTGTGACTTTGTGCTGTTTTGTAAACACATTGCTGAGGCTGAGTAAGGGTTTGGGTGCACAACACTCAAGAGCTAACTGCAGCATGGTATCACAACCTGGAGAGCTTTGTGGGAATTTGTAATGTTGGACCAAGTGACATTAAATTGCTGCAGTAGGTTTTCCTGCAGGAGAGCTTTTCTTTCTTGAAATAGAAAAAAAAATATCTTTGTGGCATCGTAAATAAATAGGCACATATGCTTTCTGAATTGTCATGGATTTTACTGTCCTACATGACCAGATCTTGTCTATCACACTTAAGTTCTCTCTCTCTATGGATTAAACAGATAAAAAGGTTACTTTGTCTGAGGAAGATGATGAATGCCAGATGCTGCTGGGAACGAAAAAGCTAAGTCATGGCTTGTTTAATTTTTACTTCTTGTTTTCTGGTTTGCTGCTTTTTCAGTTCAGGTTTCTTTGTTCTTTACAAGTCACTTAATAGCTGTAAGAAGATAGTGTGATAAAAACACTAACCCCTGTTAGTGGATCATTTAATCCATCATTGAAAATTCAAACGTAATTACTATAGTTTCCATGCATGTAACTGTTATATCCGTGTACCAGCTATATGTTATTTCTGTGTTTAATATTTAGCAACTCCTTATCAACACAAGTATTTTACATTATCTAGTCCTTACAGGCCACAATATTTTTAAACAACCATTACTGTATGCATTAATTTGTTCTGCAATATTCTCTCTGCTCTGAACTTATTTTTGATTCTTACCCTCTCTCGACAATCCTTCACAATCTTTTTTGGAGGATTATTGTGTCCCTTCGTCCTCAAGATTATTTCTGTATAAGTTTAGATTCATCCCATCCCCCATTGTCTATTTGTGGAAAAAATGCAGGTTTTCACTCACTTCAATCACTGACAATTCAAAAAAAAAGCCCATCCAGTTCATCATCTTTCCACGTATACGCTTAGTATTCCCCCATTCGTTCCATAAAGCCACATTATCTGCCAAAAGGGTCTTCCCCCAGCCTGACAGTAATTATGACAGATCATGACACTGGACTTTTTCAAACTTCCCTGAGGTTCGCAATTTCCGACTTCAAAAACACTGTAGCCACCATTTTTGTTAACCTGATCCTCTCTAATATCATCCTCGACAATCATACAGACAAAGAACTGTATCCATTGCACAACCCCCAAAAGGGTGCATATCTCTTCACTGTAGGAAACACATCAGGGAAAAACTTAAAAGCCTGTAGTTACCCACACTGGGCCTTCATTAAAACGTCCAAAAGAAGAAAAAGAAAAGAGAATAGCAATAAACAGAACTACATTGTTATTCCATATATTGCTTGAGTTTCAGACGGGCTATACATTGAAAGTGGTTGTTCTTCAGCACAGTTTGAAGGTTCTGTATCGCAGTTCACAATAAACATTGTTGAAGCATAAAAATATGACAGCAGCAAAGACCCGGCTCATTCAGCTAGAAAACAGATGTAAACATATCTGAAGGACAAAGGTCGCTCTTTTGATGATGACAATGAATGTATTCTGGCCAGGGAAGACAGATGGTTTAAGAGTGAAAGAAGTCATTAACATTAGAGACCACCACTCAGCAGAGGAGGTGGCCCAAGACACCAACAGTCAGCCACCTACAATGCTGTCCTGAGGGCTCTTCCATAAAGGATCAACAGTCACACACAAAACAACACAAATGAACAGACTGTTCTCTCAGGTGGTGTTAACAACTCTTCATTCACACCTTTACTCAGGTCAAACTTACAACCTTTAGCTAGGTCAGAGGGTGAATAACCTGCATTGTTTAACATAATAACGGTCTAGACAAGTATCCAGCCTACAGAGGCTAAATACCTGCAGTTTTCCATTGGTCAGTAAAAACTGAAGAAGCCTCTTGGATGAGAGGTGAAATGTCTTCAACAAACTCAAGCAAGCCTAGTTTCCTATATTTGCACTCTTGAAGATACAATGACCTGGATGGCTGAGAACCTTCACATATATTTCCAGTTTTAGTTATTTTACCTAACTTCCTTTTCGTGTTCATTGTGATTATTAGATCTGTGTACTGCCACAAAAAGTATTTACTATTACATTAACCTTTTCATACTTAATGAATGCTACTTTATCTCAGGTGCTCAGGGTAGATTGGAATAACTGGATCACCACCATATAAATATACTAGATAGTCAAGGTATCAAGGGATTCAAAGGATTCAAAGTTCATTTGTTAGCGAGTTGGCAGTTGGTCAACCAACTGTGGAGGGCACCACAGTACCTCTTAGTGTTCAGCCTGCTGGAAATTACTGGAAGAAGAAGAGTTGCTGTTGGCATCCGCAATAATTCCCACTGCCAGAAAACAACAGTGTGGTCAGTCGGGATATTACCAGAGGACAGGACAGGAGAGAGGAAGACCAAAAGGAATAAGGAACAAGGATGAAAGAATAAGGAGAAGAACAACTTTGTGTGAAGTTGTTCTTGTGTGAAGAAGAGCATCAAATATGATTATAGACAACCAACTCTGAAAAAGATTAAAAATGGGACAGGACTTTGGACTCTGTTGAAGAGCAGTAAGCAGTGATATACTGGCTGTTCATAACCTGTGATTAGAGAGATTGAGGAAGTTAGTCGGCTGTCTGTATTTTACGATGGTGATACTTTTGTGATTCCTGTTTGCCTTGTTGGAGCCAAGACAAGGCTATTTCATATTCCTTTCCTCTGCTCTGTTTAATAGAAGCTTGGAGTCCATTGGGAAAGTGGTAGTAAGTGAAGTGAGGAAGGGAGCAAAATAATGTTGATGGAGCATAGGGTCATCTTCAAGATGAAAGAACTAGCTGCCAGGCAATAAATCCCTTTAAAGTGGCTGAATCATTAAAAAGTGTTTGGTGAGGGGATAAATGTGCAAGTTCTCCCAGGAAAAGCAGGCAAGGAAAGTAGGAAAAAATACTGTAGGAGGCTGATGTCATAATCCAACACCTTAAAGATCACAAGAATTAAAGATAATATTAAGGGTGAAATTGTACTGGAGATGAGGATGTTCAAGGCCAAGAAATGAAGAAGTCACAATGCCCTAGATCTCATGACGTTTGAGGGAAATGCTCTTCCCACCAAGGTATTTATAGCACGCGCTGTCTTGTAAGTCTAACAAGGAGGATGGCCTGTGGGGACCATTTCTTAAATTGTGAAGCATCGCCTTCTAAGTGTGGCTTCCTCTAGAGAATGCTGCCATTTTGTCAAGGCAAAGCAAGTTCAGAAGGTCAGAGATCAGTTCAATATCTCATATACAGAGGCTTAAGAACACATTGAGGGGTCGAGGCTTTCTAGAGGGTGGAAGTGAGTGGTTTCCAGGTGATTTCTCCTTTTGGCAATAACAATGTTGTTATTTCAATTTGTAGTCAAGCCCTCATAGCATAGCAAGAAGTAGAAAAGGAAGGACTTTGAACAGTGGACAAACATTTTGTTTTTCTGTGGAGGGCACGGTGTAAGCTTTGGTAGTGAGCTTTGCAGTTAGATATAGGTCAGTAGTGTAAAGAGGGGGCCCAGGATGTGTATCCTTTGGGGAAGCTGGTGTTGAGGATGATGTTTGCAAATGTTATAAATTAGATTCTGATGAGCCTGTTTGTTAAGAAGTCCAAGATTTAGTTGTAAATAGTGACTGTTTGTTTACCAACATTTAGAGGATGACAGTAGTGAAGGTGAAGCTGTAGTCTAGACAGAGCGGTCACTCCTACACATGAGTGAAAAACAGAGGCAACACTAAAGAGATGTTGTCAGCAGTAGAGTGGTTCCTACAATATGCACAGTCATGAGGGTCTGCAATTGTGTCAATGGTCTTTATCTCTTCCACTACCAGTCTCTCAAGCCACTTTGTGATTATTGGCATGACTGCCACTTGGCAGTCACAAATTATGCCTTTAGGGACGGGAATAATAATAGAGGTTTTAGGGCAGACAGATGTCTGGGTTGGACTGTGAGAAGCTCCCTCTCGTGTGGCAAACGTCCACATAGAATATCAGCAATATTACCTAATGGCAAACACAACTTACTTAAGTTCAGATGTGTTATTTTGTGACAGTGGTGTTAGAAATCCTTAGTTTGGATTGACATAAGCGACACAAACCAAATGAGGCAGGAGTAGACCAGCAGCTCCTGTGTCCCCCATAAGCTAATATTCTACATGGACTTTGGTGCAGGACTGTAACAGTTTTACAAACTTCAGTATCTAGCCAGAAGAGACTAACAGCAAGAAAAGGCATATACAGTAGATATTCTTAAAATGTAGTAGACTTAAGCAGGTGTGGATTTCATTTGGAGAGCCTTTTGTAAATTGCCTAAAATCTGTCATTTCTGGAGCAGAAGGTGACTAACAACATACAAAAAGAACAACATACTTCCTGGTGTGTGAAGGCCAATATAAATGCCTTATGCACTTTGGAAAGGGAGGAAAAGTGAAACGAGGTTTCTGTTAGTAACAGTTTGAAGTAGTTCATCAATCATAGTTAACAGAGAATGGTCTAATTCTACAAGGAGATAACCTGCCTGAACTGTCAGTGTCACATCCTGATGGAGTATGCATTATTTTAGTCAATGTTCCACTCTGCTACGTGCTTCCAGGAAGCTTATCATTCCAGATACATAACACTGGTCAGACCAACTGCTTCATAGCACCACACACTGTGAAAAGGGATGGGCTCATATACTTGTATTGATCTGGCCATTGATGGCCTTATAAATTATTAAGTGTCCAGTCATCATACTCCTTGAAATGATTTCTGTGAAACAAAACATGTTGCAAAGCAAACAGGGAAATCATCAATTCTTTCCCAAACTGATCATTGGTTTAAGAAGAATGTCCTGTTTATTTCTGTTTGCATTTGCAATATGTACCTGAAAATAAGTTAAGCTTCTGAGCTATTACCATTGCAAAATGGCCTAACCACACCCTCTGCTGGTTAGTTGGCTCTATAGTTTTTAGCATGGTCAGATTTAGCTTTAATCCAATACACTAACTAGACAGTTAAAACATCTAGCTATTAACTGACTATTAACATCACAAAAGTAGTTCATTTCATTTCCCTTTTGGACAGCTGGTCACACAAAATGCACTTGAAGACATCATCTTGCAGACTGGTCAGTTGTTGCCAACCATTCTGGACAATGCTGACAATGTTTTACGGTTGACTCCCTCCTGTGGGCCACGTGCCTTGTTACAGTTAAACTGCGATGTACAGAATCGCCTAAAGCGACTTAATAGCAAGTTAGCCAGTCATCATGTATTATAAAATTACAGTCTCTTGAGTGTTCTGCCCTTACCTTCTGTGCTACCCAAAGCCATTAGTGGATGCTCTCGTCTGTCAGAGTCAGTGGTGTGCTGCTTAACAACCAGAGTTTGTTTTACTTTTACTGTCCAATGCCCATCTCCCTCTCTCTTGAGGAATCAGTGGCATCATGTTGACAGAGTTAACCCTGAGAAAATATGTCAGAACTGGCTGTAAAAAAAAAAAAAAGAGAACCTTGCATAGAGCTACCTGCCCCTCTAACTCTCCATTATGTTGTCCACTTACAGACATTACAGTTTGCAGACAGGCACTCGAAGAATAATCACACTGTTTCACTTCTCTCATTTATTGGCATTACATTTTATCTGGGCTGTGTTTCCTCACACTCCCAGATTACCACTCAAATGTGTATGTGACCCAGTAACATATTCATATATATAAGAATGAACATAAAAAAGTGAGCATAACTATGATGGCCTCTACTTACTACGATGGCCTCTACCCTGAAAAATGTTCAAAATCTGTACAAAAAAATCCAAGTAGTTCATCTGAACAACCAGTTACCCTCTCATATTTGCCTGTGCTGCACAGATATCAACAACAATATATCATAGTTAACAGCACAAGCTGCAGCTCTGCGTATCACCACCAAGAATTAATACCCATTCATTCTCTTATAAACAAACACACACTGATGTTCATTTCATGGCTAGGAAAGGAAATCTAGTCAACAATATGGGATGTCTAGTCAGGACATGGGAGACAGGAATATGTTGATAGGTTTATTGTGAACTGAACTTTAGGTACAAAGATGCACAGGCACAGGCCCCTGGTAATACTACTCAAAATTGTGCCTTTATAATGACATCTAAGTTGTGACAACCTAAGCTACACTGTAAAATTAACACAAACCATGCAAATTAGACTACACTTCCACACTATAGAATATTAACGCTAAATAAGGATCAAAGCCCATAGTCTAGAGTGTTGCTGAATAGACTACACACATAAAACACACAAGAATGTATGTATCCATTCACTAAACTGCCACATGAAAAGCTGTTAAACTTAACACTTAAAATATACATCCCCAACAGTAACAAAACATCTTCACAGTACACAAAACTGTACTTACTTGTGGTCACTGATGCACACAAACTTAGGAATCAACTGAGACTGACTGACTCTTAATTGACTCTTAATTAGACTGACAGCTGTCCACTGCAAGCCAGCATGCATGCTGTGTGCAGAGAGGGTGTTGCCCATTAGCTAGTTAAGCCTTGTTTTCATGTTCATGTTATTTCCTCCCTCAGCCTTTTGCACACCACCCATAGGTATGCTTTGTTTTTGTAAAAGCCTTCTATACGTGCTTTAAGTCTTACAGAGAGGCCACAGTGTTACACAGAATGGACAAATCAGCCAGAATATGCATTTCATGTTTAAAAGCTACTTATTGTGCAAATAAAATAACATCTATATGAGAAGGCTACTCTAATTATCTGAATGACTTGGGAAAGGCAGGGGTGACAAGAAGAGTCCCCCGTTTGTTACAATCTGCAGTCTCACCATTAGATGTCACTAATTCTTACACACCAGGACAAATCCTTTAATAATCCTGATCTTTAATAAATGTTATGTGATAGTCTTTCAGGGGAAAAAAAAAGAAAACCTCCTTCCTGATTACCACTCATTCACCACTTCAGTCCTATCTTCAGGACTCTAAAGACACAGCAGATTAAGTATTTTATTCTACATTGGACCAGCCTTTGTCTTATGGATCTAAGTGTCTGGTTTTTTGGAAACATCAGATCTGATAAGAAGAATACTGCTTTATGTTGTAGCTTTGCAGCAAGAAATAGTAGACACTAATGTCTACTAATGTCCAGCTCACTGGACTGTGCTATTAATGTGTGTGTCTCCTTGAATGTGGAGCCGTCCATATATCATCTCCACAGTTACTTAAGATAATCTGTATCATTATTCGTGATTTTCCTGTCTAAGTGCCATATGAAGCTTCCTGAGGCCATTACTGGACCACTCAGCCATATCTCAATCCAATACCCTTCTCTTGTTATCTTTTTGGCTTTTCTCAGACACCTCACTGTCAATGCTGGCTGAGCCCACAAGTTGGCTCTTAGTCCAAGTTCTATCTAAGAGAGATGCCAGCAACACAAAAGAAAGCCATACACCACACCAGAGAGACAGTGAGAGAATGAGAGAGGGAAAGCAGAGAGAAACTCACTCTTTAAGAGAAACGTGTCTCCTCTTCTCATCTTACTCGGAGGCTATATGGCCTGCAGAAGAACGAAGAACAACAAAGGATGTGCATTCATCCATGAATGCAGCACAGCCTACCATACTTAGGAGGTACATCCTGTCCACAGTCTAGATGTGTAGTTTGGTCGGGCTTTGTATGTTGGTGCATATATGACAGTGACCAGTTACAAAGTTACACAGACATTGTAAAAGTAAAATTATATTTAACTGTAAATTATTAAAATATTTTTTTAATGTGAACACATAAGTTCAACATCAAATTCCATTCATCGGTTGTTCTAAAACTATAATACTATAATATATCAATCAAGTCCACTCACCTTATCAGCTCAGTGGTCTCTGAAGTGTTTACAAACAGTGCACAAGTTGCCTCAGACAAACATCTAAGTCATGGTGGACTTTTGTTGTGTCTGGTGGATATGATATCTCATCCTCCACCCTGCAGTGTGCATCACTCCATCCTTAACTCTTTCATCACTGCAGCTTAGTGCTAGAACATCAGCAATGCCATAGTCAACTAGTGTGGTTCTCATTGTCTTTCCATGGAGAACAAATGTATTAAATTAGATTTACATTGAAAAATAAAGGTCAATGATTTCTCTTTTCGCCCATAGAAAATAATATCTGTTGTTATAGGGCTGAACAGTGAATTGTTTTGTTCATTGAAATTTGAGTTTGAAATATTACATTTAGTAAACTCTGCTATTTAAAGTACGGTGTTAACATTTTTTGTTGAGGTTGCATGCTGCAGTTGAATATTCCTCACCTCACCCTTCCCTTCCAAGTGTGTTATAGAAACTACCTACCCTTCAGTTAGCCTAAAAACTCAAAGGATGTTTAGATTGTCCACTGTGGGCTATTGTACAAACATGGTGATCCAAAATGGCAGCCACTGTAGAGCTGAACCTGCTTCTGATATAAATATAAAAACCTCATTCTGGGGTAATGAAAAACAACAATTCATACAATCAGTTGTTTGTACACTGACTGTTGATTGCACACTTATAATAACCAATCTCAATTATTTTCTCTTCAATTTCTGCCAAATGAAAATAATTTCACCTAAATTTTACACACTGGTCCTTTAAATTCTTCTATTTGTAACTGTGGTATGTTCTATGCAAATTATAAAATATGACACATGTCTGAAACATTATCTGCAAGTTCACATCCTTGCAATAAAATACAGAGTAGTAATTTTAAAGGTCACGTAAAAGGGTCTTTGGGAACCAAAGATCGAGACTGATGTCTACTTAGATAAATTAAATAATATTTATGGTCAAAAACCTCATAGTCTCTTCAGATTAAGCCAGTTTATTGCTGCGCTCTGCCAGCCTCTGAACAGGCACTCTGTTTCTGAGCTAATGCCCGCCCCCCAGAACACTGAGTCTCTTGTGATTGGCCAGCTACCAGTGCATTCCCACTCGCTTGTGATAGACCAGCTACCAGCAGACTGACTGCTCCATAGTGCTTCTTTTTCTTCTTCAGGTTGAATGTTCACGCCCATGACCGGGAGTAGCTGTTGGGGGAGGGTTCATTGCACGGCAAATGTGCTATTTACGTAACTAAACTTGACTTTTCAAAGCCGCTTGCTCAAGCGCAGGTAAACCGAGAAGCCCTTCTTTCTCAGAAGTGGCTAAAGTGTTTATTGTGACACTTTAGTGATGTTTAGATACAGGAAGGACACGGGGACACACCAAAAAACATCAGAAATTTGATTTTCCAGTGAATGTCTTCTTATATGTATTTCAGTGAATTGTGACGCGAACCTTGACTTATATGAAATGATATCACAAATCAAATAGCAGGTGCAATTAGATATTTTTCCCCAAATCTTTCAACCATACTGTTGCTTTATGTTTTTGTACATCATTATTGTTTCATTTGCAGTATGCATTGTTAAGCTGTAACACAAGCAAATCATCACAGTATTATACAATACACCCATTGCCATTGATGTCTGTATCAATGGCAAAAAAACTCATTCGCCAAATCAAAGCACTTCCTCCACGACAGCATGTGCGAAGTCAAGCTGACATTTACTCATGTGCTAATAAGCAGCAGGGAGCCCACAGTCCCCAAATTAGCTTGACAGTGTTTAAGATTATAAACCTAATCCTCTCAGCTCAGGTTATATGGATACTTTTAGAGGTGGCTTTGAAGAACTGATTCTTGGAGCTGAGTCTGTATCACTTTGACTGACACCATTGCTGTTAGACTGATTATCTGCTCTCCTCTCCTCTCTGCAGTGTATGGAAGACCAGTGCCACAGATTAAAGAGGTGAACTTGTTAATGTTTGACTTTCTGTTGGTAATGTCCCAGAGGCTCCAGACTACATTTGTATGTGTGTCTCTCTATAGCTATTTAATGGGAAAGAACAGGCCCTAAAATATTATTGTCTGTGTCTTAAAACAGCAGTGGCAGCTTAGCATGGAGTAAATCCTAGAAGGTGGGTATTATTTTTTTTTCACCAGATGACCTACATGGATCTGTTCTCGATGCCATCATCATGTCACTGGCGTCACTAGCTGATTGGCTTACTGATGCTGTGACATGTTCACATAGTTAGAGTACACGCTCAGTGGGCTAGATCTAGATCAGTCTATTCTTGGATAGCTCCTAGTGTGATGAGAAGCCCTGACATGTTAAGTATAAAACCCCATGTGTGATGTAGAAATACATGTGATTAAATCAGCCACTAGATGGCACGTTTGCTTAGTTTTTGTTTCCTCTCAGTGTTTGCCAGTGGCTGCATGTCATTCAGTCATTTTTTAGGCAGGTGTTGTGTTATTGACATGAAGTTGCTACTGTACATTGTACTGGTTCTTTTAAAGCTGCAAAGATACATTTTTATTTAGGTTACTTTGTAGGCTTTGTAAAAAGATATATGAATATGTTTACATATGAATCCCAATAATAACAGTTTCTTAAAAGTTTCAGTTACCATGAATATGCTGCTTTTATATCCATCTTTCACACATTTTATTTTTAGTAAGATTGAAATAAACAGAAACTGATCTACCTCATAAACAGAACATCTGTAATTGGCTTTTTCAGTGAACTAAATCAAAACCATGAAAGTTCCGTATTTTCTACACAACATTTCCCGCATCATGTGACTAAGAATTGTTTATTGAAGTTTGGTGAATAGTTATTAAGTTAGTGAGAGCTTGCTAGTGGTAATGTGTATCTAACTGTAACTACATACTGTTCTCTGTGCACTGCTAGAGGATAAACTGCCACATTCTGAACATCTGGACTCAGTCCTCAGGGTCTGTCTCTCTGTGTAGTGTATTTCCCTGCTATGACATTTCCAGACTGGCAAGTGCACATGTTGACCCTTTGTATTCTGGGACTGGTCTGAAGAAGAAGAGATAAAGGAATGCAGGAGGGACGTGTAACATACTCTATGTTTTTGTAGGTGGTGTAGAATAGTTCTGCAGCCTTTTCGTTGCTGTTCAGTCTGAATGCAAAGATCAGAGCTTTTGTTGGAAACTGTTTTTTGTGATGTTCTCACAGGAATGTTGGACCGGAACCCCCTGCATTAACCTTCGCATGTCCCAATCATCTACCATTGAACACAGATGGAACTAAAGTCTCAGCCTCCTCTGATGACTTTAGGGCTGCTGGTGTGGGGTGAGCTAACAAATATGAGCTTGACCCAGCAGGAATGTGCCAGGCACCCTGTCTGCCCTTTTTAAGGGGAAGGGCAGCATTAAAACCACTGGGGATATAGTGGGGGGGGGCTCTAATGAGACCCTATAATCACTTAACAGAGACCAGGTGCACTTTGTCTGTATAGCATTGCATTCCAGACAATAGAATGTCACTTTGAGTTTACAAGAGTCAGGAGCAAAAGTCTGGACATGGTCTTGATTTTGTATGCAAAATGTTTATTGAAGGACAATATTATTGCTTTGACACAAATAAAATAGAACACATTTACAAATATATAATAGACTTATAAAAGAGATTTCCTATTACCACAGTTTGCAAAAGAATAATGACACATAGCTACAATGCCCATATATATTTCTTCCTGTACAAAAATAGTTCTATCTGCATAAGTACTTTAATGTAACCTCTATATAATATTTAAATAAAGGGATTCATATATACATATACCTGCAATAAAAACATATATAGATTGCACATGTTTTTTTTTGTACAAACAATAACAATTTCAAGTATATTTCAGTCCATCATGGACTGGCACATATATCACAGAATCAAAGGCATTTTATATTATACAGTGTCCAATTCATAATATAAACAGAGCTTCACAGCTCTTTAGCCTATCTTCCTGTTTGGCATTGTGATGAAGATGTCTTTTCCTGATGATTCATTTGACCTCAAGTCCAAATGGAAAAGTGCATACAAGTACTGACAGTTTCAACACATTGGTATAATCCTTAGAGGATAGCACTTATATAAGTCCTGACCTTGAAGAATAAGTGTGTAAAGTCCCCCAATGTTCGAAGATAGTTCCCTGTTTAAGCCAGAGGATGTGTGTGCACTTTGCCAGGTATCAGCACTCTTCCTTTGCCTCTCTGCCAAGTAGAGAGCAGCACCTGTAGTTTTCTCCACTCTGTGCCGTCCAGTGTCTGCAAGCTAGCTGCAGTTGTTTGCACACTCTACACTGCTGAGCTGCAAGGCTCAGCCTCTGGAGAAACTCAGTGTAATGCAGTCTTGGTCTGACTCAGTCCTCATGCCTGGAAAAGAATGTGCTGGAGAGTTCATGGCAAGAGTCTGAGGCATTTTGAAAATCTTAAAACAGAGTAGAAAACACACTCTGCTACTCCCTTGCTTTTGCTCCAAACTCCTCTTGCAAAGTCACACTCATGTCCGTTTGAGGAGAGCAATAAGCTTGTGAACCTGTGAGTCAGTTATCCTCCACTCAGGCTTCAGCCCCTCTTGCTCTTGCCTCTGTGTGACTCTGTATGCTGGAAGAGAACGACGCCTCCGGCCGTATCCTTGCGGACTGATCTTGTCAGCAGGGGCACTTCCAATCTTGAGCTTGTTATTGAGCTGGTGCAGGCGATGTGCCAGGTCATGCACGGTGCAGGTACCTAGTGAACAACCTTGCCTTCTTGACTGGTTGGCTTTGTTTACTGACCTCTTATTTCGGTCACTGATGTCACTGCTGGAAGACAGAAGGAGAGACAAGAGGACATTAATCTATGCTGTCCATTCCTGAATGGTTACTGGCTGAGCCTAAATGTTTTTTGCATCGCAAGCAGAATTATTTTAAATGACTAAAAACGCTGAGATTTCAAATATATTTTTAGGATTACAGGGTTACTGTCTTACCTGGAATGTGGCAGCAGTTCATCCTTGACATCTTCTGGTCTGACAAAGTGCTCAGACTCTGCTGCCTTCTCTACTGATACACTGTCAAGGTCCCGTCTCAATCTGCGCTCTAGCCATATGCTTAGCCTGGGAGATCAGAAAAGTCCATAAGTCTTTGATGGGTACCTCAGTACACAGGTAACTGCAGTGGCATTTCGTGTCACATGAAATCTTTTTTAATTTTTGAATGAATGACTCACCTTTTTTTCAACTGTGGATTCACTTCAACTTCGACACAGTGAGCTACTGTTGCCAGGAGGCAGCAATAGAGGAAGGATTGCAGCGTCAATTTCATGTTGGCGCCTATGGAAAGTAAAGAAATTGTTTTGAGTAAATAATTTATGCTATAAATTAATATTTAACTGTATTAAATGATCTCGTACAGTAGTCCCTGAAATGCCACACCGATGCTTAGTTACACAAGAGTCCAAAAGCCAAGTTATTTGCACTTATCATTCATTTATTTAAAAAGTTAAGCTAAGGTCAGCTTTTGCTCGGTTAAGTAAACCTACAACTGTGCTTTGGGCCTCTGGCCAGTAATGTGAAGGACATAGTCTACCCACGGGGGGCTCAAAATAGGCTATGCTCAAAAGTTAAACAAAACCTAACATGCCTTTCAGTTCAGATCAGTGTATTAAAGCAAACATTACACAGCAGCAAAATTATCAATGTATAATGTACTGCCTATGTTGGATGCTTTACATGTTGAAGTTGCTCAACAACACACGACGATCTAAACTACATACTGTATATATACCCTGACTGATAACCTGACCTTGTCCCTACACTTGTGCCTTGACCTCATAAAAACAAGGATAAAGCAGTTATCCTTGCATCAGTTTCAGCAGGGCAAACCTCAACAAAATCTGTCTTTGTTTTCAAAAGAGAACTCGCGTACCTGTAATTCTCTGTCAGCTCAGCTTGAAGGGAGAGTTCCTCTTGTAGAATTTAGCTGTAAAAGAGTACTCCACAAGTTTCTTCAAATTGCCACTGGTTCTGTGAGGCAGCTCTGTCACTCTGGTAATAGCTGCTACTCACCAGACAGGGTGCCTTTATACAGGAGGTGGGAGGGGCTCACTCACTGACACACACAGTCTCTCATCCTTCCACCCCCCCCCCCACCCTACCCACTGCTGCGGTGTTGCTGCTGCTGCTGCTCCCCGTGTGGTACAATGCAATACAGGAAAAAAGAGAAACATTCAGAATAAAGATCCAAATTTAAAATGACAAATGTGAATAGCTATAAAGCTCAAAAGCTCAAAGTTTCACTAATTCAGAAAAGTTCTTATTTTCTCAGCTCATTATGAATAAGGCATCAGCCAAGTTTGAAATGCTTATGATGTTTATTATGTTCTTTGTTTGAGATTGTTATTCCAGGGTGTGTGGTGTTTTTTTTTTAATGGAAATTAATCAAAGGTTATCAGATACATAAATCACCTATTATTAAAAACCTCATTGCATCAAGTAAGAGTACAATATGTTCATCTCAGTTGACTGTTTTCTATACGGGGGTTAGAAATCTATATAGTCACAGAAGAAACTATTTAAACATCCATCTTGTTATATTTGAACTTAAAGGTCATGCTTGCAGCTTTGTGTTAACTTTCCTTTCAGTCCAACTGGTTAATTGTATAAAGTAAAATTGAAGGAATGTTTCTACAGTCAGCTTTCGGGCACTCCCTGACTCAGTGAACTTCCATGTCAGCCTGAAAAGCACACGGCATTATGAAGTTGAGATCTGGAAAGAAATGAGCATTGTGTAACTGATTAAATATAGTCAGTATGCCCAACTGTAAACACAATATACTCTGTGTATTTGTTTGTACAAGGCAAATATTTGACTCTGGTCTTAATATACTTTATTTTGATATTTGGATAAACATGAAGTGGAATTTTACAATTATCTAAAAAATAAATCAGAAAATGAACTTGAAAAATAATGTGTATTTAACAGTAATTTAAATAAGATGATTTGTTGTTGTAAAGGATTATAGGTAATATAACTTTGGAATTCATACACAAATATCTATCAGAGAGACAGCAAGTCTGGTAGTAGACATCATCCCCACACATATTTGAACTCAGGAGATGGTTGACTCTGTGAGTCAGTCTAAACTTGCATGAAATATATTTTAAAAATCCACCCTGTGTCCATCTGTGATATCGATGAAGACATTTCACATCAGAGCAATGAGATTAGGTTGTAGGGCTGAAAACAGCAGCTCTGTCAGTGCAGTTCGTGGGGCAGATGTGGATAAAAAGCTCCTGGGGGTAAAAGTATAAAGAAGAGACATTACACATTGTACACAAGTAACAGCCTCTGTTTATCAAAGTTTTTATGAAAATGTGCATTACGTGTGTTACGACAATGACCATAGAAACACTGAGTTAAGATTGATATGGATTAAACTCATACATCCTCACATTCAGTATATGTAATGTTGTAAATACCAGAGAAAATCCATACAATTTAATCACCGAAGAAAGTCCGGTGTAGAAACTTGCACGGGATGTGGTGTAAATTAGCGGTAATATGGTTCCTCTATGTAATACTGTCTCAGTGAAATATAGTGCTGAAGTTTCATCATACTTAACACTTGATATTCCACTCTAACAAATCAGCATCCTTTACATAATAAAAAAACTAAGAACTTATTTATTTATATCCCTTGCAACCTCTTCCCGCTCATGGCGTCATATTATATTTTAAACAATAGAAAAATGTGAATGCCAAACACATGTGCTGTAAACCAGCAAATATTTTGTACTCACTTTATAATGATGATTGCCTCCAGCGGACAAATAATTCCCTTACCAGAGTTTACAACGAGGGATTGTGCAATTGAGACAACAAATGTCTACTGTTGCTTATCATCTCCTTATATAGCAATATTTTGTTTGTCATTCATGAAGGTGGCGTTGTATTATGATAGCAGTTTTTCATTGACCTTGTGAACGTTGTATGAGTGGCAGGAAACCTGAGCAAATGAACACCACTGAGTGCCAGGATAAAGAGGGAGAAAACACCAAAGCTGCATATTTGACAGATGAATCACATTTGTTATAATGTTGTGATGAATATAAATATTTGTCACGCAGCGACGTGTATGCTTCAATGTCTCATGACTTTCTCATCATCGGTGTTTGACAATAAGCGCCCCATGCAGGCATCCGGTCTGTTGTTTGTCTTGTTTTGATTTGTTTTAACTACTTGACCCCCCCTTCCATCCCTTTCCTTTTAGTTTAAAACAAAAAAAGAATGGAGAATTAAACTGAAATAAAACAGCAACAAATTACAGAGACATTGAAAAGGGCAGTAGTAATAGAAAATGCACTGGCAATAACATGCTGTGCTCCTGTTATTGTTGACAGTGACATATATTAGCTAAAGCATTGGTTTCCATAAATATTATCATAGTATTTTGCAGCAACCACATGCATTTGTCCTGTTTCTCCCAACAACAATATCCAGTTTAATAGAGTGACTTTAAAGAAAATGTCTGGGACAGAAACAAGAATGTTTTGAACTGATCCAAGGAATAATCCCCCCCCCCCCCATCAGTTTAAATTGGTTTGAACTGATCCAAGGAAATCCCCCCCCCCCCCCCATCAGTTTAAATTGGACAGCTTTTTCATATTAAGTGGAGAAAATAATCCCAGCTCCTGGGTAATCTGATCTAACTTTCGCTCCTCTGCACTGGCCGCACCACTGGTTTCCTTTTAATTAAAGCTGTGTGTAACCCACAGATTAACAAATATTTAACCCAGCAAAATATTTCCTATACATCTACACTCATTCAGCATTTCATAAAGGACACCTGGTTAAGTGTGCAGTTATCACAGTCAGATAGTTATTATAATGCAAAGCATGAATTCCTGCTGATTTCCACATTTAGCACCAGTGAGTGAGGATAAAAAAACACCTTTGATGAGAGTGGTCAGAGGAGATTGGACAGACTAATTGAAGCTGACAGAAAGGCTACAGTAACTTGGAAATCTTTTCTTTTTCTTTTTTTTTGTTACTGTGGTCACAATGAACAACACACTTAACCTCAAGGTGGATGGGCTACAACAGCAGAAGGCCAGATCTGGTTCCTCTCCTCTCTGCCAAGAACAGAAACCTGAGGGCTGCCGTGGGCACAGACTCCCCAACACCAGGCTGTAGAAGACCTGGATTTCTGCTGAGGCTGCAGATACACTGGCAAAAATCAATGGACCAAACCTGGCTCATGTCAACAGTCCAGGCTGCAGCTGGAGGTGGAGGTGGTGAGGTAACTGTGGGGGTAATGTTTTCTTGGAATGCGTTACTCTACATAAATGTCAAAATCAGTTAATCATGGTTTGAGTATCACAGCCAATCTGAATATCATGTGCTTTCATTCATGGCCACAATAATGGCTCCTACCACCATGATAATGCACCATGTCACTCCGCAAAAAGTCATTTCCAACTGGTTTCCTGAACATGACAATGATGACCTGATACTGTCACAAGACCTGCAACCAAAGGGATGAATTTGAGCTGTGGTCAAACTGGCAGCATCAGTATGCATCTGACAAATCCACAGAAATTATATGATGAATTCATGGACAAGACCCTCAAAGGAACATTTGCAACATGGTGGAATCGATGCCACATGTGAATTGAGGCTTTTCTAAAAGCCCAGGAATGAACTACCCATTATTAGTATAGTGGTCTTTATAAAGTGCTGGGTGAGTGTATATAATGTGATGCGGTTTTGCTAAATGCACAGGCTACACAGTATAGGTGGTCACCTAGAATGCTGCTTACTGGTGGATGCTTCACTGAGAGCGCCACCATTTCTGTGTACCAGCCTGGAACCCAGACACTCACTCTCACTGATGACACGGCTGCCAGCACGGACAGAAGTATCAACAGATTTTAGCCACTTATCAAAAGGTTCGCCTAATAACATCTGCTTAGTCTGTAATATTTTAAGAATATGTTCACTGCTTTATCTCAAGGTTAGACAACCTCTTCCAACTGGAAACGTATGTTTGCATTTAAAGTCTATGGAGAAATTCTGTGTTTTTAGCTTACAGGGACACAAGAGCTGCTGGTCTACTTCTTCCTTGTTTGGTTAGTTTGTGTCACTTAAGTAAATCCAAACAAAGGATTTAAATAAATTCACAAGATAACATATTTGAACTTAAGGAAAGAGGCAGCGGCCACACGGCACTTACACAGTCGGCTTACAGGAAAAAGGAGCTTGTCTATTTTCTCCAGGTGCTGCTGTTCCCTCTGACAGTCCAAAAACACGCAGAGGTGAAGTGGACACTCTAAATTGGCATAGTTGTGGAATAGTTGTTAATCTTTGTGTGTCGGTCCTGTGATGGACTATCGACCTGTCCAGACTGTACGCCGCCTTTTGCCCTATGTGATCCTCACTGGGAGGTTAAAAAGGGGTAGACAATGAATGATAGAGGCAGCAGTGGATTAACAATGTCTGGGTGCCTTGTTACAAAATTGATGATTTTCTCTACTGACAATGGTGTAGCAAGAGAGGTGTTTGGAAACCTCCGTTTCCAGCTGGAGAAGATGGACGTTTATTAGCAAGAAGAAGAGAGCACAGTCAATGGGTGAACATATTCTAAGGCGTAAGCAGGTGTGTATTTTTAGGTGAGGTTTTTTGTTAAAAGGCTAAAGTCCATTTTTACAGCTGTCCCTGTAGGCAGTTATGTTACATGACAGACAAGTGTCAATACCTTGTACAATCACACTTCAAAAAAACTATCTCTGTAAACACAGAAACCATTAAGTACTGAGACAGAACAGCTTATTCTTAACTCGCCACTAAATCCAAAATATTCTGTTCCATCATGGTCTGTATGTATGGCTGCACGTTTCCCATAGTAATATTATGGCTGTGTGTTTGGTGTCTCTGTTATGAAAACAATGGAGGGGGCCCGCGCTGCGGGGCCAAAAAGAAGCTCTGTTGGGACACACTGGTGTATTTGTAAACTCCACGGCCCACGCCCATGGATGTCTCCTGCTCCTGCACGCAGGCGCAGTGACACTCCTGTCAAACATGGCTGTGCCTTGGAAGAAGGAAAAATGCTGAATTGTGTTGGTGTGTTTCGGGAAAAGCAGCAGACATGGCGAGATTGGCTGACTATTTTATTGTCGTGGGATACGATCAGGACAAATCCGGTAAGTGTGGCGGCGGCGCGGCTCGCAGATCGAGCTGCGAGGCTGTGGATTGTTGTCCAGGCCGTCAGTCAGTCAGACAGTCAGTCACTGTACGTGTGTGTGCTGCTGTGGATGCGCTTAGCTTTACGTTAGCCGCACAGCTACCACAGCCTGGGAACTTGAATGTTTCCCTCCTCCCTGAGTGTGATCACAGGCTGGACGTGATCCGGCGGCGCTGTGTTTACAGGTGAATCACGATGTCAGATCACCAGTGGAATTTTCCACAATTAATCGAAACTTTTTCATGGATCCAAAATGTGTCACATCCTGTCCCCGCTGATCGCGCCGCTGTCAGGTCCGGGGAGGCTGGTTTTTCACAGGAACACTCCTTAACAATTTCAACATCAGCCTGCACATTGACCACTTTTGTTTAGCGGACAAGCACGCAGAACAGGACAAAGCAGAGCAGAGCAGAGCGGTGTTTACATGCATATTTCGTGTTTGTTGCATAACGTTGGTCGGCGGTGGTCGTGCACTAATCTGTCCTGCACGCGCTGTGCTGGCTCTTATTTTACTCGCCACTTGTGAGAGCGATTTGTTGTGTTACATTTGTTTTTGCCGAACGACTGTTGGACTCTTT
Source organism: Brachirus orientalis (assembly GCA_016785285.1). Lineage (NCBI taxonomy): Eukaryota > Metazoa > Chordata > Actinopteri > Pleuronectiformes > Soleidae > Brachirus > Brachirus orientalis. Next base: position 4,951,329 of record JAFBJR010000172.1, read on the forward strand.
TTTTTATGACGACGGGGCGTAACGTTGCACAGCTGCAGCACAGTGGAGGGCAGAGCTCGTCAGATCCTCAGACAGTGCAGGACAGGAAGCTCCTCACGCTTCTTTGTGCCTCAGCTCCAGCTTCACTTTCTCTTCATCCAAAAACAGAGAACCGCTCGGCTTCCTTTTCTGAACACATATAACAAAAGGAAGTCTTTTGGCAGTGTCAGTTCTGGCACAGAGATGAAGTGAGTGAGGGGGGTAACCTTTTTCATAAAACAAAATAAATGGATTAACCATTGAATAGCTCCAGAATGGCTAAGGCCATTGTTTGCCATTGTTTTAATAATTGGAGTCCAAACTTTTAAAGCAATTGGTCCATTATTACTTATTTATCTGAGTTTATAATATATAAATTCTTCTACAGCCAACACAGTTGATGTAGTGGTTAGCACTCTCGCCTTTGCAGCAAGAAAACCTGGGTTCACGACCCGGCCGGAACAAGGGCCTATCTGCATGGAATGTGCATGTTCTCCTCGTGTGTGGTTCATAAACAGGCAGATTTGGGGATTAGGCCAATTGGACACTCTAAATTGCTCTGTCAAAATGAGTGGGGGTCCACGCAGTTCATGGCACCCATCTCTTGCTGATTGTCACTTCACTTCCCTGGGGTCAAAGCTAGAATTGGGTCTGTGGCAATTGAGCATGAAACCACCTTTCATACTGAAAAAGACTGTGTGGTCCTATACCCACATGTATCTCAGCCAATAATTCTGTTGTTCTCTTTATTCATCTACATATGCATGAAGCTTAAAAAGAGCGGGCAAAAAAATACAACCAAAGTCTGCGTTTGACGGTCGGCCGCCGGCAAAGAAGGATGACCAACTGTGGCACTGCCTCCATTGTCGTGTGTCAGGGAGAAACTGCACTTACACACACTGCATCATCTACTTTCCCTAACAGCAGGTGGCGTTAGTCTGTATTTTATTTAGTCACTTGGTCTTTACACAGATGGCCATTTTTTTTAGTTGTATTTGCGTCCAAAAGTCTCCATCAGTACTGTGTCTCTTCTCATCGTCTAATTGGCTGAAGCTAAACAGCCAATCGCAGCGAGCTCTCATGGCGATGGGCAGTGACACCAAATCAACATGCTGAATTCACTGTAGAGCCATCGGCAAGGGACATCAATGGCACACTATCCTTACCTTACAAGGGCTGTAGGTCATCGACTGTCCATTGGGCCACCTGTGGAGACAGTGAGTCTCAGGTCTAGTTGGCTTAAGCCCCCGTAGTCCCCTTCTGGTGTTGCATCCTTGTCTGTTCAGGGGAGAGAGGATACTTCCTTCATCAGATCATTTAATCTTTATCCAAAAGAAGGAACAGCTCTGCACCTTTTTCTAAACACTGTGAATTGACGAAACCTGTTTGACATTGCACAGACCTTGAATTTTGAATTTCCCAGAATGACAAATGATAATTTGAATAGGTCTTCATGTGATCCAGGAAGAGCTGTTGTTCAGCGAGCAGCCTGGAAAATGTGAAATATTCAGACAGTCTGCTATAAAGGAGCAAATTGAAGTCCCTTGCCTCTTCCATCCAGCACCATGTGTGTCAAAAGAGGCCAGAGCAGCTGAATCCTCTTAGTCACCATAGCTTTCTTGCACACATAATAGGTAAACAGAGTTTTTCATCAGCTCTCCGGATTCACAGTGCCATTTGACAAATTAATTTTTTCTGCTTAAGGAATAAAATGTTCCTGGCATGACAGGGAGAGTCTAAATCCAGTGACAGTCGAACAGGCCTGCTAAATGTAGACATAAGGACCATGACTTTAGTTGTTTACCCATCAGTTGTGGATGGTGATGACGATGAAAGTCTTATGGCTCATTCACGTGTAAATCTTACTAGAGGACAAAAAATACCGCCCCCCCCTCCCCAATTAAATTGTGTTTGTCTGCTTTCATTATCATTTTGTGTTTTTGCACAGTGTAATGAAGCATATCATGTGTTGGCTCTGGTTTTGGTTTCAGCCTTGGAGAATGAATGTGAATTGATGAATTATGTGAGTTGATGTGAATTGGAGAATTAAAACGTGACCTCTTTCATTTTAAATACTGAGGAAAATAGAGTGATGACTGTTCATATAGGAGTCACATTGTCCAGTGAAGATGGCTTATAGAAACTCCCTTGGTTGTGTGCGTCATGTTGTCTAGACATCTGTTTTTTCCACCGCCATCTTGCTTGTTAAGACAAACCCTATGTGCATCATCACCAAGCCTCCTGCTCCACTCAGGATTTTGCTCCACTGGCCTGACTCAGTTCTCATTGTTAGATTACTGTGGATGGATCTGTTGGAATTAACACGAAGCATACATGCAGTCTTTTGGGAAATACGCTCAGATCCAATTTCAAGTTTATCAGATTGCACTGTTAAACCAGTTGCTGAATTGACAGACTCTATAGCCTAGAGAACTCTAGATGAAGTAATAACACAAATAGGAGCGTTGTTTATATACAGTAGTGAAGTCTGTATGAACCAGAAGACTTTGGTTCAAAGTAGGACAAACCTCATGTGCAGCTGCAGTTAGAATTAGCAGCATTTGTGGTGGTGACAGAGCTTCTCTTTGGGTGATGTGGCAGCAGGAATACAAGCAGAGACTGTGCAGAAAGCTGGGAGTCGCAATGTTGAATAGTAAAGTCGCTATAAATTATAATTTCCTTGCTAGATTTTGTTTTTTATTTTTACGTTGCAATTGCAGTGTTGTTGACTTATACTTTATTGTTCTTTTTGTCTTAAGGGTATGAATATAAATCCAGGGTATATGTTTCCAGCAAGACTATTTTCATTGTGAGACAGGTGACCTATTTAAAATTATTTACTGAAATCGCTGTGCCTGCCGTAGCTTACTCAGTGATTGTAGTGATTTACAACACAGTGCGACAATACTGTAGTTTGCTGTTGACCTTGAAAACCTATTACAGGTACAGTGTTTGTCATTTGGGAACTTCAAATATGTGAGAAAATCAATAATAAGCAAGGGTGAATGAGATAAAAGGGAGCATGACCTTTGAGGCAGACTCCCTCAGCAGAAACCTGAGCAGGCCCTGCTTCCCTGGGGAACAGTGTTGTGAGTCACAAACCTTGGATATATTTTTGTGAATAATGCTGGAATGTGAAGATCCTGGTTTGGATGGATGCACAGTCAGACATTATTCAACCTGCTCTGCAGTCTGTATTATCATTTGCAGTGTGGAACAACTTCTCTTTATTGGCAAGGGAACAGTTTGATGTGCTGTTCACCATAAATTCTTATTTGCCAAATAAAAAAGAGGAATTTTCCCCGCTTCTTTTCTCAAACACTTTATTGGATGGATGACCTGCTTTATTGAATCAAACTGTTTTTGGGTACGTTTCACTGTCATTGTGCCCGATCTTTACTCTGTGTGACTTTAAGATCTTATGGTCTGGACTTGCAATGATTTATGTAACGCAGCACAATCCTGAAAAATAACAAAACTACTTCCAAATGATCAAGAGCAAAACAGTCCCATCTGGTGACATCGTTTGACCCTGCAGTATGTTTCATAAGATGTGTATCTGTAGACTTTCGATGTGGAGTTTTCATTATCAGCCTGCTCTGCAATGTTCTGTTCCTTAAATAGCAGATACTTATAATCAGGAGTCTAGAGTCAGTGCTGTTTTATTTGCCCAAACATTCTTCATTTACTTTCACACTTCTCAAAGAGTCTTTGTTTTTACAGTGGCTCTCTTTAGACACCCATGAGGAATGTGCTTTGGATACATTTTGCCTGCTATTTTTGCTTAATTATTTCATCTCGTAGAAAATACTATGGAATTAGTGTGAATGCTGGTGTGTCTGTGGGTTGTCTTGATGGTTCGCTCTCTAAACTCGTATATGCTTAACTCTGTTATTAGACCATTTCTAGCCTTTCCTGCTAAGCTCTGAAGTGGTTTTCAAGTTTGTGTTGGTTTAGAGGCTCTGGGTTTTATTCCCTTTTTTTTTTTTTTGATTAACTTCATGTTCTCCCACATATACCTCTGTTTGCTTTGGGCTGGCCTCTCAACATAGTGAGGGTCTCCTCATTTTATTTGTCCTGTTTGAAAAAAAATGTGATGATTTAAAAATTAAAAATTGCTATTTATCATGATAATGTATAGTTATCGTTGGATAGCTATGTTTTGATTTTTTTCCCCTTCTTAATGAATTGAAAGTGGCATGTTTCAAATATTAGGTAAACCATTCAAAACAATTATGTTATACCTGCATGACAATAATTGAACTTGTGTTCTGCTGGTGAGGAGAATCATTTTGTGAAAGTTATTATTGCCCAATCCCTAGTGTGAATAAGTTGACTAATTACTCACATTTCAAACCTGATTTATAATTATTACATTAACAACAATGTCATCACAGGGTCATAATGTTTGTGTAGGAACGCATTGCAACAAAGCATCAAAGCCCCACATATTTGCTGGACGATTATTAATGCTGATGAGATAGATAAAAGCCACATGTTAACATTTAGATAAAGTAAACATTGTGTGGACACGTTGACTTTTGAGACTGTTTATAGCACAGCTGGGGTTGTTGATTGCATAGATATCACATCTTGAAGTGCTACCATGTGTTATGGTTGATTTTCTATCATGTCAGGTTTTGTAGACATTTTTATGTGACTCCCATAAAAATGTTAAAATTGTGGTTTGCTCGGTGCTCATGAAATTTTTGTGTTGTCATAAACACATTTGCTAACGTTTTTGATGCACAATTACTTATGTTGAAATAATGTTATTTTAAATTATGTATAATGAGAACTCAAATAATATTTGCAATTTAGGCATGGGCCCTAGGTGCAGGTCATTGATTAAGTAAATGCTAGTCAGGTGATTACATATGCTGCATTTTAAACAGCTGTTGGAACACACTGAATAGGCTGACAATCATATAGTAATCAATCAGCATTAATACCAACCGTATTTCTTCTTACTGTCCATAATTTCTTGTTTAAAAATTCAACTTGTTCACATCTGTGCTGTGACGCAGACGTGGTTTTAGAGATTTATGAGAAATATTAGATTCTCGTGCATCTTTCAGACAGCTGTGGATGGCAGTTGTCAGCAGCAGCAGACTGCATGTGGTCAGAGACATGTGCATTCTTCATTCGCTCAGAGTTGATGGTTGTTATTTTACTTCTTCAACTTGCTGCCTCCATTAATTGTATTCTTTTTAATGCTTCACTCTTAGATTTAGACTTGGTGTTGAGTGGCATCCTGACCACAATGGAGAAGTTCCTTCCTTTCTGTAGAGTTTAAAACTGATATGTGGGGAAACTCCACTGGCTACTGTTACTCTAAACTCAGTTTGTTTAAGAGGTGTGATAAAGTCAGAGCTTGTGATTGCTGTGGTCATGCAAATTATGCCAAAGTTCATGTCAGGAAATATTGTAAACGTGACATTTTAAGAGATGGAATAATCTTCCAAAGTATTTGCTTATCTCTTTCTCCCAACCATTTCCTTGATTTTATGAAATTTAATTACTGTATGCAGTGTTCAAAATTAACATTTCACTGTGTTCCACAAAAAATTATTCTGTTCATTCCAATAGTGAGGATCTCCCTGTCTGCATGAAGAGTAAAAATCTAATTGACAATAGTGTGAGTGGCCATGAATGAGCACTTGCACTATTGCTCACCTGCCAAAAAATAAATAAAAAAGTAATTGCCATAGAGTTGTAGAGTTTCATATAGATTAAAACCTATCTTGTGAGACCTGAATTGTGGAATATTAAGCTAACGTGTGTTCCAGCAAGACTTATCTAAACAGGGTTTTTTTATGTGGGAAGTGCATCTTATGGCACTTTTCCACTACACAGTTCAGCGCAGCTTGGCACGGCATGGCTGGACTCGGTTGTGTATCCTGCATGTTGTTTTCCATTACTATAGTACCTCCTTGATATGGGTCCTAAAAGCATGGCTGCGTGACTGCCGGGATGTTGTTTTTACACATTACACAAACACAAACTTGTGACAAGCAAAGCGGTTCTTTTCAGTGTACTGAATCGTGATTGATTGATATGCTAGGGCCAATATCTATATTTTCATAAAAAAATGAAGCCACTCAAGTAAACAGTCCCTGTCAGTTTCGCTTGCAGGACGTCACTACTTGATGTTTCCTTGATGTGGTAGTGCTGTTCAAATGAATGAGGGAAACTTGGGTGGAAGTTACCTGGCTGAAGAAGAGGAAGTTTACAGCAGAACAATGGAGGAGAAAGCAACATTAAGAGATACCCCATATACATTCAGTTTATAGATTTTATGCACTTTGTTCTCTATGTTGTGAATTTTCAGCGACGCTTTGTTTTTTATCAGTAAGACAAATATAATGTATCACTGTATGATTGGCTTGCTATATACTGATTATCACAATTGTTATCATGATATTATTGGTACTGTGGTCCTTGTTCATGTGTAGAAAAAATGTTGGCTTCTATGAAGTATGGGGAAGAAGCGCGCTGGACAAAAAGCAAATATGTACACTGTGTGAAACAAAATTAAAATACTTCAGCAACACAACCAACATGTCATATAATCACCCAAAGGGAATGACAAACAAATGCCTCGTGTTACTGCTGGGTCTGACCAGTGAACAAATGTGCGAGTGATGACAAATCTTCCACAAAACTTTGAAAACATGTAGCAACAAAAGGGCAACTTTTTTGTTTTGTTTTGTTTCTTTCCTCAGTTTTACAATTCCATTTTGTATTATTAAATACCAGTGGAAATAAATAGAATTTAGTACTTAAGGATGGATCTTTACAGTTTTGTTTAGTTTTTTTTAAATATGCAGTAAGGTGCAATTATATAATCACATTAGAGTAATTTAAGAATTGTAATCCCTGATGCCTTCAGAATACAATGGAATCATGAGGTAGCTAAAGATTCCCTCCCTTAATTGATTGGTTTGAATTTTTTGTTTATTTGTTTTTAACTAAGAACAAACACTGCTCTATTGGCATAAAGTATACATACCAGAATAGAAAATATACTAGGATATGATTTTTGTGTCCATATTGCCCAGCCTTACCCCCAGCATTTTGGCCCGGTCGTGACCTTAAGGTCTCATTGTCTTTGGTATCTATATTTTCTGCTGTGCAGCAGTCTGTGGGGGACAGGACTCTTCCTTTTGATATTTATGATGACATTAATTTGCTAATCTCCAATACCACTTTGTCATGCAAAGAATGTCATTGTCTATCGGTTTGCATTTTGTAATCCACATAGGATATTCAGTTTCCCTATCAGAGTCAACCTCGGGACAAAACTGGTATTTCCTACTCATTAATGATCATCTAAAGGGAAAAAATCCTACCCGTGATACATGAATACATTTTCTCACTTGAATTTGAAGCAGGTCTATCTTTAAATTTAACAAACAGCAGAGTGACAAACTGATGAGAAGCGTAATGGAACTGCTCCATACACGCTGCTGCTACAATAAAGAGAAGGACAATATGACCACGGTTTTTTGATTATAATGCATTATTGTTTTTCAGCACAACACTATTAAAGCATCTATAATCATCTATAATTATAGGTTTTATTGCATGTTTCTCTGGAGTGGACTACATGTCATTTTGGGTATCACCAGTTTGCTGTGCTCCTTTTCCTGCTTTGCTGCGGCGTTGTTTACCTTCTGCCGCAAAAAATACCCCAACTCTTAACTCAGTGCTACTATGGTGACTGTAATGGACACGTTTATGATTGATTAACTATAATACCATCTCTTTGTGTCATGAAGCCAATTCCAGTCATTATTCTTTTACTTAGTCATTAGTTAGTATATTATCTTCTCTTGATCAGGTGTAGCTGGATGGTGATCATAAAGATTTTGAATTTTTGAGGTGTTGGACCCTTTAACGGTGGCTTTTTTGTGGGATATACGTCTTCTTGACCAAGCCCCCAAATATTTCTTGGAGTATCCAGAACGCTCCCATACCAATGACTTAAGACATTATAAGGGTAGATGCAAAGCTTGAGTGCATGATCCCCTGGCCATTGTTTAGCTGACGTAGTCATGAAGCTGTTATTTTATGTTGGATCAATGGTGTAGCCTCACAGCCACTACCTACTCTGGAGAGTAAACCATAGTTCCACATAAAATATCCTGTCGCTGCTGCATGGTGTTTTAAGCTGGTGCTCCAGGTAGTTCCACCTGCAGTCTGCCAGTTGCACCTGCAGTAACTTGTCAACTTTTTGTTGAATTTTACTTATTGTACTATTGTGGTTCATTTAAAAAAAATTGCTATGCTAAAATCTGTGTTTTGAGAGTGTGTCCAGAACTCAGCCTTTACATTTGAGATGTTGTTAATCAATAGTGAAACTGGTTAACAACTTTCATCCCTAATGACAGAATCAGGATGATGGTGGTTAGCATTGTAGCCATATGTTTTTATGCAAATTTACAATCCTCTGCACTACCCAAACTAAATCCCTGAAAATTTCTATGGATTAATTGATGTTTGGGTGGATTTTTCCCTTTAGACACAATTGATGTGGAGAAAAGTGAATAAGCACCACCTGTGATGTGGTTCCAGAACAGACCACCTGTGTGCATGACTGGGCCAGAATCAGGTTGTAGAGTGACGTTAGTCCTACGTAAACAGGCAGAGTCCACTAGTGGCCTGCCCATACATGGTAAAATAAGCATTTGGCTGATTTAATCAACAGTAACAGCACTAAGATAAATCAGAAAGATAAATTGAGTTTTTTTTTCCCCAAGAAGAGAAACATCTGTTCTAATCAGGAAACACTAACAGTGTTAAATCACACAGCTTGGTAGTAATTTATTTGATTCAGTCTTTTAAAGTTACTGAAATCAGATGTATGAGAACTTATCCTACGGAGGACTTAAAATGCCTCAACTTACCTGAGTGATTTGTGTCACTGTAGGGGACAAAGTGGAGCTCCTGTTATTAGACCTTGTTTTAGGGATCAGGTTACAGTTGGTTTGGGTATGTAGTTTCAGATTATTGTGGGACTATAGGGAAGACATTATATCAGTGACTTCCAATCCAATTTATTTATAAAGCACATTTAAAAGCAACATTGTTGACCAAAAACAGTTAACATACATGGCCGAACACAATGAGTCGAATGCCCAACAGAAAAATATGTATTTTTAAGACGTAATAACAGGAAGTGATGAGGCCTGCCTAATGTGTAGCGGCAAACCATTCCAGAATTTGAGAGCTGCTACTATGAGGTAAGTCAACAAGGTACAGTGGAGTGAGGCCATTGATACACTAATTTCAAATAGACCTGTAGTGCACTGGGATCCAGTGGAGGGAAACCAGACTGGGAGAATAATATTCATGCCTGTGAGTTTCTGTTAAAAGGTGGACAGCAGCATTGTGAACAAAATAAGTGATGGAAACCTGGCTAACCACAACACAAAGAGCATTGCGAGTTGCTGTAAAAGTTTTTCAGCAACTCGCAACTGTTTTTCACGGTCATGCCTCAGCAGAAGGGATTTTATTATTTGCCTTAATTGAAAAAAAAACCCTGTTTTTTTAAATTACACAGCTAATCTGTTTTTAAACTTAAATCAGAGTTTATTATTACCCCGACGTAATTGTGTCTCATCATATTCGTGTCAGTGTTTATAAAGGCACATATCAAACAAGTCATTATTATATATGTGTTCATTATAATAATATATATATATTATATCAGAATTTTCAAAATAGTTGTGTTTTAAAAAATAGAGCTGTTTTATGACCTCAAACTTGGCTTAGAATTTGTGTATCTCATGGTATCTTTTTGTAAATTGTGCCTTTTTTCCTTTTGCTACAAAGGAAATGCTGTGAATCCCACAACAATTTGCAAAAATTAAGGGTGTGTTCACACCTTACAGTCTGCTTTGTTGGTCCGCACCTGATGGAAATGTGATACTCTGTTAAATTTTTCAGCTGGTTCACTTCATGGTAAGGTTAATCTCATAGGCACTATAAATTGTAAACAAATGTCATGTGATCAGAAATACTGCTCAGTTATTGGTCATACATGTAGGTTGGTAAAAAGACAAATCCCTCGCAATTTCTACATCATGAAGCCTGGGCAGGTTAATGTTCATCTGTACTGCTGCTCTGGTGTTGAGCAGTGCTCTGAAGGTGGGCAGGTCGCAGGTCGCAGGCATAGTAGAGCGGCTAAGACCTCTGTATTTTCATCCATTCTCAAAGGCCCCAACTCTTCTTCCTCTGCAGGTAAGATAGCACATTGGCACAGCTAGTGCTGTCACTCCCAGAGCATTGCAAAACCGCTCTGAGGTGACAATGCTCTGCTAAATGTGTTATTTTACCTGTGCAAGAGAAGGAGTTGGTACCTGCCATACAGGGGGATGGATGTGCTGTTCTCCTTTCCGTTTATCACTGGCTCTTTTCCTGGTTCTCCCTTCTCCTCACTGGCAGTTGAGGAGGAGATCACTGAGGCTGTAGCCATAAATACTATGCAGTGAAAGCTGTGGATAGAGTTCATAACATTGATGAAATGCTCCAGAATTCACTTCCAAGTGGTCCAAGACCACCTCTTTCAAGCAGACCGGAGTCTGGTTCCTTGGTTTTCATCACTGGTCTTGGACTATGTTCACACTAGGGTTGGACAATATGGAAAAATATTCCAATCGGCCATCGGCAGCATAACAACCGGCGATTGCCAATATATTCACCAGGGTGGAGGCAGACCTATAAGCAGTCACCTCACAGCATTAGCAGGCTGCTCCCACAATACTCCATAAAGGAAATGTTATTTTACTTTATGAACTATTTTAATAATTACATTGCTATTATTAACAATGCTGCTAGTATTAATGACATACAGCAGTCAGCCAGTAGAGTGGGATCGGCGCTCCAGCACTGTGTGTTTGTACACATGTACAGTAGACTTGCATGTTGTCATTGCTGCTGCAGCTGAAGTTTTGTAACAGAAATACGGGATTGACTTCTTCATCACCGACCTACTGCGCTGCGGAATGCATGCTGCAAACGTTAAGACTGCGCTAGTCACACATCCAATTGGAGAGGACGCAGCTCTTGTTAACACTTTCCTATGTCATCAAATAATTCTTTTGATTGAAAATGAGTGACCCACTGCCATGTGTGTAAGTGTTGTACCACACTTTAAAAGTGCTCGCTCTCTATCTCTATCTCAGCTCTCATGAGGCTGTGGGAACACACTAAGATAAAATCTGTGTATTCAATATAAGGGGCTGTTAAAGGGTGGTTGGACTGTAATAAATGGTTGCCATTACAGGAGAAGAATTAAATGAAGATGTATGTTGTGTTTTAGAGCCGAAAACCTGCTGCAGTGTTGCTTTATAGCTCTACCACACACGTGTTGCTGTATTGAGCTGGAAATGAGCCACGCTCTTAAACATACACACGCGTGCCATGGCCAGGAGCAGGGTTTTGTTCTTCTTGTTTCCGCCAAAAAAGAAACATGACTGTGGATTTTTTGATCCCCCAGTTTTTTTAGAGATGCTCAAATTAGCACGCTCCTTCTCGGGCCTGGGTTCTATTATCCTCACTGATGGGGTTCTTTATAGCTATCGGGGTTAGGGGTTAGGATATGAAAGCACGGCTTGGTTTAATACTAGAGTGCAGCCTCGTGGAATGTGAGGAATTCTGTCATTTATTTTCATGTGTGCCTGAAAATTAGAACACGGAGCATGTGATTTCAATTATATGGGCTGTAAAGACCTGCAGACACGTAACAGTGAGACAGACTGGTGTTTGGACCATGCGGTGTCCAGTGAACATCATCCACAGGTGAAGAAAGGCCAACATATATAACCATCTTCCAGCCCCGTCTGTTTAAATTTACCCAGGAGTAGGGCTTGGTATAAAATTTCGGTACTTTTGTGGTGTCCAAGGAACAGGCTCAGTATTGCCTAATGTAAAAAATGTAAATGTCATTCAATTACCTCAAGGAATTAATCTTATGGGTGTCTTTGAGTCAATGAGCATGGTGCTTTCCTAACAGTACTTGTGACAGGCTTTTTCACTGTGTGCAGGAAGTTACGACTAGAGACATACAGTAAAAGTACTGTATTTTCCCAAGAAAATGTTAACCCAGCTTTTCCAAACATCCTTGTTTTATTATCGATGCATCCATTATTTGACTTTGCACACAGAAATGTAATCACTTCACAAAATTATTAGCGCCCCGATGCTTATACTCAATTGTGTATTTTTTTTTTTTTTTTGGATAACAGCCTTCAGTTATTTGTTGTAGTTTTCAACAAGTCTCTGACATGTCTCCTGGTGAATCCCAGCCCATTCTTCTTTGGCAAATCTCTCAAGCTCCTCTTTGTACAGACTAGTCAATAACATTCACTTTGGTCTTCTGGAGGTAGTTCTTCACCAGGAGCGAAAATAAAATAAACCACTTTCATTTACTGCAGGGAAAGTTTCTTAACTGTGTCAGTTCTAGTCCAGGCATTGATAGTAATACCATATTAAAATCAGTACCCAGCCCTCCTCAAGAGCTTCAGTCCTCAGTCCCTTTCTTTGACAGAGGTCTAGGTGTTGACAGCAGACACTCCACAATCAGTTACTGAGGACTTCACTTTCGCCATTGTGATGTGTAATACTTCTTCTCTAGACTGCTTAAATCTACCTGATGGAAAAAAAAAATGATTTAACACAATCGTGTTTCTATAGAAAAGGGTAAGTGTGGTGAATGCTACAGTATACAGCATAGAGACTCACTGCCCCAACCCAATGTTAGTGAAGGACTCGGTAGTGTTAATGAGTAAACACATGATGTTCATAAATTAGAGTTTCATTCCTTTTCTATGGCTGTAAAATAGTACGTGGGACCAAACATGCATGGACTCAAATGTGACGAATGTAACCTTACCTATAATAAACAGCTGCACTATGAGTAATAAGTGCTGACACATCCCAAACACACACAGCAGCCAGAATGGACAAACCAACCAGGACTGTTTTAAAGCAGAAGCATATGGAAAAGGAAGCATAATACACAAATGAAGGACATCCTTTCTGGTATGCGATGGTGACTATTCCCTGATATGAGGAGAAGGTGTTTGAGTGTCTGTGTATCATTTTTAATAAAAAACAAATTTTTAATGTAAATATTTTCAAAATTTACTTCTTTGCATTTTTAATCATCTTATGGATGGAAACAACCAATCAATTAATTTTGGAAATAAACAAATATTAATTGATAAATAAAATTCAGCCCTAGATTGTTAGATCTTAGTTCTGATATGGTGGAAAGGCCCATTACTATTCATAGTGCTTAGCTTTATTATAAAGGTACAGTGTGTAAAATTAAGCAACATTTGGTGTGGGATATTTAGTTGCATGTAAACAATTAACACAATCAGGTGATTGTTCATTTGTATCGTTAAAATTGAAAATGCCGAAATCCATGTCTCTTTGTATGAACAGCTGAGTGGTGTCTATATGTCTCCTATGGTATTTAGTCAGATTATTTAGAATTTCAGTATTTGTATAGTTAAATGAATTCCAAGAAAATGGGCCACATGGATTCAATTCTGTCATTCGCTTGATAGGAGGCAATTTTCCCTTGGCTGATAAATAGAAAAGTGTGTCCTAACTGTCAAAGAGTGACTAATAGTGTAAAATAACACATAGGTTAGGTCATGGGTTTTAGACAATGCCATGTGACAAAGAGGATATTGTGAAACCGACTTTCTAATGCTTTATTTTGGGATGTTTTCCCTTTAATTAAGATACACATTTACATTTAGTGAGTTTCTAGGTTGTTAAATGATGACATCACAGCCATGTACACAACAAAATGTACATGTTGTTGTGTTGCGTTTTGTGTTGACATGAATTGTGGCCTCAAATTTAGCTTTCAAAGTTTAGCAATCCCTGTGGACATCCTGTGAGAAATCTGTGTTATTTCATTGGTAAATGTCACAAATCTGTGGTTGAATCTGAAGCTACCTGTTATAGATCAGACTTTTTTCTATTGTTCCAAAATTTGGCCATAGAAAAACTACTATGCATGTGTTTTAAATAGTTGCACATTAACTGACAATAAACAGGAATAAAACATAAATGTTATGATCCAACAAATGTATTTTAATGAAAGTCGCCCGCAGGACTGAACTCATTCAACCCTTGGCAATCTTTGTGAAGTGAACATTGGCACAAGGCTACCACAATGAAAGTAAACAAATTGCTTTGCTGTCATTATTTAAACAAAGCCAGTATCATATGTTAAATATGTTGTATGTCTGTTTGCATTCTAAGTAGGGCTGAATTAATTGAGGCAAATATCTATTTAAATTTTTTAAATAGATATTACAATTACAGTTTGACGTGATGTAACTTATTAAGTCAAAATTACGATTTTTTTTAAGTCAAAATTCAGATTGTGTAATAGACTTAGAGCATTACCACTTGTCGCCATCAAAGCATCAACTCTTCTATATTCTGTTGCAAGTATATGAACTGTATATGCCCTGCTTTTGTGGTTTCTTAATTGCTTTGACCAAAATTGCAGTTGTTATTTGAAAAAGATTATTACTTACCCCTAATGCTACGCACATCAAATAAAGCGACTAGATATCCAAAACCAAAAAGTAATACACTGGTTGTTCTACATTTTAAAACCAATCTTGTCTTACTTGCAGCAGGACTTCATTGTGCTGCTGCTTTTGCAGAGTTGCATCCAACCCCTTGGCAGGATCTGCAGTTCTCATCAGTTTTATCACCATTTCCTCACTGAGGGTGTTCTTTCGAGGCTGCTTTCTTCCTATTCTGCAACGAGAATCAACGCTCTATGGGCACAGTAAACACAGGAATTGACTGTGATGACATTTCCCATCTCTACCCAGTCAGGAGAGTTTTTCGAAATTGTCTGAATTCCATACTCCCGCATATTTCTGTCATCATCTGCACTGCAACTTGCAGGGCATTTGAACTGCAAATTATAGGATGTACTCTGCCTGTGTCCGTCATCTTTGCTGTGCCAAAACATACTGTGGAAAACATGATCATTTGCAGTTATCTGGGCTCCAATTAATCACACAGTTTGCCAGATGTGGACAAAAATAATAACAATGATAATAAGATTCGTCATTTAATCATAGCAGAGGATGTCCATGACATTACTCTCTTCTCAAAAGCACAGATGAGGTCATATGTCATGTCTTGGCAATTTAAACTTTTCCATTCTGGTTTATATTATTTGTCCGTTTTGCTTCAACATCTTCACTGAAGAAGACACTTTTCTGTAGTTTTGCTGGACTAGTTCTTGTACTGATATCTGCTTTGACATGTGTAGTCAAGTGTGGTCACATGACCACTTACTCAGTAAATCTCTACATACAATTTATATTCATGTTACCTTGGTAAGCCATTTCATTTCACATAACATTAGATATTAGATATTTGATATTTATCATGTAGGAACAAGATAAAAAAGAAAAACTTAACACTTTAGGAGCTCCGTAACATGCTGTTTATTTCAGTATAAAATATACAGTTTATGATATTGTTTTAAATCAAACAATTACACTAATAACCAGATTTGTAATTGTGTTTGCCTTTTTGTGCTACACTACATACTGTGCATTTTATGATTAAACAGTGGAAAATATTTTGTGTATCTTGATGAGATTTTTCATCTCCTCCTCCTCCAGTATTTGCTTGTCAGAGCATTATCACTTAAAAAAAAAATGAATGGCCTTTCGCTTCTGTGGTCTGCTTTTTGTTAGTGGTGTATAAGTTCCATATCTTGCAGTTAAGACCATATTTCTCCCGAAACATCTTCTGCCAGGCATAAAGCCTTTGTGACTATTTGACCAGACAGTGCTTCCTTTTAAATTGTGAATAAATGACTTTTTGAAACAGGATGAGTAATTGGGCTGAAATAATGGTTAACATACTGTATATAGTTGTGCATTATCGAGCATACATTGCAATTGCAACTTGATTTTTGACATACATTTTAAAGTGAAGCTTCAATTCAGTGTTTGCTGGTATCTGTTGAAAACCAGATGGATTATTACCTCATTAAAATATACTGTATATGAATGACTTAAATGCAATGAGAACAGAAAAAAACTAATTGCGTCTTGCATTTAATATTGCATTAAAAATCGCATAAACATAAAACAATGAATAATAGATAATAAAAACTATTGAATAATTGTAATATATTTTTATTATATTATTGTTGTTGTTGTTAATATAATAATTGAATAATAATAATAATGTTAAATAGCAGCCTTAACAATTAACTACTTACATTTTTTATATTGCAATTCTGATTTGAAAATGGTTAATTGTTCAAACCTGCGGTGTATGGTGACTTACTCTGCTGTTTCTACATTTTGAAAGACAACCCTGAAAAAAAAAAGAACAGAAACATGGTTGCATTTGACCTGCATAGTGTTTGCTGTGACATTTTTACATATTTTTTTATTTATTTATTTTTTTACATTTTATTGTCCAGTATTTTGTTCTGGTGAGTTGTTTCTTTGTTTGTGTCTTGTAATGTAGCTGCAATTGAGAAATACACAAGAGAGACAGTAGGAAAAACTGGAAATCTCTTGAGGTCACAGTTCACTTTGTATTTTGTCACACCTTTTGTCTAAAAAAAAACAAGACGCCATGATGCTGTCATCTACATCTACTGCACTGACAGATCTTTATCTTTTATTTGTCTGCAGGTTCAGGAGAGGGATGTGGGAAGATCATCCAACGATTCCCCAAGAAGGACTGGGATGGAACAGCCTTTACTCAGGGGGTAGAGATGGTGAGTAATGATTGTAGCCTTGAACTGAGCTGAGCTTAAGTACAGGAGGAGAGTTTGAAGTATGCTATCCATGGTTTAAAAAATACTCAGATGTTCTCTTTATCATACATTATTAAAATGATTTTCAAGGAAAACTAGACCACTGAAACTAATCAAAACCACTACTACTAATACAAATGTTTGTACTACAGTTGATTAATCAAAAGAAGAATTTAATCAGTCAATAATGTTTGATTAAGAGTAGGACAAGGAATTTGACAAGTTGATAAATGATTTTATGTACTTACTATATGACAGTGCAAACATTTAAAGCTTTAGTGCACAACTTTTAAAAAAGTTGTCAAATGCGTTCACATGATGCTGATTAAGCATCGCATAGCTGTGCAAACAGACTGATGCATTTTACACCAGGACTTATGGAAGCAAGGAGGAGGTGCTGGTACTATGTAGATGTTCATTGCAATAGTAAATAAAAAAGGCCACCTTTCTTCTCCTGTGCTTTTCATGACTAACGGGATCAGTGATGAAACTCTAAGTATAATTGATAGACTGGTGTCTAAATGGTGGCATGTTTACTGTGACCGAGACCTTTGCTGTCTGTGACGCAGACCAATAGATCGACACAAGGAACAGTTGTATGTTAATCTGTGATGTTCCGAGGCTGTACTGTGTTTTTCTAGTTAGCTAGTGTCCTCGTTATGAACTTGACCCTCGGCCACTTTCTTGGTATGACGGTTAAGAATATGCTGCTTCGTGCAAGAAATATTTGTCGGTGTCACAAACTGACAGATTGCACCATTAGTTACATTCATCTCCTATAATTTGCACATTGGAGGTTTTGCAGCAGATGTGGGCATTTCCCATTTCAGTTTAATTTATGATGATTATTTACTCAGTTTATTTTAAAACCTAACCATGCTATGCTAAGTAGCTGCTTCTCTTTTTTCTATGTTCCTCTTCATGAAATAAAGTGAATAGCTGCTTCTCTTTTGTTCATTTGTTCCCTCCCTCTCTGCAGAGACATACAAGGCTCCCTGACAGGGGGTCTGTTTCCCTTGTATGGAAAATGCACTTAACAAATATTTGCTTATCAGGAATGGGCAGAGCTATAGATCTCAAGGGCAACATTAGTAGTTAAGAGTATCATACTGCGCAGGACATCATGCCTGTGTTGTATCTCTTTTTGTTCATTCATATTGGCTTCTACAGATAAAGTTTTCATGACCAAGCAGAACGGTTTTGGCTCTTTTTGTTTACTGTCATTTTTCTGAGCCACCATAGAGATATATACGTACAAAACAGGATCCATAGCTGCAGACAGTCGGAAATGCTGTGCGTGTGTGGAGGTCAGGAATCATGATGTGCTGTATATCATTTATATATATATATATATAATTTATATAAGTGATGTAGAGCAGAGCAGCGGTTGTTGCATAATATGGGTCAGAGATCTCAACCAAAATGAGCTGTGAGATTTATTCTAAACATCACACATTCCACAACATATCATGTTTAGATTTCTTTTGCAGCAATACACTGTACTGTATAATCTACAGAATCTGTGGATTATCAAAGTGGCTTTTTTAATGACTGATAATGATGGTGAATAGTGTTACACCTCCAGCTGAACTCTTTGGTGCTATGTGGATATGTCAAAGAGATATTGTTTTACCCAGACCCTTGTTTGTGGAACAGTGTTTATGAAGCAATTGCTGGAAAGTGTGCACAAATAGACATCTTGTAAGTGGGCGGTTTGAATGGCACGCAAGCTTCTTCCTGTGTTAGTCTGTTGGTGGCCATCAAGAGTGACTTGTTGCGAGTAACTGCTTTTAGACAGACAGTGGTGTGTTAAAAGGCAATGCTCCCCACTGTAATAGTAAAAGAGTTTTTTCATAGAGAATGCACTCAATTCTATGCAAAGGCTGCTCGGTTTAAACTGACATTTAAGTTATGACCAAAAATGTTGAAGTGTCTCTCATCTATTCACTTAACCATAACCTACTTTTCCAGTGATTTCTGGTTTCTTTGCTCCATACAGCAATTGAAATTATTAAATCGGAATCATTTAGGCTCGTGGATTAGGCTTGAGAAACACCAATTGTCATTTTCCAACATTAAAAAATAACTAATCAATTCATGAAGAAAATCATCGGCAGGTTAATTGATTATGAAAGTAACAGATGCATCCCGAACTCTGTCTAAGATATTTCATCAAAATCCATCCTTTACTTTTTGAGTTACACTGCACACAATCATGCAAATAAACAAACATGGCCAAAACCTCCTTGATGGAGTTAAAAATTTTAAGAATCTACAGCAGTGTTTGAAGTTGAGTCCTTGTTGATATCAGACCCTCAACCCTAACTCTGGTATTTAACCTTGTTGTGACTCAGCATAATGAAACACTCTGTCTTGGCTTCATTGTGTTTAAATATAGAAACACTTCCACAAGTTTAGCTTAATCAGTTATCAGTGTTTCCAGATGTCACCCAGGACCTCCATACCATTGTGTGTGTGTGTGTCTGAAGAGTTCCGTCCAATGCTTCTTCATTATGTGTCAGCCTAGACTGAAATTCAGACATACGGTGATCCCCAGTGTGTGCAGAAGAATAAAGAGAGATGTTTCTTGTTCAAGTTACTCAATCCAAGGATGCCTTCAATGCTTGGGCATTTTTACAACCAGACATACTTGTATATTATATATTGAATAACATACTGGAGATCCATACGTTTATAGAAAAAATAAAAACAGTGGAGTAAAAAAATTACAGGAAAGATGGGTTTGTTCCAGAAATTTTCTTTCTTACTATATGTGGTGTTTGACGAACTTAAGAGCCAAATGACTGAAATTCCAGCTTTGAAGCTTTTAATGAAGATACACCATAGTGTTTAACAGACCCACTAAGCAATTTGCATTTTGGCTCTGTTTCGGGCTGGTATGTAAACCCTTATTATTTGCAGATTTTCTCTACTCCATGAAAAAGCAAACGAGTCATTTACAGATACCAAGGAGCACATCTGTAGGAGGCAGTGGATGAAGCTGAGCACGAAAAGCCTTTTGTGGTCACAACAGGCCCCCAGCAAACTAAATATCCACAGATGAGGAATGCACCAAGAAAAAGCATTTTACAACTTGTGCTTGGAAAAATGTGTTTCTCATCTTTTTTGGGCAAGTGATGATGATAGGAACCGGCTCGGATCCTCATCTGTTATGGATGAGATACGTCTGTTGATGGAAGTCAGTAAAGTTGTGCACGTAGTAAATTTCCACAGTCTTGCCCTCCAGCATCAAGACGCAGTCCTCATGGTGTACTGTAAACAGACAGAGGTTCCAGGCAGGCTCTGTCCTTCATCAACCTGAGTGAGTGAATCTGAATGTGAAAAATCTCAGGGCAATGGCTTTTGTCTGAAAACAACGTTGGCATGATGTTAGAGAGGTTACTGTCCTTTTGAAATCAGCGGTTTGACAGAAGACACGACAGCAGCAGCAGCCGTCCTGCATGGTGGCTCTTCTTTTTTGATTCCGCTCTTTGTCCACATCTGTTGTCATCATAAACAAATGTCCATTACATTAAATCCATTGTCAGATGAGTTCACATAGTGCTGGTCAAATCTATTAGGTCCACATGACTCACTCTCTTATTTCTTTGTACACAAGCATTTTTATCTCGTGTGCTCGATGGCATTACTGTGCTACACACAGGAAATGAATTGCACTGCGCAAAAAAGACATGTATTCAGCAGCTTATGGGGATAAACTCTTTTTGCAACCTCTCTTCTCAACCTTCTCTTCCTACGACTTCTACTACTTAAGCACACTATTATGAGAACAGTATTTACAGCATTGAATCATTTGCCCACTTTCACAAACAGCATTTTCATCTTGCATTGTCTTAATCATTTGTTGGTCTTAACAGATTATGTAGAAGATGAAGGTAGCTGAGCTTTTAAAAGGACACAGTGACAATGCACTTACCTGTATTGTTTTACTAATGGTCAAATGTAACTTGCTGTATGTATGTTATGCTGTGCAAGTTGCAAGTGTAGCTCATACAGTATAGCCACTCCATTTAATGAAGAAAAACTTTTCTTTTTTTTTAAATTGGACTTGCAGTTTCTATTTTTGTTGACCATATTTTGTTTGTTATTTCCACTGGAGAGTTTTGAGCAAGGATGTAAAATGTGTTGCACAGATGCCTGGAATTACTATAGTGTTCATTGTTTATTTTCTGACTTTGCTCATTTAATTGAAAACAGTGTCTGTTTTAATGTTTGAATGTTTGTAACGTCATCTGTATGCAGACATGCTTTTTTGTTTTTTTTTTATCAAATTTAGTTTTGTTTTGTTTTTTAGTTAGATTCCATTATCCATTTATTACTGTATCCACGTCTTCATTTCAGATGGTCCTTTTTTAACAGCCAGGTTTTTTTTCCCCATTATATTGCCTGTATTAGTTTTAGAGTCTGCTCTGTAAGACAAGCAGGGGACATTATGCTCTTAAGTCTGTCTAATCTCAAAATTTGTGAGTGTTTGGTGTAAGAAGTACCAAATCTTATCCAAGGCTACTTTTGCGGTTAAACAGTTTGCCAGTGTTGTAAATTTTTACTCGGAACTTCACCCAAATCAAACCTTCATGCTTTGCACTTTAACACAGTGGGAGCAATAAGCCTGCAATTTTATGACAGGAAGGCTTTTGTTTACTGCTGTTTGTTGTATGTAATTATGGAGGTACATGAAACTCATTTCTAAAACTGATCCTTCCAAACCTGTACAAACTGGCTCTATCCCTTCATAAACTGTGCAAGACACCAATAAAATGCAAAGATATGACTTTACTCAGGGTATTGGCTGTTCATTTTAGTGTGAAAGAGGCTTAAGTCGTATTGTGTTCCACTCAAGTGCACCTGCTGAATGAAGCGTGACATTCAGTTGTAGCGTTCAATATCGGCTTAATATCAAACCAGTTAAACAAATGTTTACACTGACTGTCAGTGTGTGTGTGTTAAGAGAGGTCAAACACAAGGGTCACTTACATGCAGCGTGCAGGCTACATTCTGTCAACAACTGTCCCCTCTACAAATCAAAATTACAATTCTATGATTACATAGACTTAAATCGGTTAAAAAGAAAAAAATCATCAGTCAGAGCATCTCCATGTACAACGATCTAACATCAGTCAATTTGCATTTTTGACCCTTGAAGAATCTTTTAAATTACTGTATTTTTTAAATTGTTATATTGTGTGAGAAAGGTAAGCATTTGCAAGTTCCAGCTCTCTAATTTATTCATTATTATATATTATAATATTTATAATTTCCTCCCACAGTCCACAAACTTTAGGCCAATTGGACCCTCTAAATTGCCCATAGGTGTGAACATGAGAATGAATGGTCATTTGTCTCTATGTGTGTGGCCCTCTGACGAACTGGTGCCTTTTGCCCTATGTCAGCTGGGATTAGGCACCAGCGCCCCCCGCGACCCTCATGTGGAGGATAAAAGCGGTAGAAGATCAGTGAGGGAGGGAATGAGAGCAACCAGCAAAGATTGTCATTATGATTTTAATTATGTTTCTAGCAGCTGCAATCTGTTTTAACTTTTGCATGCATGGTTAAGATATTATGGTTTTATTTTAAATTGCCTTTACCAAGTATGTCACGTGTGGTTATGGGGGTCAGACATTTTTGAAAAACAACCTTAGCCAGCAGTTTGAGGTTGATCTATCTCAAAACAGCAGTGTAATATGATTGTTGATTCAAAAACCTTGACCCTCTGCTTGTCACACAATGACCCTTGACTTTTTCTTCGTTTGTTTTTAAAGTCAGTAGATGACGCATCGTCACACCTCCGTTAAAGGCCTTTGGCATTTAGCCTCAGGTGTGTGGCAGTAAAAAACAGTGGGTTTTAGACTAATATTCAGACTGCTCCATCTCTGCGTAGTCCCACATGTTGTGGCTGTGGGCGAGATGCTGCAGAACTGAACAATAGTATTACTGTACTGTTGGAGTCCAACACACAAAATGTGATGTGGGTTTTCTGTTCCACTCAGTCAGCTAAGCAAGCAAGCAGAGTTGTTTCTTTGACCGCATACCATGCCGGTCATTTGCTTTTCTGTCCCTCTGCTAACGCAGACATATACTTGAAGCCATAATTGCTGTAGGGAGAAAGATGGCCTCCACAGTGGCCAAAAGCTAAAGCATGAAAGTGTCATTTGATGTAACAATACCAGCAGCCACAAGATTTCAGTTTATCCCTTATAAAATAATGTAAAAAAAATAGTGTCTCTTACGCTTTTTTTTTTAATTTTTTTACACAAAACATGATTGCGACCTAGAGAGTCAATCACACTAATTCCCCATTCCCACTGGTCAAAAAGTCACATTTATTCAGGGTTTTTTTTTGTTGGAATGTAGTAAATCAGTATTCACCCATGAGTCAAATGACCCTGCAATACATGCAGGTTTTTATGAGCATTTCAGTGTGAATGTTAGAACCAGGTGAACATGCTCAATTCTTCTTAGTCTGCTCTATTTTTGACAGTGTTGTGCCAGTTCCAGTGCAGTGCTGTGGTGCACACTCATCTTCCACCTGTTAGAATTAATATTTTTAGCAATCCTTACTTTTTAAAACACTCAGTATCATTTATTTATTACAGTATTGTTTACTTATCTGTCAGATGATCTAATCCAGTGGTTCTCAAACTTTTTATACAAAGTACCACCTTAGAAAATATTGAACTCTCAAATCAACACTAAAATGGTGTAAATAGGCCGAGCAAAGCCAGCTACTGCACGGGCTTTTCACAGGTGACACAACCCACTGGGATTAATTTACTGTCCAATTAACAGTGAATAATTGGGATTGTTTGCCTTGCTCGGGGGTACCCCAGGCCTTGGCCTGGTGGGGACTCTATCCAGCAACCTTCTGGTTACAAGACAAGTTCCCTTTCCACTTGGCCAGGGGCTGCCCCTTTAAAAGTCCTAGGTCATCTCTGTACATTTTAGTGTGAAAGAGCAGTAGTTCATGGTGCTTGCTTGTCCTTCCTCAGCTCTCCTCTAAGACTACTCTGCCATTTGCCAAAATTGTGTGACCTAATTAGCTTTCAAACAAACACAGGCACTACACCTTGGCTCTCATACAGTCAATAAGTTTTAGGTGGAGAGGATGAAATTTTCTATCATTGTGATATAAATAGCTTCTTCAAGTGGTGACTTGACCAAACTGTAAACACTGGTGTCATTTCTCTTGTTAGGACTTCTTGAACTTCAAATCCCTGCCGTTATGAGAAACTTGGCTTTCAGTTCCAGGAAGGATGCTTGATTTGTAAAATTTGTAAACTGCTGGTGTCGTGCAGATAGTTGACTGCTGGGGTGGAAAATTTGGTGGAGAACTGTTAATATGGACTTCATACGTATTGTTCCAGCAAAAGAATGCTTGAGTCGATTAGAGGACCTGACTTCAGGGGCTTAGGTCAGGGCCAGTTCACTTAAGAAAAAGAAATCATGTTTTGAGGAGTCATGCAACTGGCCTTGTTCTCTGAGCAGGCTGAATAAGCAAATCATGACAAAGCTTAACTGCATTGCTCATAATCAGCAGCCTTGGTTTCTCTCCAGTGGGCTGTGGGCCAAACCACAGACCAGATTAAGAATGCAGCACAATGTATCTCGTGATGGATTGACTCAAGTAACCATAGCTTGACATGACACACTGCACGTCGGGCTCCTGATGTTTGTAAAAACTATGAGAGAAAAATTAAACAGTGCATTCCAGATAGCAGGATGCTGTCCCATCAGGGAAGAATGGGATCATGTGTTTGTCAGGAAGATCCACATATGAGTAATCAGTGCTCTGTGTGCCAGAGAAGCTACACACATCAGGAAACAAAGCTGGGGCTGTCAGGCAGGCTGGACTTTCCATGCAGCAAAGTGCTGTTAGCTCCCCAGGAAATGGGAATACACAGGATGAAATTAAGCTACAGTATGCTGGAAAGTGCACATACTCGGATTTTTACGTAAAAGACGATAAAAGATTTCACTCTTAATGGTTTATTGCAGCGACTCCCAGAATTAAGAAATTCTGAAAATATTCTTAAATCACAGTTCTGATCAACACACAAGACTATTGGATTAAGTATTACAATAGATAGTTATTTCATAAACTGGAAAAAAAATAAATAAATAAAAAATAAAAAAATCAGGCCTCTGCATTTTGCAAATTGTCCATATCCATAGCTATTGTCTATACATTTGTCTATATTGTCTATACATTTTCACAATAATCTATTCACATTATGTAACTATTTGTAAAGCAACTTTTAAAATTAATCATAATTCATTTTTATAACCTCTTATGACTCACTTGCAGATTTTGAGGATTACTGGTTTGTTAGTAGTAACATTGAGAATTGATTTTGTTTTTCTGTCAAATACACTTAGAACCAAATGTTATAGGGAGGCTAACATCCAAACAAAAAAAAAAACTAAAGGGACAATGATGCAAATTTGTGGCTGCTCCCTGCATCCGTCCAGTTGGCTACTGGTGAATGCTACTGTTAGTTGAAATATGCTGACTGCTGCTGATCCCGGGGCCACAGGCTGGTGACATATAAGTTTTATTTATGCAGTTGAATATCGTTGCAGAAAGTCACATGCTTATTGCCACCATATAGTTTCTACATCTCTGCCAGAGCTTATTTTATGAGAATGTTTACAATTGGTTTATTTACCTTAAATAAAAAACTAGCACCGTGGGCTGTTTGCAGAGACAGAGGTGTGTTTCCATATTCAGTTGTTCTGATGAGCTCAGCTACCTAAACCAGGCTTTGTTGTTATTGTTCCTTTTTGTGCTGGTGTAGAAAAGATTAAGTCCAACCTGCTGTATTTGAGCCAGAGTTTTGATGTTTTGGTATTGACTTCGGCTTCATGTTTGAAATTCTGCGTGAAAAATCTTGGAAACTGTCTACGCCACTGACAGTATAATAACATTGCGCAGTAATACATTAGATTGCTGTTATTCATTGACAGTCTTTGCTCCACTAGTAAAACCATGGTGCTTAAAGCATGGTAATGTTGGTTGCTTGTCTCGACCCTCTGTGTTTAAAGAGCAGTGTGGTTTCTGGAGGCTGGTTGCAAGAATTTTATGCTTATGCGTTGTTTATGTTTACCCTTTTAAAACCATAAGCATGGCTATATTTCCTTTCAATTACTCTCACATGTGTTTATTTACACTGATTTATTGTGTTTATTTTACATATCCAGCTGTGACTTGACAGGGCTGACAATGCTTCATTCTGCAAACTAAATCATAAGCAAACAGCTGTAAAAAGAAATATTTTATGATATTAAGTGTTTATTTGTACTTCAAAAGCTAACTTACTTAACAAAAAGTTATAGACTAACAGAATAGTTTTCACTTGGCCAAGTGGATAAGGCTTGGGTCATACTTTCTGCATGCATGTGTCTGCAGATGCCCAAAGGGGAATCACAGATAACATTCTCAGTAGCCACTTCCACCAACTCCTCTAAAGGCATCCCCAGGACAGTGAGTCCTGAGTCTTACTCAGGGTGGTGTTCTAGATGGGCATACTTAAGACTTCTTCCCAGGTAGATGTCCGGGAGGCATCTTGACCTCATTGCTGAACTGCCTCAGCTGTCTCCCGCTGAGCCCAACAACCCTGTGGAGGAAACTAATTTAAGAAGCTTGCACTCAGAATCTTGTTTTTTTTTCAGTCTTTACCCACAACTCAGACCATAGGTGCAGACCAGAAGTTAGAACTGACTTAAAAACCGTCTCAAAGCTTAGTACTCAATGCATTAGACCTGAAATTTAGTGAAACCTTTGGTGAACTGGTTTCTCTTATATTTGCTTTGCTGATCAATTTACTTTATCAATTTACCCAAATTTTTCTACTTGTGCTCCTAAAATTTTAGTTACGGGCCAATGTGCTCCTAGTAAAAAAAGTTATTCTGGAGTCCTGTGTATCATGTATTAAAATAACTTTTCTCATTGTATTTGGACACTGAATCGTTTATATGATTTGTAAGTGAAAATGTAACAGGAACTCATTAGGCCCCTCCGCACAGCTACACTTTTTCTTTCCACACTACATAAATAAGCTTGTTGTGGTTGTAGCTGCACTTAGTAAAGGCAGAAATGAGACTGAAGCCAAGAATAAATACTGGAATTCCTGTATTCTAAGAAATAGTTGCCATGTCAGAATTAGTCTTCAATTATTGAAAATGATTATTCGACTAACTGGATAACCTTAAAAACTTTTGAGTTAAAAATATAAAGCTTAACAGCATGAAAACGATGAATGATGACTTATCAACCCCCCTGGACTATGAATAATTTTTAAGATTTGTCAGTGAAAGTGATACTACTCCTGCGTTTGTACAGACAGAACACACGTACTGCACAGATTAACATTTACTCTCCACACTGCATTAGTATGGATCAGTCAGTCAGGAGAGAAAAAAATAAAGGTTATTGTGGTTTTAGCTGCACTCAGTAAGGGCAGAAGTGAAACTGAGGCCAACAGTGAATAACTTTGCTGGATTCCCCACAACGCAGTGGAGGAAGCACCTGTCCACAGCCAGCTCATTATCCGCCGTTGTCTTACAGTGCTCTAAACACAGGGGCACAGCAGTCTGACGTAGGACAGCCATTGTGCTGATCTACAACCTCAGGACAAAGCTGTTTATCCTGCTCTTTCATTCATCACTCCATGAGTGTTTTGATCTTACATGTTTACATTTTACAGATGAAATAAAAAAAAAAGAATGTTTATCCCTCCTCAGCTGATACTGGTAAGAAAAAGTGGTGGGTGATCCAAGCTGATAAAATTAAAATAACAATAATAACTGTGTTCCAGGATTTGTGCCCCCTGTCGTTAAGAACCAACAGAGGGATTTGTACTAACAACACATAGACCTGACCTGAGGAAAGTCCACTCAGTCTAGACACAACATTAGTTTTAATGTTTCTGTGCTTTATATTTGAGAGCATAAGTAAGTAAGTCAAGCTACACAAAGGCTGCACCCGCATCCGCTTGAATTTTTTTTTTTTTTTTCAGTGCTCTGTGCAATGAAACAAACAAGAGAGGAGACAATCTGCTTTATGTTAACACTGGTTCACACATGACCAATGTAGGTGAATGGCCCTGTCATTTACACTTAGAGGTGTGTAAGTATGGGGGTTGTTTACAAGATACAAAACATTTATTGTCATATGCAAAGGGGAGACAAAAATATGGGTTAGACCATGGATTTTAGTTTTTCACTTTCCAATCTCTATAGTATCCTGCTGTTTTGTCTGGGCTTAATTGCCATGTTCAGCTCACAATTTAGGAGCTAAAACACAGAAATGATCGTTTTGTTTCTCTTTCTTTCATCGTTTTCACTTCATTTCCCTGGTGTTGGTTGTATAACAGTCTGCTTATCTATGTGCAGCATAATATTTGTTGTTCTCAGTAGTCATTGCCACTTATTTATACCTCGGCTAAATTCAGCCAGGTTAGTGTTTTATATAGGACACCTCACAAGGACTGTGAAACTGTAGTTGTAACACGTATATTCTGTCTTGTCATGAAGGTTCAGTGTGTCAGACTCTGATTAACTGAGTAGAACGAACAGACATGCTCCGACCTGACAGAGAGGGTCTTTCTACAGCTGAAGTCATTGATTGTCCTAGGGAAAATGCCTCAAGCCTTCACACTGTTTATTGGGAATTACTTGCCTCACTTTTGACAGATGTCATCACAGCAGTTGCATTATTTATTGGATTATGCTTGTTTTATATTATTCACATGGTTTTAATAAGTAGAGGCGGCATTAAACAGTGCCGGGAAAATCCATGGACTTTCTGTGGATTCGCTAAGGGAATTTTTCTACTCTGTGTATTTTACAGCAGAATTTTTTCCTGGAACTACTGTATGTTTCAACTGGTTTATACACAAAAGGTTATGGTGTTTGTTAACCTACTTTGGTCTAAACTGACACAACATGAACTCCGTTTAATGTTTGGGAGGCACTTTCCTGTCGTGAAAACCATGCAGATGCTTTGGGTTCAGCTTCATGAGTCAGCTTTATGAGACCAGGATGAACTCATCTGACAATGCAGATTGATTTTAAGCGTAGGAATGTGTAATTCTCCTTTTTTTTTCAAATCGCCTCTATATGTATCTCTGTTTTCAAGTTGCATGTGGTGAACTGGTGGTATGTTTTCAATTTATGTCGTGTTTTGAAATCAACTTAAGTATTTGCCCTGAAGTGAACAATCATTCCCAAGTGATTTTGGCGGTGAAAGGGAGTTTCATCAGAGTTGTCGTTACGAGCTTGTTGCTTGACATTTTATGGTTGCTCTAAAAATACACATTGTAGTAGGCTCTTTTTCTAGTGTAAGGTTTCCTACACATATGGCATTTATGAAGCTTGAAATTTTGTGTACAGCACTGTTTCTAGTACTTGCAAGCCAACTCCTCCTGCCTTGTCTGACTAGACATTTTTTTTTCTTTCTTTACTGTGGTCCATCATGTTTGTCTAAAAATATCTACATCTAAAAGGAACCATGTGCTCCTAGTATTGCATAACAGAGCTTCAAAGGGAAACCAGGAGTATTGGTGACAGTAATGGTGGGGGGAAACATTGAGGAATGGAAATGGATGCCACCTCAGCTGAGTGCTTAGTCAGTCTGTTAACATGAAAACGAGAACAATTATTGTGTTAGTGTGACTAAAACCAGACTACTAAAATACATATTAAAGTAAACATAGTAAACATATTAGTCCGTCTGAAACTGTACTAAATTTAATTTTGTAAAGTAGGACTAACACAGTTGTTTCAGCATTGCCGCCCCTGGGCGTTGACCAGTAAATAATAGAAGAAGCTGGTGCACGGAAGAAAAAGACAACAGCAGTTATTTTACATTTTTATTTGGAAGGCCCAATATCGATTCACAATATCCTTAGATTGATCTTTAAATGTATGTAATTTCCTGTTTAATGCAAAAATAATGCAAGTCAGGCAAGACTTGACCGCAACAGATTGTCTCATGTAGCCCTGGTGAAACTTAGCCAGTCTGTAGATTTGTTTATTACTTTACCATCCATGGTGTAGAACCAGAAGTGCTTTTACACTCCACTTTTCAGATGCTTTGGTGTTGTGATTGTTGCTCAGGAGTACAGTAAAAAAAAAATTGTGTCCTCCATTGTCACTACCAAACAATATTCCATCACTGTTGTCTTCTTCAGATGAGCAAAGAGGGCATGGATGCTGGCATGGATGCTGGCATGGATGCGCTCACAGCGCCCTCTGCTGGATAGCTTGTTAATTACTTAAAAATATCTGTGGGGATTGTAGGATGGATATTTTGAACTTGAACAGATTTAAAGTTTAATTTATCATCTACAACTCTGGTCATATAAAATAAATTGTGAGTTAATGGAATTTTTTTAATATTAATATTTAATTGATGCACCAGATTAGAGAGACACACATTGTATACAATTTGCAGCATTAGTTCTGTGAAAATGTCCTTCATAATTAAGCAAAATTGGTATGGAAACTTAAATATATGTAATGGATACATAGGATAATGAATTGAAATAATTTTCACATGATATCGACGCCTCGTTGCAGCTATTTGATGATGACACCATCTAAAGTAAAACCTAGGGGCACCTATTTTAAAAAAACTGTTCTTGCTGCTGCAGACAGGTTGACTTGGAGGACAGGCTCAGTTAATGGATTCCTCACAAGTACTTGTATGGAGAAGGACAGGTGTGAATCTTGTAGTTGAGCTACTAATCTAGTTTGATTTAACTGTTAATGTAAATGTCAAGGTAAAAGTTGTGGCACAAAATAATCCACTGCAACCACTTAGTCTTATAGGAATAAGATTTCCATATTTTTGTTGACAGCATTGTTTCTGATAAAGTAGAAGTGCACACCACTGACCTTCTCCCCCTCCCGGTCTCTGGCCCCTGACATGTCACACCTTACTTTCCGTCAGTGTGCCGTCTTCCTGCCAAGTGTCTCTTCCATATATATGTGGAAAGAATATGCTAAGGAAGACAATAATGGAGCTGCACGCCGTGTTGTGCACCTCTGTGGTCAAGTTTTCCTGACCAGCTCCATCTGTAGTTCCGCAGTGCTGCCTGGAAGTACGATCATAGTAGTTGTTTTTTCTCACATCCTTTACTTTCCGTTACACCTGCACTAAGATTTTTACTTGTTTAATTACTATTTTTAGATTTACAGTTATTAGAACTTGATGTACAGGTACAGTAAGTCATTTATTTTGTTTTTGTTCCCCTCATTCAGAGTAGGTCATTGTTGCTGATACTAGAGGAGACAGCTTAGTCTATGCACATGTTATTGTTGTGGAGAGAGAAAACATGAAGATCTTTGGTGTCTGTTTTCATTTGGGTTCTTAACTCAACCAAATTATGAAATAGGATTTGTGGAATTTAGCTCATCGGTGGTTACGGGAACTCTTTAAACGTTTTATGACCCTCCAAAGATGTTTGTATTTCTCTTAAGTACAGGCGTCTTCAATGGTGGGGTCATAGTGAAAACACAGTAAATCTGTTTCTTGTCACATCTTTGAGCATATGTATTCTGGCTTGCTCTATGCCTCTTTGTGCTGAGTCATCTGTAGTAATGGCTGCCACTCCAGTTCTATCTGGCCTGCACTGGTGTGAGCAGGCTGTCTCATCATCACTGTATAAGAATGCAACTCTCTCATGATCAGGAAAAATACTCTGTGTGAGTCACTGCCTGTGAACAACAGTGCAGTTGAGTGGGAGTTGAACATGCCAGGCTGCAGCACATGTTGTGCGGCAAAGGTTTATCTGCAGGCCAGTAGTTTACTCTTTGACATCAATACAGCCACTGTGTACCAGAGTTCCTTTATCACTTGACTAAGGTCTAATTTAGGAATGGATGTCCTGTTGCACTGCAGTGGATTTTGGTCATTCTATGGATAAATGTACAGTCATTCTATGGATAAATGTAGTTGTAGTTTACTTGTGCATTCCGTTCTGCCACTGCCTCCTAATCTGTCCTGCGTCATTTACTGTACACATGTCCAGATCTCAAGCATTGAATTGGAGCCGATCTTGAGATCTGGACATGTTTTACCTGATCAGAGACCTGATCAGAGACTGACCAGCTCTAGAAATCATGTGGATACTAATTTTTACAAAAGGAAAAGCCGGTGCTGGTTTCAAGCTGGTTTCAAGCTCACAGTCACATTTCACTGCAGTCTTTATGTCCACAGAGCTCAAGCAGTGGAGTATATTACAGAACCTGACAAACTGAATAAATGTGACCCTTACAATGCCCCGCATGGTTCTGACGAGTATAGAAACAGCTGTATTGGATATTATTCCAGACCTGCAGTATTCCAACATCTTCAACATTCTGATAAACTTCTCGTTTTATTCGAGACTGATTGACATCACAAGAAAAAGCATGTTAAATAAACAGGATACTCAAGTAAGGTTGCGTTGGATTCTGTATTCTGAGTGATCCATCTCTGCTGTCTCTTGGGATATTTGGTGTTCCACTAAAATCCTCTCTCCGAAAAGCTGGTGGTGCCCAAAAACTGTTTGCACAGTACTGCATTTTGCTCTGTAGTGCTCTGTAGGGCTTTCTACAAGCATCAGCCATCAGCTACTTTACTGTAATGAGCAGGTTCCCAATGTAGCTCAGCTGTGACTGTAAAAAGGCTTTATTTGGGACAGACTTGTTGAAGCATTTATTACTTATTACCTTGATATACATTTCTTGTGTGGCTTATTTGCTTTTCTGCCCTGAACACTAAGGTAGCAATACATTGTGTACATACACATGCTAGTCATGATATGCTGACCTTTTTTTTTTTTTTTGTACTATTTATATACATTATAACTCTTTTTTTTCTCTCTATTATTCATCTGTCATTATGATCCTTACAATATTAAATATCAGATTGCCAGCATGTACTAAGCACAGAAATATGTGTTTATAACCACATTTTATTGAATTATAAAATGACATACTATTTTCAAGTTGAATGTTTATACCAATAAAATAAGCATTCACCTCTGCTTCGCACATGTGGTTGTGCATAGTGTCCTCTGCCAAGGAGGTTATGAATTTGGTCACTTTTTTCTGGTTATGAGCAACATAACTCAAAAAGTAAAAGCTGGATTTAATGAAAGAATTTTTCAGGGAATGTAGGATATGGCCCGAGGAAGAAATGAGATTTTGGTGGTAAACTGGATATAGAAACAGAGTTGATGGAGTGGATGATTCATTGTTTGGTTAGACATCCCTAACTTTTGTGTCAAACGATGTCAGCATTCTGTCTGGATGCAAGAGATCTTTGAATAAAGTAAAGTCTTATAAACACTAAACTCCCTAAAGTGACTTTGAACCTGCTCCAGCCCTCAAGTGTCTTTCTGCAGACCCACAGAGGAGATAAGGGCTGTGAGGAAATGCTAATTTACAGTGTTGATCTTCTCACTGTTTTACCTCCACATGGTTGCTGCAAGTGGCTCTCCTTTACAGTTAATCACTCTGTTGGACACGCACACACACACACGCACACACACACAGGATGTTATATATCCTCTGATCTTCTGAGCTATGCAGGTGTTTATCTCTTGAATGGCATAGTTGGAATAGTTTCAGACAGGATCACAGTTATCCCCTCCTTGGGTCGTGTCTGACCTGAGTGTACACACATGCATACACACAATACACACCCTGGCCTCATCACAATGCAGGTTTAACAGATTTCCTGTGAGCCATTGTATCTGCTGGAAGATGATGGCATCCTGGACCAATCCTCCAGGTCGAACAAGCCAAAACCTTCGTCCCCATTTCCTCCCTCCTCTCTTCTTTCTTTTCTGTTTCTACTCCTCCTCTTCTACCACAGACAAGTTACCTTGCCACTATATTTTTTTTTCTTTGGCTGCACACAAATCCATCTGTCCATCAGTCCGTGTGTTTTTGCCCTCTTATGCCCCAACTTTTTTGTGTCTGGTAATCCCTGGTGTAACCCCTGAGGACCAGGCTAAACACCATTTTCAAAGCCAGGCCAGGCAAAAACAGAGACTAGACACAAATACCTGAGTCTTGGCCCAAGTACTTGCCTGCATCCAATATTTAGGCCTTCTACTCCTGTATCTGCTCCACTCCTTTTCATACTTTCTCCATACCTATGTGTTTGTCTTACAGAAATTGGTTTTTATTGATGACCTGGTAAGATTTAAGTGAATATGTGAAAACAACTTAAAAAACACCTGCCTTGTCAGGAACATTGTTCTCCGGGAGACCAAAACCAGGTCCTAATAGGTCGGAACCTGATTTCTGAGGAAATGATGGTTAAGTTTAGGGCAAAGACTTGAATTGTGGTGAGGTTAAGGTTAGAGATGTTTTTTGTTAGCCTATACAAGTTAAGTGAAGTCTGCAGAGTCCAAAAAGTATAGTTGTGCAAACCTGTGTATGCATGTGTGTGTGTTATTAGTGTCAGTTATTGGTATTACATATAATAATTCCTTTTTATAATCTGAAATAATGAGCAAGTCAATTGACAATGATGTCTTCATTTGCAAAGAAATGCTGAAAATGCTGTTTTCTGCTCTTATGTGTAGATGTAATTACTGCACTCAAACAGGACATCCTGTCTAAACTCTCCTGGGAGCATTAGGATCAGACTAACCAGTAGCCACTGGAATATGCTGATGCCCACACCTTTGAAGTTACCACTAGAAGCTCTCATAGAACATAACTACTGAGCTTTTGAGCAAAATACTGAGTCTCTGAGCTTAAAGTAGGTCACGGATCTCTTAGACGAAACTTCCACTAAAACACTACATGACCATGTTGTTTTTGTGCAAACTATTTTGTATTGTAATGTAATGTAATGTAATGGGCATTTTATTGACTTTATTTTCAGTTCTGCCAGCCTGGAGGTTGGAGGCTGTCCAGAGACAGGAAAGCACCCACCTTCTTCACTGTCGTGCTGACAGACATCGACTCAGATCGTCACTTCTGTTCCTGCCTCACTTTCTATGAGGCTGAGGTCAACCTGCAGGTAACACTGCAATACACATGCCCATGCTGAGCAGTCCTTGAACATCTTTGATTGCTGTAGTTATTCATACATTGATACAACTGTTTATTATTTCAAATAGCTTAATAGTGTATGTGTGTTAGTGTGTGTTCAGCTCTGAATTTGAATTTTGCTGAATTTTACATCATTCATATTGTTCATATCATTCATATCTGTATCTTGGCAAGGTGGTTATTAACACATCTTGCTGTTGGGTGAAAAAGTATGAGGAGATATGGTATTATCACTTTATACACACTGGTTTGTCATTAGACAGCTGTGCATCAAATAAGATCATCAGAGTGGTCATTCTCAGTTTTGAGGACTCAAATAATGAGCTAGAGGTCAAAGTCATCATCACGTGTCACTCTCATGAATCTTCAAGGCCATTTTGCAAATCTTACTTGGCCGATGTGATAATTCTCATTCTCTGTTTTCCATTTAAGGCTTATTGTTTATTGTTG
The DNA here is from genome assembly GCA_016785285.1 of Brachirus orientalis. Lineage (NCBI taxonomy): Eukaryota > Metazoa > Chordata > Actinopteri > Pleuronectiformes > Soleidae > Brachirus > Brachirus orientalis. The sequence continues at coordinate 4,986,712 of JAFBJR010000172.1, forward strand.
GCACTTCTTTAACTTTTAGGAATGCCTGTCGCATGCATGATATCCTCCAGAATTGGAGGCATTAGTAGAAAACAAAGGCCTGTTTGGAGCCAGGCTGAAGAATTGTGAGCTGGCAGAGGGATGCTGTTATAACAGAGAGGATGGACCTTTGCTCCACCCCAGTGCCATTCATTTGTTTGAAAATTGGGGTTGATTGCACAAATGCTCAAAATCCCCATAAATTGATTACCACAGGACTTTTGGGATATGATCATTTTTATACTTGAATTGATGAATGACCTCATTAATATGTCCTGCTGCCAAACGCCCACACAATACCAGGCTAATTGTTTCATTGTGTTTGACTTTGTTGGAGGCCTTAAAAGACTGGTTGCTTGCCCCACTGTGATCTCGCATCGTTTCACATGTGGAAGGCAGTCGTCACGTCAGTCACATTCCTTTTAAATCAGCAAAATGTTTTTTAGGTTTACTTCAAAATCCACTCATTCTTTAAGCAAATTCTTTCAGTCACCATCAGAGTCATTTGGGTGGAATGTTAGGAATTGTGTAGTAATGCCACTCTTTACTTCACCATCAGTGTGAATCAGGCCATAATAATGTTAACATTATTCTGTTCTGTTCAAACCCCTGGGCACATTTTTTCACAGTAGTTCAAATGCATTACTGGGTGGATGAAGGATTAGGGGAAATTGCAACATTAAACTGAGTAAATAACCAAAAATAGCCCAGTTGTTTAGTGAAGTAAACAATCCTGGATCAAAACTGTTCTTTTTTTTCTCCCATCATTGGATCTTCAGAAACCCCCCACCCCCTTTTGATTTCAGGGAAGCATGTTGCCAAGGAAATGGCACAATAGCAGAATCAAAAGCAGGGATTGTCGACACTTTTTTGGAGCCCAGGACTACTTACAAAGGATAAAGGTTTTACTGCTATGTGACAAAAACTCGAATTTTTCTTCTCATTAATTTTGATGTCTCTCTGTGTAGTTCAAATACCCAGTACAAATGTTTCTACCAGAGAACCATCATATTTAAAGTAGGGCAACTTTAGGGTAACTTTATTCACCCGTGTGGGGTAATTCACCCTCTGCATTTTACTCTGTCAGGACCATTACCCAAAAACATGTTTTGATGGTAGGAGGAAATGGTCATGGTCATGGTCAGCATTTATCTCGCTACAAAGTTGTCCAAAGCAACATGATTACAGTGTCCTCAACTTCACAAAAACAACTGCAGCCTTGTTCAAAACAGGGAAGATGTGGCTCCAGGTTTGGGTGATGGTCTTTATTTGTGCAGTAACTAGGGCTGATCAAAATATCTCATTACAAATTTTTCTGACTGATTGCAATTTGATTTTTACGTCTGGTGTCAGGGAGGACGTTCGTCTGTCTGTTGGGGCATTACCTCCACACACACACATACACACACGCTCATTTATGACATACTGTATGAACTCATCCTGCAGAAAAAGGGCAAATTCAGCACTGCTTTTCCATCCTTTCTTTTACTTCAACTGGTGCCATTAGCTGAAGATCATCATTTACTGTCAATCTCTTTTTTTGTGCAAATTCGCATTAAAAAGCATTCTCCCCTTAGTTGTTGTAGCTCCTGAATGGACTGTGAATTCTGGCTATAGCCTCTGCTGTGGCTCACTGTATATATATACCTGTTTCTGCTTCCGCGTGTCTGGTGTAGTGTTAAGTTCTGTATCTTGAGGCAGGTCATGTCTGAACCATGCACCCGCAAGCAGGCCTCATGAAGATTGACAGGTACAGTAGCCAATCCATGCTGATCTGACACAGGCCAAACAATCTAATTCTTGGTGCGAAACTTTTCCTTTTTTTCCCAACAACTTGATTTATGGATTCCTCTCAGGATGTTAAGAGGGTTTAAATTAATAACATAAAATGTGTTTTGGATACCAATTATGGACAGCACCTTTACTCCACTTTGTAGAGCAAATGCAAAGACAACATGCAGATAACAGTTTTCATCTTCAATCATGTGTAAACCATTGAAGTTGATGGAATTATCAATCACAGCACACTTATACTTTTTCAGTCTTGTGTTCAGTATAAGTTGAGGCTATATTTGGTCTCACTGAGGAATCACATACCTCCAAAATAAACACACCTTCCGCGATCCAATTTACGGCACTGAAGATCCTCCTGAAACGTGAGTTTGTTTTAACAGTCTTTGCTGTCTAAACCTGACATTGTTATCTACTCAGCCAGATTTCAGAGAGAATGCAGACAGGCAGCTCAGGAATGTATTTTGTCTAATAATTGAACTAAATTCTGAAAATAATGCTGAAATGTGACCTTGATCTGAATGGGATATTTTGATCCTGTATTCCTTGGTCCTGAGATACTGAAGTACTTATGGCATGTTTTCACTGCCTGTAGAAATTTATCAGATTTTGATAAGGGCTCAGGGATTCAATAACAGAGGCAATGAGAACCAGATTGCTGCTTTTATGAGCTTGTTAAAGTAGAGGTGAATAAAAGATTTAATGTCATAAATTACTTTCAACAGTTAATTCTGCATGTTTGAATGGAAATCTCAACAAGACAAAGCAATTACAAGGCTGTAGTTGATTGTTCCTAATTTTTTCTGCCTATGCAAATTACAACAAATGCGATACATGCTGGAAAGAGTTCACATTTTTTCTTTTCATCCTTGCATTAGAATATACAGTAGAATAGTTAATAGTTAAAGTAGAAGACAAGCACAAGAGTGAGGAAATGCCTTCCCTGGTACAACTGCTCAGTAAATTTCCATTAATCAAATATGAAAGCTGTCTATCTGTAGCTGTGGAAGGAAGTAGCCTTGATGGACAGTTTCTAGTAAACCACTATTCCCCTGGGAGTAGAACAACTTTTTCCTAATGTTGTGCAGGATGTACATAGACACACAGACAAACACATCTTACAGCACCCACATACAGAGCCACTGCCATACAGAAAGTGTCTAATACAGGATTTGGGGTGAGGGAGAATATCAAAGTGAGTTGGGCGCAGGTGATAACTTTATGTTGATTTGTAACGGGTTGCAAACACAAGCATATAGCGCAAATGAAAAACATATCCGATATTGCAGAAAAGCTTGTTAACAGATAATTGGTGACCTTCCAGTGAGAGCATGAAATGATGGGGCAATATACTCTTGAATCAAGCTGTTCATTCACCAGGTTCATACAAACCATCAAAATGACTCTTTTTTTCCCCCCCTCTGGTTTCCCCAAATGAAAATACAAATAAATGGACATGAATCAAAGTAGCCGGCCATGATCTGCTGTGAAGTATAAAGTAAATTAGTGTGCAGGAATATGCTTATTGTTTGTGCTGCTAGGCAACAATCACGTCGGTAAAGTTGTGATAATATTGGTTTTGGCGGAGCCAAATAACTGATTTTAAAAAAATCCAATCATAATCTGTTGTTGCTGGCATTTATGTCTTCAGCTATGACCACATCACAGTATCGCAGCACTCCCTCTTGTGTCATATTGCTCAATTAACATGTTTTGTGTTTCCTATTTATTATATAGTCAATATTGAACTATAGGTTGTCTTAAAAATTGCACATCAAACCACACAATTTCTGTCAGAAACGAATTACAATTTGATGTTTTCTCCAAATTGTTCAGCCCTAGTTTCTGGTGATATTACTCCCTACAGTTACACACAGAGATACCTAACACATGAAAACTTTTTTCTTTTCTGAAATTATTTTGTCTTTATATATACAATATTATTTCAGTGGCTTATTCAGAGTATCTGTAAATTATACACGTATATGTTGCCAGTGCCAGCCATAATGAAAAGTAGATACTGTGCATGTGATAGCCATCTTTGGTAATGTCACCACTAGGACTTCTGATGTTTACCATTTTCTGTGACCGTGAGAGGAGAAGATAATCTGTTAAGCTCTCATTTGGACTCTTCACATGCTGGACTCTGCAAATGCTTGCATACCATCTTTGTTTCTTCCAAGGGATATCTTTTATTTTAATCTTATTAGATTGGTTGTGTTCAGTCAAAGGCTCCAGTGGGATGAGCAACTGTGCTTAGATATGAAAGATTCGGATAAGAGATAATTAATAGTCCAAACCTTTGTGAATGTGTCTCTCCTTTCTGGAGTCAAAGGAGGATTTTTAAGATTTTTGATAAAAATCTCTGACGTTGTCTCATGCAAGAGTTTAAAGTCGGTACTTTCATCTTAATATAACCAACTTTCAAACAACTTCTACATTCAGGTTTCTTTGAACTGAATGGTTATTTAAGTTGTCACATGAATTACTCAGTATCACACAGTACATCATAACTGAACACTCACTTTGTTGGGCCACATCAGTGATATTTATTCCTGGAAAATGTACAAATGAACAAATGTTAAATGAAACACATGCCAAACTTACAATGGACAATGTGATGTGTTTGACGCACAGGAGCTCAGAACTGGTAGCATTCTCTACAGTACACATGCAGGTCTATAGTCCATGATGAACTCTTCAACTGAAATAGTTTTTGTTTTGTGATATTTCAGGGATCAAAAAGTATTGATGCTGACGGAGATGAAGATGAGGAGGCAGAGGAGGATGGCCTAATCCAGCCAGCTCAAGTGTTTGCACCAAAAAGTCTCATTCTTGTGTCCAGGCTGGATTATCCTGAAATATTTCGGGTAATAAGACAGGATTTGAATAAATCTTGATTAAAAATATTTTTCTATCTCAAAGGGAACACTCATGCATTCCTCTGATCTTTTCATAATATGATAATGTTTTTACAACATGAAAACGTTTTTTTGTTATTGAAAGGTGTGTTGAATCAGATTTTTCCACTTTAACAAAGTGACTCAGTCATTTTGTCAGATTGACAGGATTTGTGCTATTTAACGGTGAAAACAAGCATTTTAGTGGACATAATATAGAATCTTGCAGTTACTCTAGAGGATTACATTATAGTCATTGCTGCCACGTTACATCTGCCTGGGCAAACCAAACTCCTGTACTAGTTACTCACACACCAACATTTCTAAATATAGGGCCCAGGTTAAAAATCTTGGCATTGCCCTTAAGGTAAAATTAAAAAAAAAAAAAGTATATTAGGAATACCTTTACTTTTTACTTCACTACATTTCTTCACTACAATTGGTCAATAATCCAGCAAGTGTGGGGCGAATAACATTTGACTCACAAACACGCAAAAATGTATTCCATCCTAAGTTCCAAAATTCATATTTTTCCATATAGTGCAGTATTAACTTAGACTATTAGAAGTAAAATCATTTAAAGATAATCAGTCATTGTTTTTTTTCTTGCATGACTGTGACATTGAAGTTAATTACAATAAAAAACAGAAGTCTTTCATTTGCATCATCTTATCCTCTGCAGCATTCTTTACTATTCTTGAATTAAACAATACAACTAATGATGAAGTAGACCATTGCATGTATACACCCAGCAAGTACTTTTACTTATTAACACCTAATATGGTACTCTTACCTTTACTTGAGTACATTTTTGTCTTCATTTGCACTTTTTTCTTAAATAAAATGTTTGACTTTTTTTCTCCACCACTGGGTGCTAATAGAATAAAAGTCTTTTGACTTGGTCTTATGAACAGCATAAATATAGATTATAACAACAAGCCGCAACATCGATACAAGAGTAAGTAAGTAAGTAAGAGTTATCTTCTGTATTTAATCATGTGTGTTTACTGTCTCACTGATGTCCTTCCAGGGTTGCTTGGGTTTGATCTACACTGTGTATATTGACAGCCTGTGTTTCCCTTTGGAGTCTCTGGTGGCCAATCTCTTCACATTCCAGGTTCCTCTTGCTGGTGGATCCCAGGTGAGTTTTAGCTGAGGCCCAGCCAGAGCAACATTATGGCACTTTTTCACCTTTTCCATTAGGTATGGTACCTGGTACTTTTCTGCTCTGGCCAGGCTCTAAGTGAACTGAACCAACATTAAAATGTGTCGTCGTCAGACTGCCGGCCACTGAGTGGCAGTGAGTGTCATCACTGTAAGAGTCATGAGCGAGCGCTCCAACACAAAAATGAAACCAAACAATGCAGAGCTTTATATCAGTTAAAATAAATCTATGTTAAAATAGACTTAAACATCCTGAGAGAATGCATTAATCTCCAACTTTTAACTAGGAACTTTCTAAAATCTCAATATACATATAATCTGGTGCATTTATAGACAGCGCTGCTGAAAGCCGGTGATTGTGAACTGCTTCGCAACCCCTTCCGCCATGTTTCAGTTCAGAGACTGTGTCACACGGAGTATGCCCTCTAGTCATGCAGGAAGCACTGAACGATTTGGTGAACTAATCTTTTTAAATAACTGATTCCAACGATTCAGTACACCAAAATGAACAGCTTTGTGTGTTTGTGTGTTTCGTGCAGCCGCACTGTGATGGCCCCACCCAAGTTGAGAAGGTACTATAGTAATGGAAAACAACGCGCCTGATACCATAACGAGTAGAGTAGAGCCGTGCTGAGCCAAGCCTTGCTGGGAATGCATATTGGAAAAGCGCCATTAGTTTGCAAGACATAACACTGTTCTGCTACTGGCCTGTTCCCCACAGTGGGCTTCAGATCCAGACCAGGTCAGGACTGAGGCTATATGGTGCATCCACTGAAGAGATTTATATTTGTCATACGGCCAATTTACAAATGTCAGGTTCACATGATGCAAGAGATTGTTGTCCAGACAGAGGCAGTCATTTCTAATACATATTTGTCATTTTTTCCATCGTGTTGCTAGGAGCAAAATACCTCACCTGAGAGTGGGGCAAAATACAGCTCAGCTCTTAAACCTGTGTTTATGGCAGCTTAGAGGAATATTTTCAAAATGTCAGCACATTAAATTTCCCTCATTACTTCAGAATATAATTTTTGCAGGGTGCAGTTTGGTGAACTAACGTCAGAGTTAAGGTTATTATGCGGTGAACCGGACAATAGTTTATTTGCATCTTTAGAGCGCTAGAATGTGTCTCCAAAATGTGTTGGAAAGTTGCTGTGAGTTTATTGCTGCTACAGGGAAGGAATCTTCATCACTACAGTAAAAATGAATGAATGGAATCGGGAACAGAAACACGAGACTGCGTTTACTCCGAAACAGGAACAGGACGTGTTGTGTCTGTGACACATTTGACAGATATAATCATTTATCTGCTGTTCAGTGGAGCTGAGTTTCACCAGCTGTAGTGAGGAATCTAATCGTGCTCTTCAGCAGACAGAGCGCGAGAGCAGGGAGTCTGTCGGTGTTGGACTTAAAAACAAAGCCGATCATCATGTAATGTATCCAACTTTGGGAAAATGACAGCGAGGATCGGTCACTTAATCAGGAAGTGATCCAAAGCTCATGATCCCACACTTCCCTACATCTCCAAACTAGGTCTTTGTTATTGTTTTGATTGAAAGAGAAAGTGGGCCACACGGTGGGTGTGGTGGTCCAGAGAAGACCTGGGTTCACGACCCAGTCAGAGCAAGGAGCTTGCATGTTTATATACAATTCTAAATATTATTTATACTTGACCCTCATGTGGAGGATAAAGCGATGCAAGATGAGTGAGTGAGAGTGAAGTACATACTGTGTGTTGAAATGACTTGAATTCCTAGTAAAGGCACATTTCATGTTTTTGAAAAGTGAGGTTTATGTAACTGTGGGCTGCACTAGTTATATTTTGATGATTATGTAATAGAGGTTTGCGCAGTAGATGCAAACCTCGGTCAAATGGCTCATTCAGCCCTGTAGCTGCAGTGTCTTCAGCACTGAATAGCATGTGTCTTGTTAATTGATACAACCCCAGTACTCTTGGCTATAAATCTGGAAAACTGCCTGTTGGTTGCAGTAGTTGCTTGACCCTATAGACACGTTGGACACTAAACATTTTTCCTTGACTGTTTTCTGACCTTTTTTCTGCATTTTTTCCCACTTTACAGAAGCTGTTTAGCCTGGGAGCAGGAGACAGACAACTCATCCAGACGCCTCTGAACGACACATTGCCTGTCACTGGCAAGAGTGTTGCTCTGCTCTTTCAGCAGCTAGGTGGGTCCATGTCCTTAAATAATGTCTAATTTATAATCACAAGACAAGAAGCGATTATGACCTTTTTATGTTGCTCTAATAACAAGCTTAGTTCACTTTTTGCAACTCAACTCTATGATATAATAATATAATGTGATTCGTAAAGAAAAGTTGGCCCCCATTAGGCCAATTTTGATGAGGACAATGTGCTTGACAACAGAGTGTGTTTTCAAGGTTTCATTTCATGTTCATATGGAAGTCAAGCATTCGTAGCCATTCTGGTTACATGAAGTATAATAATCTTGGCATAATACCCAACAGGGTTGTCAGTCTTCATTCGCTGGTTTCCATTAACCCCTACGTGACATCATGAGCATAGCATTGAATAATAGATGTAAAGTTTTGTTTGTTTTCTTCAGGGTGGTTGGACAGATACACAAGCTTTCCACAACATTTTACAATGCAAGATTGTGTGTGTGTGTGTGTGTGTGTGTGTGTGTGTGTGTGTGTGTGTGTGTGTGTGTGTGTCAAAAATGCAATTTGTGGGCACACATGATGCCTTATTCATACCATAGTAATGTAGACATGGACCTGAAACCTAATAATCATTTCAAAAATCCCACCCTTTTAGCTGGAGAAACATAATACTTGGTCTGCATACAAGACGCTGTCGCTCAGGCGAGGCTGCAGGGACTACGAAGTGCAACTATGCAGTGAAGCATCATATCACTGGTCATATCTAGATTTCCAACCAAAATCTAATAATTCTTTTCTTGGATTGTAACCTACATCCCCAGAAATGTATTTTTATAAAAATTCTTCCTTTAGAAATCACTTTTTTGAGGTACGCAGCTTAAAATCTGACAGTGAACAAATATATTGCTTGGTTATTGTTAACATTAGCAATTCTAAATTTGTTAATGTGGCACAACAACAGTGTCAAACCCTCAAAGCATTCAGAGTGAAAGTGACTCAGCCACAGGTAGAGATAATCATTTGTCTGCCTTTAAAACTGAATTTTCTGCCTCCTGACAAAAAGGTAAATGTCATAAGTCAGCTGATGAGCTGCAGTCACAGAGATCACGTGCACCATTTCCATGTATTAGGTCATCTTTACATCCATATATGGACAGACTAGTATCTGTGTAGCCAGTCAGGTCGGCACATTGTTCTACGTGCAGCAGGTCACCAGAGTCACCTCAGAGGAATGTGTGTTAAACATGTCACACTAGACAGGAAGTACATTCCATGGTTCAAGATAAAACTGGCCATCAACTGCTGTGCTGCTGTTTGTTGTTTGTTGCTTTTGTCTCTTCTTTTGTCAGGAGGTTGTTGGGTTTTTTTATTTAGGGCTTTAGGAAATGCACTGCTGTTTCCACAAGATAAGTGAACACCTGAACCTGAGGTGTGACTGTGCAACCTGTCATGTGATCAGGTGACCAAGGCAAACTTTGTCTCTCTATTTTTGTCTCTCTAGGAGACAGTGATTGATAGTTGTTTGCATTTATCCAGCCCGTGGTTTGAGAGGCTCTATCACCTTCAAAACCCATATTTTGTTGAGGATCGTGTTTCCTGTTTGTCACAGAAATGCTCCACTGAGACAGCCAAACATCCAGACCCAACGCCCCCAGTGGTGCGGATACGTCTGCCAGGGTTCCTCTCTGCTTATCACTCCAATGTGTGATAAATTGGTCTGACTGTTGTTTGATAGGAAACAATAACAGGAACTGTAAACAGAATTCTTCCTGATTGTCACATCAGAATTTGAAATATGATTTATACTTGAATGCGAGTGTGTAATTTCCTTTGTTTTTCAGAGATGAGTTTCCACACGTTTACATTCAGTATTGAACATAAACTGTCCCTTTTGTTTCCTACTTTTGTTGCTATGAGCCAGGAGTTTATGTGGCCGAAAATAGTAATGAACATCGTGCATTTATTATGATTGACGTCTCGGCTCATTTATTTTAGTAAGTACACTTTATATAAGTACTGTGCAAATGTCTCAGTACACCACCAGCTTTGATGTTTTTATGTCTCTCAGATTTTGTGGTCATTGACATTTGGATTGGAATGATGTGACCGAAAGTTTGTCTTATACAGTATATTGACAAGCTGTCAGTGAGTTTAACCCATACAGCATGTTTATGTAATGCTCAAGCATGCCTTGAATAAACCTGGTGTAATAGACCTTTTTCACAGCAGATATGTTTCAACATGAAATAGTAGGATAAACACAGGCTTTACCAATAATATAAATTAGGATTCCACCCAGCTGTAAGAGACGCAGAGTTGTGCTGTTGGTCTAATGTAAATGTCACGCTAAATACTTAACATTTGAACACACTTTAATTTTCCTTTTTTCTGAAAATGTTGTTATTTTTAAATCTGTATACATGTTTGCAGTAATTTCTGGATTTGTTACAATAAAGTGATAGAGAAATAATTATTCTTTGACCTATATAAAATGGTAGTGCAGTGAACAAAGTGTATTTGTATTAATAAATAAATTTGGAAAAAAATGTGGGAACTTTTGGACTTTGGGAAAATTGGGAACCTTTATTCAACACCAGTACCAAGAAGTGGCTGTCCAGACTGAAAGCACCACAACAACCTTTTAAGATTGCTGTGCTGCTGTAATTACAAAAAATAAAAAAACCCACAGAATATATGTTTTAAATTACAGTCATCAGTCATGAAGCGATTACAAAGATCCCCCCAAATGGTCATTGTTTTTCTAATCTGTGTTCAAGGTCACAAAATTCCTCCACAAATAACTATGAAAGATGAATGACCTGGAACAATGTGGCAGTTGCATTCCAACAAAATCCTCATTCATTTTGTCCTCTTTTTCTATTCTCATTCCAGGAATCCAAAATGTTCTAAGCCTTTTTTCTGCAGTTCTGACAGAACACAAGGTTTTGTTTCACTCCACCAGTTACCAGAGGCTCGGGGAAGCAAGCCGCGCCCTCGAAGCCCTCATGTTTCCTCTTAAATACAGGTAACTTTGGTTATCACTGTAGTCATATCTGTAAACTGCAATAAGATCATATTTTATTTAACCTTATAAAAATTGCAACTTTACAGGAACTTTCCATGACGTGTTTCTTCAGAATTGGCTTTCCCTTTGTGACACTGTGAAAAAATAAATACTTTTTTAAATTGGATTAAAAGTATATATATTTTATAATCCATTTACCGCTGTCTGTCTTGTGAAAATATATACATGTATATGTAAATCAGGAATTAAAAGAAGTGATTTTTTTAGTCACTACAAATTAGTGCACCAAACAATAATTCTCAAACTTTCATGCAAGGGTCTGCTTTCCTCTAATGTTTTCTGTCCTAGGATATAACATATGGCTTCAATGATTCTGTCTATAGTAATAAGAATAGCAGCCTGCTGTAACAATAAGGAACAATATTAGCTATTATGTTGTACATCATACATTATAGTTTGGTTGGTTGGTTTGTTGGCAATTGGTATTCTTAATGTTGCATTGGATGGATGGATGATGAACCCAAAATTTCAAAACTATTATTAATATGTTTATCTTAGTACTGCTTTCCACTGGATTTAATCCTCCATTATTGATTTTCTTTAACGTTTACCTTTCTTTGTTTCATTACATGAGTCATTTTGTTTGTGTCACATTGGTATATTTGCTCGTATTTGATGATGAGTATGTAAAATTTACAAAACATGCAAGTGATATATTGCAAAATATTAGAATATCATCTGAGAGCTCCACATAGTTTCTAACTGTACTGCTTTCCTGTTGCTTAATATGATTTCACCCATCTGTTTCAATTTCATAATAAAACATTGAAATCCTCCACTTCCCAACAGGGAAGTACATTTTTAGATTCTCTGTTTCCCACACATTCAGTGATTCTCACTTCTCTGTCTTTCTAACCAAGCTAAACATAGTGTCTGTGTTCACTGTCCATTTCATTATGTATTCAGTTACCCATACATCCCTATTCTACCTTCACGGCTGCTGGAGGTCCTGAGCTCACCCACTCCCTTCATCATTGGAGTACACTCCATGTTTCAGAGTGAGATACAAGATCTGGTGAGTATAGATGTGCTGCATGCATCCAGTGTTATTTTCAGAATTTAAAGCTTATGAATTGTGCTTCTAATAAACACCAAAAAAATACTGAAATATTTAAGTATTTATTTAGAAATCACATATTTAATGACACATTATGACATTTTAAGATTTACCATTTCTGATGATGAGAGTTTCCATTCAGATTCAGGAAAATTTTAGTGTAATTTCTGTCACCAAAACGCTGCTGGCTTCTCCCTCCCTTAGTTGGTTTTGGGTGTATGTCACTAGGCATGAATATTGATTGGCACACTATCCATATAGTTACAATCAAACCACCTGACCTGTCATTGTCTGTTTTTATATGTCTTCACAAGTTGGATGTCATTATTGCGGACTTGGATGGAGGAACAATCAAGATTCCTGAGTGCATCCACTTGTCCCTGCTCCCTGAACCTCTCTTACACGAAACGCAGACTTCCCTTTCCCTGGTAACCTCAAGAAACACACACTCACACACATAATGTGAGGACATTTGACTTGAGCAAGGTACAATGAATTGATTCCAGTAACAGTATGTCCTTGTTTAGCATTTGTGCATATCTGCAGATCCACTGTTCATGCATTAAAATGCATTAATGAACACACAGTTAGTGCATTGACAGCTTGTAAAAAGTCAATGTTCTGGCTGGACTCTTTATTTTAGTGTGCTTAATTATCTGTTCACTCATCATTCACAAGAAACGTCACTGACGTATGCTTCTGTTGCAGTTATATGGTGTGGAGTAGATAATATAATGCAGAAATAATCGGGAGATTAATTTGTCTTCTTAGGTTTTGCACCCTGATCTGGAGATAGCAGACAATGCATTCCCTCCTCCTCGTACTGCTCCCTCCAACCTCAAATTGTTGGTAAGTTGGTATTAGTCTAACAGTTCCCCTCCTCCTCTTCCTACTCCTCATCCTCCTCCCACATGCGGAGGATGAGGTATCCAGTATTTTATCACTAAAAATTTCATGTTAGAGAAAGGGCATTTGGTGATTGTAACCCATTACTTTCAAGATAAATTACATGTCTATTGCATGTTTAGTTTATTAGTATGCAATTGTGGCATAGCATTCTGATGACTCATGTCTATGGTGTGTGTGCATGTGTGTATGTATTCCAGGATAAGGAGGTGAGGGCCGTCTTTCTCAGGTTGTTTGCACAACTCTTCCAGGGCTACAGGTCTTGCCTGCAGCTCATTCGCATTCATTCTGAACCCGTTATTCATTTTCACAAGGTAAGATGAGGACATCATTTAATCCCAAGTGTTGAAACTCAGATGTTTCCTTAAAAAAAAACCCCCAAAAAACTCATTCTCCAACATGTGACCTTAGATTAAACTCTAACTGTTCCTCTTCAGCAAACACATTGTCTTCAAGATCTCTCAAGAATGTTTTAGTCTAGCAGTTGTTGTGGATTTAGATGGAAGTACCTGTCAGATAAACCTGTCAGGCATGTATAGATTGTGTGTTTGTGTGTAGATGTGTGAGTGTGCATGTTGTTTAAAATGTGTTGTAGAGGCTCCATGACTGTTGCGTGATGCTATCCCTTTGTTTATCCAAAGCTTCGGACACAGTCAACGAACCTTTGGCACAGTCCGGCAGAGAGCCATATGAGACGTATTAGGTTTACATTTTTTGCTTTGTGTCGGAATTTTTGTTTGTTTCATGTCTGTAAGTCTCCGTGGTAACCCCCCCAACACAGCATTCTCAATGTACCCCACATGGATCACATTATAAATAAACACTCTGCTTACTCAGCTGGCTTGAGTGAACTGAGTTTTATCTCTTCTACCCACAAGCACAAATTATTATGCGTAAGGTAAATCAAATTCATTTGCATGTAGTCATTTATAACCAGATTTATTTCCCTTTTTATTCATGCTTGTTTTTCAGCCTACATATATATATATATATGAACAAGATTACCTGTGTGGGATTGTAACTGCTATAATTGTTATCCAGACTGCCTTCCTGGGCCAGCGAGGCCTCATCGAGAATGATTTCCTCACCAAGGTGTTGGATGGCATGGCTTTTGCTGGCTTTGTCTCAGAGAGAGGTCCACCTTACAGAGCCTGTGATCTCTTTGATGAGGTACTGTACACTGTACCATGCTCATTTAAAACTGAACTTTACCAGTGGGGAAGGCCACACACAAAATTTGACTAAAGTGATAAAGAAAACATTTGTTATACAAAGTAGGCACAGGGGTGACCCATTCTATCACTGTTCAGTATGTATATTGGGTTGTCATCCATGTTGATCAAATTTAATTAGTCAAAGACACTCCACCTTTAGCAGAAATGGGTTAAGGGGATGACATCATTAAAAGGCGACCAAACGGATACAAGATGTATAATATTTTATTTGTTTCTTTAAATTGTAATGCTTAAATGTGAAATACTACTTTACTCATTAAAAATGAGTAAAGTAGTAAAACAAATGTGTATGTAATTATTCATATATTCCAGAGTAATAATTTCATTATTTACACTTGTTACATTTATTGCCAAGATACAATTCATGAAAAAGGGGCAAAAAATAGATAAAGAATAAAAAAAGAGAGTACAATAGTGAAGAATGCATGTCTGTACCCTGGTTTCAGTCTTGGTTCCAGAGTCCTTTCACTTTAAGCTCTGACTGTTTTACAAGAACCCATATAACACTATTTTGTTGTTTTACTTTCTTTGTTGGTTGCATTGTATGTTTTTTAGCTGGTGGCCTTGGACATTGACTACTTTCGGGAAGAAGAGGTCATCCACACCAAACTGCAGAAGCACATCAGGGAACTCGCTGAGCAGCTATACAGAAATGTGAGTCCTCATGAAGATAAAGTACAGCCACATCTCTTTTTGTCTGGTTTTACCGTATATGGCAGATATCTTCATTTTAACATGCTCTACATGTGTTTTTGCTTTACACACACTGCATGTACAACTGTGTTTCATACATGTTGTTCCTTGGTGGATGTACTGCAGGAGAATCCCAACCCCCATATGGCATTCCAGAAAGTGCCTCGGCCATCAGAGGGATCCCACCTGCGCGTGCACCAGGTACCATTTCCTCTTCTGGAGGAGGAAAAAGTGGAGAAGTTGCTGCAAGAGGGTGTGGCCAAACACAGCAGTGCACCTGCCACTGTACGACCTGAGAGGAAATGCGTTGTACCTTCTGGGCCTCCTGTCGGTAGGGCCAACTTAAAACTGGGAATTGTCCTGTACAGAATATACTGCAATGTGTCATTTGTGTGTACTATTGATGCACATCTGTGCATCAATAGCATCTGTGCATCAATAGCATAATAATTTGTTTGTGCAAAGATGAATGGCCCCTAATAAGGCTCAATGAAGCGTTCTGCAGAATGTTTCTTTGACTCTCTGTTGTTTGTAGCATTTTTTAACCTGCAGCAATTCCTCTTTTGTTTTGACTTTCTGTATTCCAGTGTCTATTATGGGTAAGAGTGGGTCTGTGTTTAACAGCGCTCGCAGGCTCGAAGTCGTGCGAAGCTGCATCTCCTTTATCTTTGACAACAAGACCCTGGAGACTGAAAAGGTAATGCACATGTCTTTCATCAGTGGAACTAATCAACCTCTAAATGAGTCTGTGAAGTAGAGGCATCTGTTCTTTGTGTTACACTGCTCCAGCAGACAATCTTCCTTACCTTTATCATCCTAATACCTCCCAGATGATGCACAGGCAGAGAAATGGTTGAAGCCGGTTCCAAACCACTCAGAATCTATGTTGTTGTATTGTTAACTTTGCTTCATAATAACTCTTTTTATTTCTGTTCAAGATTTCCTTTATTATGTCTCCATATACAGTATGTTAGGGAAATAAGTGAACATTCTGCCTTAATAATTTATAATTTTCCTTAACCCTGTTTGTCAACATTTTTTCTCCACAGACACTACCGGCTGCACTGCGTGCACTGAAAGGAAAGGCAGCTCGTCACTGTCTCACTGAGGAACTGAGCCTTCATGTTCAGCAGAACCGTGCCATACTCGACCACCAGCAGTTTGACTACATTATTCGTATGATGAACTGCGCCCTTCAGGTAAATCTCAGCACGTGCTGTTACCCTTAACTCAAAAATGATTGGCCAAATATAAAGATCTTGTGCATTTTTATCCTAAACAGTCCTCAGAAAGACATATACATTTGTTAAAGTTGATATATGAAAGAAAAATATTATATTGTTGCTGCACCTAGATTGTGAAACAATCTTCCTCTACATATTAGGCAGGCCCCTTACATATTAGGCAGGCCACTGTCCATTTTTAAAAAAGCATCTTAAAACCCATTTTTACTCTTTGGATTTCCACCCACAATGAGAAATTTATTGTTTTTATACATTGCTTGTTTATTTGTGTTATGTATATATGTATGCCATACTCGACCACCAGCAGTTTGACTACATTATTCGTATGATGAACTGCGCCCTTCAGGTAAAGGAAAAAAAATGAAAAAAATACACATACAAATAGTCATTCAACTCATGGCAGTTCTGATAATCAACTGAATATTAGTCATTTATCAGACAAATTTTCCATCAATGTCTTAATTCTCTTTTTTTGTGTAGTTTCTGCATAACAGGGTTTCTTTTTCACTACATTCTGTTTCTGTCCCCAGACATAATACAACATTCAGTGACATTATACATCGACTCAGACTTTTAATTTTGAATGAAATAGATTTTTTTTGACCTGCTGATGAATCAGCATATTAAAGAAGTATTTTGTGTTGTTATCCATCCCTCCAACCATTTCTACTGCTTATCTGAAGTTGGGTCACGGGGGCAGCAGCTTAAGCAGAGAAGCCTAGGTTTCTCTCTTCCCGGCCATTTTGTCTAGCTCTTCTGGGGGAATCTCGAGGCGTTCCCAGGCCAGCTGAGAGACACAGTCTAGAAACGTAGATCGACCAGTAAATGCGGAGCTTCGCCTTTCAGCTCAACTCCTTATTCACCATGACAGACCAATGCAGAGCCTGCATTACTGCAGATGCTGCACCAATCCACCTGTCGATCTCCCGCTCCATTCTTCCCTCACTTATGAACAAGACCCGAGGTACTTGAAGTCCCTAATTTGGGGCAGGATATCTCTCCCGGCCCGGAGAGGGCACTCCACCCTTTTCCAGCTTAGGACCATGGTCTCGAATTTGGAGGTGCTGATTCTCATCCCTCCCACTTCACACCCGACTGTGAACTGCTCCAGTGAGAGCTGAGAGCTGACCCTGGCTCTCGAAATCCTGTCCATAAAAGTTATGAACAGGATCGGTGACAAAGGGCAGCTCTGGTGGAGTCCAGCCCTCACTGGAAACTGATCCAACTTACTGCCTGCAATGCGGACCAAGCTCTGACACCAGTCATACAGGGACCGAATGGTCCTTATCAAGGGCTCTGGTGCCCCATACTCACAGAGCACTCCCCACAGGACCCCCCCGAGGGACACGGTCGAGTGCCTTCTCCAAGTCTGCAAAGCACATGTAGACTGGTTGGGTAGAGCTGGTGTGTGTCAAGGCGAGTCTCCCGCTAAAGAGTTGACATTCCACATCCCTAGAGCCAGCTTCTGCAGCTGAGGGGTTGGACCATCAAGGTCCCCGCCTTCAGCCACCACTTAACTCACACTGCACCCAGCCTCCTTGGCCACTCCCTCAAGTGAACCATGGGAAGGGGGACTCACGTTGCCTCTTTGGCCAGTGCCCGGCCGAGCTCCATGGGTGCAGGCCTGGCCACCAGGCAGTCGCTATCATGCCCTACCCCCAGGCCTGGCTCCAGAGGGGGGGCCCTGGTGACCCGAATCCGGGTGAGGGAGAGTGTGGTCCATTTTTATTTGCATCATAGAAGGTCTCTATGAACGGCTCTTTGTCCAGTCACTCGAACAGGACTGTAAACCAACCAGCTAATTCACACTGAAAATTCATACATGTATGAATAAAATATAAAATTGAGACTATTGATTGCAATGGATTTTATACACATTTGAACCCAAACATTTATTATTCTTCATTAATTTGGACCACAATTTAATTATAAATTGAAACCACATTTGATAGCACAGTTGAGTGTGTCTAGCTAAATGTGTGAATATTTTAACTCTGCACCACACATTTTTAGCAGATGCAATTTTTATGAGCTCTCACTGGTTCTAATAAAGTGAAAAACAATGTCATAGTGGGGCAGTAGTGCAAATAACCTACGCAGCACAAAGCAGTCCTTCCTATTTATCATTTTATTCCCAAGTTTATATTTTTAATGACAGCTTGGCAGCATGTCTGTGACCATCAACAATGTTGCTCATTGTTTGTCAGATAGTGTTTTTGTATTTCCATGATGCCCTCATACCTCTGCTACTTGTCTCAGTGAGTAAGTAATGTGTTTTTGTGCTGCTCATGAAGAGTCAGTGAGGCTTCAGCCAGGTCTTTATTGGCCGTTCCTCCGGTTTTACTACCTTGAATCAGCCCTTTTCTGTGGATTTTAGTCATTTTTAAGAGTCCACACACTGTGCAACGTTTATAGAGTGACTTCAGATTCCAGTCATTCCTTTTTTTCCGCCCCAAATAATAAAAATCCAATTTAATCCCTCTGTCTGACCAGGAGAGGGACATGGGAGGTCATCTGACGTGTTTAACTATTAGGCAACAGTTCAGAATGAAACCAAGTTCAGAAATTTATGACTTTGGCCAATATAAAGTCTGCATGACAAGGATACTGATGTGCAGATGTATCCACACATGCAGGATGATGTGTAAAAGAATGCCTGTTGCATTAATTTAGCACTATGTGTGAATGTCGGGATTTTCAGCAGCAGAGACGAGCAGTGACAGTAGTTAAATAATGATGTGCATTTGTTGAAAAGCCACCATCTCCCCTGCATGTAGTGAAGACTTCAGTTAACATTAAAAGTCTGAATTGATGTGAAGCTGCAAACACTTTTACAGCTGTTGTATGTCTTTATGTTCTGGAACGAGATCCTGATGTGTAAACGTTTGTTAGAAACAGGTGTGCTTTTTCTCACTTGTTCTAAAGCTGGACATGAGAATGCTTTGACATAAAATGATGAATATTATAGCACACTTCCCCTACAAAGTATTAACCCTCCTGCATTGGAATGCAGGTGATGAATATAAAATATCCTATCTTCTATCTCCTACTTGAAAAATGCACAGATAAATCCCCTGGTGTGGCTAATGCTAACATTGCTATTTTGAATCGCTGTGTTTGGAATAAGAGAGTGTCTTTAGTGTATGTTAAAAGGGCTAATTTGACTTGGCATGCAGCTGAAAAACCAATGATTCGCAGGGACACATGGGAAGAATGTCGTAATTTCATACAAGGACGGCAGGTTTGATGTTGAGTGTACCTTTTGTTAAGTGCGACAGCAATATAGTCAGCTATTCTTTCATACAGTCTTGTTTTGTGTTGTTGTTTTTAGATTTTATTGTTTAGTCATTTCTTTTTATACTTAAAGATCAAAGCCCAGCTCTTGTTTATGGCTTTGATTTCTTGGTTTCATTTGAGTTGTGAGGGATTTGTCTCAGACAAGCTGTGAAAGGAATATATAGCAAATTTCTGGGCCAGTAATTACTTTCATACTCTGCCCTTTCTTTTTTTTTAATGCCCTGCCACATAAAAACCCTAAAATGATATTAACACAGCAAGCACACCCCAGCCAGCAGTTGTGGGTGTGTGTGTGTGTGTTTGTAAGAGATCCTTTATGGCTGAACAAAAGCCAAAGTGACCTATTCTTTCAAAAATGTTGCTTACTTTTTATACAATGACAGCATGATATTTCATTAGGACTTCTGGAATATGTGTTGACATGACACATTGCTATGCAGTGACAACATCATCACGACACCAATTACAAAATCTTTCTTTGACCGGTCAACTTCAGGCTAAGTGACAGTTTTCTTGTCTGTTTGCAATCAGTGTGTTGTCTTCAGAAGGTTTGCAATGGAGCCTCACCACAGGATAAGGGACCAAAACGTACAGTAGGTTAAAGGTCGGGACATTACAATCAGGTGGTACTGTGCCTTGTCAGTTATTTAATATTTTCTTTTTCCTTTCCCTACATTTTTTTCTCATGATTCAGAAAACAGTGTTGATAAATTCTCTGTAATTAGTTGATGCAGTCCAAAAGTTGACACTAACGCATTTTTCCTGTTTAAACATCTGTTGCAATCCTTATCTGTTCAGTTTCTCTGCCATGAATCACACGCAGTAACAACAGTCATTAAGGCATTTCAGTTAATTGCACATTTATTTGTGTTTGCGTGTGTGTGTGCGTGCATGCTCCCCATTGTAGACATAAATCTTGTGCAATCCATGTGGGGGAATGAGTCCTGCTGTGGATGTATCCTGGCATCCCAACCATTTCCTGTCAGATAGGATTATGAGCCCTCTGTGCTCTGCTCTCAGGGCCAAGGGCCTCCTCATGGTCCTCAAAAACACACTCTGAATGGCAGTTCACTGGGAGAGGGGAGTGAGGCAGAAGGTCCATGAAAAGTGGCTGCAACGACATGGAGTCCATAATCACTGTATGGTCCTGAGCTTGACTGTCGGATGTGAAATAGTGTGGATTAAAAATATGCACATAAATTATTGTTGAATACTCCACAAAGTAGACCATAGAATGTTAGCAACCATTGTATATGCTGGTTTAAATCTCAGCACGTGCTGTTACCCTTAACTCAAAAATGATTGGCCAAATATAAAGATCTTGTGCATTTTTATCCTAAACAGTCCTCAGAAAGACATATACATTTGTTAAAGTTGATATATGAAAGAAAAATATTATATTGTTGCTGCACCTAGATTGTGAAACAATCTTCCTCTACATATTAGGCAGGCCCCTTACATATTAGGCAGGCCACTGTCCATTTTTAAAAAAGCATCTTAAAACCCATTTTTACTCTTTGGATTTCCACCCACAATGAGAAATTTATTGTTTTTATACATTGCTTGTTTATTTGTGTTATGTATATATGTATGTGTGAGTATTTGCGTATATATACTGTATATATACTGTATATATACGCAAATATAGATAGATAGATAGATAGATAGATAGATAGATAGATAGATAGATAGATAGATAGATAGATAGATAGATAGATAGATAGATAGATAGATAAAAAGTGTTTTGGATATATTAAGACATAAAATGACGATGATGTATCATCAGACATTAAGGGCAAACTGTAAATGGTTTGGTTTTGTCTTGGATTTTTGCACCACCCACTCAGTAACTCATAGCTCACAGAAGTTCAACACAGGTTGCCAGCAGAGCAAGCAAAGAGCTGTTCGCGGCTATTAGAAATGTTGAATGATACCGGACCTAAAAAGCCTCGGTACACCACACGTGCCAGTGTGGTTACTTCTCTCCAAGACAGGGAAGCAAAATGGGGAGTTTCAGCCAAGGTTGGCTAAAGTTCTCTCTTCCCCCTTCCTTTTGCCTTTAAATTGTCCATTGTGGGACAAATGTAGTATTTTTAAACTGAAATGAAAGTACTGGAAAAACAGCAGGCTCTTAATCAGACTGTC
The DNA here is from genome assembly GCA_016785285.1 of Brachirus orientalis. Taxonomy (NCBI): domain Eukaryota; kingdom Metazoa; phylum Chordata; class Actinopteri; order Pleuronectiformes; family Soleidae; genus Brachirus; species Brachirus orientalis. The sequence continues at coordinate 5,008,389 of JAFBJR010000172.1, forward strand.
TGCGGAAGTTAGAGCTGATGGATTAGTACGCCCTGCCAATTTATCCTGTACCCTCCGTCCCTCTATAGCCTAAATTCTGCCGACTGCAGTTGAATCACTGTGAACAACTCTTTTAATCGTGACATTTTTACATTATTTAGATCATAAATTGGTCCCTTGTTGTGAGAACATGGCCTCAGTTACCCTTTATGGCCCTGATGCATTGCCTCATAATATGGTCACTGGGAATCAATGCTGGATATCATTCCCAAGGTCATATACAGTAGCCCTTTCTCTGGGATGTCCAGCAGTATGGCCGGGTCAACATCTGCATTAATCATACATATTAATCTTACATATGTTTGTTGCTTATCTGGACAGCACAGAGGTCAACTATGTGGCTTTGTCCTCCTCCTATTACTGATTCGTTCAGGTTGCAATTATGAGTAACTGCCTCTAAAATTACTTATGTTTTAGTTTTAGTTTCGAAAGCATAAAAGAATGCAAACTCTTCCTGTGCTAATATGTCCGAAAACCCTCAGGAAGCTGTTGTTTGTTCACATCCTGTGGCGTCTGTGTCACACGCTTGAGTTTCTTGTTTTTGCTGGCGGTGAACGTGTCTGTCAGACACGGCGGCTGCATTAGTCACCGTAGTCACAGTAGCCATTGCAGCTCCTGCAGCGTCAAAATTGAGGGAGAAACAGGTCAGACATACTGTAAATAAAAGGAGGAAAGGAATAAAGAAGGGTGTCCTCACAAACAAACATGAGGCTACATATTATGTGAAATCCAAACCAAGGCATTTTCCTCACACCCTGCTTCACCACATTGATCTGTTCAGCTCTATGAGAATGATTGAGTCCTAATAATACAATAATAATACAATACTCTTACTTTTGTCAAGTTCCATTACATGACGCTAAAGGCAACAAATAGTTTTGCTCTACTTTCACTTTTAATTCAGTAGAACTGCTGTAGATTTCATTTCTTATCAGTTTGCTTTGTCAGTTGACCTGCAGAACGTTTGAGCTGTCACTTAGCCTCTTTGTCTGCTTACAGGAGATTAGAGAAGATTGTTAATGATATAAAGTGGGGCTTAAGTAAACCTGATAATGTCACTTTACATGTGATATGATGTGTTGAAGCAGCCGCTGGACAAAGTGTGTGAGGTTTTCCTCATCTAAAGAACGTAACCTATTCAGTATTGAAAATATCTGCCATCATAAGCGTCTGTTATTATAACCTGATGACACACAAAACTGAACTTAACTCTTTATTTAAGTATCATGCTTAATTATATTCTTTTTTTTTTTTGCATGTGAATTTTCACTTTGCCACTACTTCTATTTTGACTGTGGTTCGTGAACTGCTGTGACCTGCAGCATTGTTAAGTATGCTGATAAACAATGCTTTGGTGCCTGAACACTGCAGTCCAAGTAACTGTGAAGAAAAACACTGGTGACAAGAAAAATAAAACAGAAACTATGTGCTCAGTCGATGGGGGGCCAAGCTTTTATGTGTGGCTGTTGAACTTGTGTTTTGCATTTACTCCCTCCTTTTTTTTCTCCAGTGGGATGATGGTAATAGAGGCCCCATTGAAGACCACTATCAGGGAATGCAGCATTCTTCTCCATATCTTTCCCTCCAAAGTTCAAGTCTCTGATATATAGCAGACTTAACAAAAATGTTTTAGTTTTTTTTATTTTCATGTAACATTAAAAAGAGAGAATTCATATTAAAAAAAAAAGAAAAGAAAAAGTGCACATTAAAATGCACATTTTTACTATCACTTTGTGGCCATGAGGTCCCACTGAAGGTCATGAGGTGCAGCACCATGTCAGAATCAGCTCTGTTGTTTTGGTCTTAAGTCAAGTGTCCTCTGGCCATTCTAATTTACAGGGTTCAAAAAATAAATCCCTTAAAAGCTTATCAGAGCTGAGTGCCAATTTCCTGTAAATGAAGTACCTCTTAGTCCAACTCATGTTCTTTTCTCTTATTCTTCTGTTTAAATCATTGTCTGTGATCTCCAAAGGAAAGGTTTTGTTTTGGGCCCCTAAGTCCCCTTCCTTAAGCCTCTTAGTTTACTATTCATCTTAGTACTGCTCTCTTGAAAATACAGGTCAGCACCGCCTCTTCCACCTGAAACTATTCCAAATGCAAAGACACGTTTGTACAGTGTATAAATGTTAGATGGGATATTTTTAACTATTCCCTTATTTAAAGAACAAAAACAAGCTCTCTCTCTCTGGCAAGTCCTTGTTTGATAGAAGGACACAGCGTTTTACGACTAAAGTGAGCAGATTATGCAATGTCCATTGGTTTTCTTCAATGGGACATGTATTGCAATCTAGTTCAGGAATGCATATCATAAAGTTACCAGTAAAGTAAAGGCTGGAATGCTCTGCCAATTTTGTCAAGGCCTGGATTATATAAGGCTATTGAAAGCATATGCCCCAAAAGTGAAGAAGAACATTGTGAGTGGTTTGTTTTTTGTTTTTGTTTTGTTTTTTCTTTTGGGACCTAGACAGTTAAAAGGACAGAGTGTCTTTATATAACAGGAAGTTATGTTTGCTGAAGAATCTTAACCCCACAGGCTTTTTCTATTGTGCTAATTAACACCAGTTTATCATCCTGTACAGTCTCTTCTTATGATTTTTCATTTCAAAATAGATCCATTATATAATAGCATGGCTGTTCTCCTGTAACTTACCACATCTGAGAGAAATGCCAGTAGCTCAGTTTCCCCTCTTCTCTCAGTGTGTGTGTAGTGCTCAGGGCGCCAACAATGCAGACAAAAGAAGGTGACTTCTGTTAAACATAAATATTTCAAAATAGTTGCTCACTCAAGGTATGGTGTGCCTGGTTGTGCACACTGTTGGTTGTATTTAGTTAATTTATTTCTCTGTACGTATATAAGTTTCATGGGCCAGGAACGCTGGTCGAATGAGTGTTTATGTAGTGTATGTCCTTCAATTCCTGGTAATCAGGTGACCGGGGGCTGCTCTCTCACCGGTTTCGTCCAGATCCTCTCAAGGATGCAGCTCTCTCTCTCTCTCTCTCTCTCTCTCTCTCTCTCTCTCCCTCTCTCTCTCTCTCTCTCTCTCTCTCTCTCTCATCATTCAAAATCACTGATGGGAGATAGGACACCCTGGTGTCCAATCCTGAAGCGAGCAGATGTACTCAATTGACAACATTATATATGTACATGCAGTATACCAGTAACTGTTATGCCAGTATTAACTGGAATGATCAGGCATGTAAACATCGTACTCGGGTAACTACTAGGGCATGCTTCTTCGTGCAACTGCATATCTGGCAGCGATGGCTCATGGCTTCTCCACAGCAAGCAAAGCGGGTGATGACTGAGTCGATCATGTCTTCACAGATCTTCTTTACAGTATATTTGCACATGACAAACCGGTTTGGAACAACATGATACTCGCCACAGCTCCTTTTCATCACTTACCCTTTAATTTGATCTGCATCAGCTGTTTTTCTTCTTTCCTTTTGCTTCATGAACAACAACAAAGTGTCTGTAGGATTGTTTTTTGTTTTGTTTTGTTTTTGGTTTTTTTTTTGGTTTTTTTGTTTTTTGGTATAAAATACGCAGCACCCCAAACATTTTTTATCACCAGCTGCCACTGCTACTGCTGCTTTAGCCGAGGCTCCGTTTAAAAGGTTTTCACAGAGCGGTGTAACATGTGTCCTGCTGTGTTCTGCCCTGCTCTCACTTCTCTGTTGTTTGACCCACAGGACTGCTCCAGCTCAGAGGAGTTCACAGTGGCTGCGGCACTGCTGCCTCTCTCAACCGCCTTTTACAGGGTAAGCACATGGGCTGCACTGTGTGTATAAGTGTATATCTGTGCATACATGCACCTTTGATACTTAAATACTTTCTTACATAAAGGTAGATCCAAGGTGCTGTGCAGAAACAGAATTGAAAGAAATTAATGCAAAGTCCAAAGAACGCAATACATCACAAATAGGAGATAGAAGTCTTACAGATATAATATGTAAAACAAGGCGTTTCTGCATTAAAATGGGGACGACAAGACTAATGTTATGCAATAGTTGTTGCGTAGTGTACTTCAGAGAGTAGTATTTATTTTCTACTCAAGTTAAGGGACTTCAGTTTTAAAGTCCGTTATTGAATTTAATTTTAAATTTAATTTGGTCACCATTTAATGATATAATTGCAGGAAAACCCATTTGAAACATCAATGTGAGGAAAGAACTGTTAATTTCTTTGTCTGTTCTGCCAACAAGGCTTTCCCTGTAAATTACACAGAAGAACCAAGCAACAACACAACAATTCCCATCATTCCACACTGCTTCCCAAATTCATCAACCTAGGCCTTTTATTGTCATTAAGAAACTCCTAGTGATAGAAATGACACACTGTGGATTTAAAAAGGTCATTGGAAAGAAAGTACAAACAAAAAGGGACAGTGTAACATAGATAAAATTAATTTGAAATATGTCAAATGTTAAAAAAAATGTTGACTTTTGCTGATCCTGAACACTTCACATGCAGAGCAGCATGTTAAGGCTTAATTATGGCAGTAAAAAGTACCAGCCATGACATTGTGTTTCCAAATCACATCACAACACCATGTAGCTGCTGTGTTTTCGACAACTGTGTCCATGCAGCTTGCTTGTTGCTATAGAGACAGACACAACTTTACACATTGGGTTTTTGTTGGGTACCAGTGGCACAGCCTGATGTGCTGGACTTTAGACCTGGTACAATCTCCATCACCACATGACTCATCCAGTTCACATGCCCCAAATTATAATTCTGTTAAATAAGCTTTTGGCCACCAGCACTGGAACTGAAAGTGTGTCCATCTTTTTTTAGCTAGGTGCTTGTTAAATAGTATATATATAAAAAAGATACCTCACTATTTTTGAAAGAATTGGCTTATCCTTTATCACAGCTCACAGTTACTACACAATGGAGTGATTTCCTGTTATTTCAGCCGGAGCATTATAAATGATTCCTTGTCTGGCACCATCAACTCATTAGCAGAAAAAAAAATCATTTGAAAATTCATGTGGAATTTTCCCCTCTACCTAATCATCCAAGTTTATGCTCTGCCTCACTGAAAGGGTGAAAAGTAATGTTGAATTAAATAATAGCACATTCTCAAATCTGCTATCATTTGTAATCCCTCTGGTTTAGTGGTGCAAAAGTCATGCAAAATAAATGAGAGAAAAACAACACTTAGCAATGAAGCATCTCAACATTTGTCACCATAATTGTATGTTGGGGGGGAGGCATGATCTTGATATTACCACAACTGATCCATCACATTCATAAATGTACCATCCCATCTCCCCCCCCCCACCTCCTCACCTTGGATTATAACATGAAACATCTGTACCATATATTTTTATTATGACAGTATTGAGCAGGCTGGTAGTGATAACCCAGGAACACTATCAAGTTTCTATTCATGCTTTCCTAAACACGTACTACATCATGTGACTATTCATTTACACTGGGCATTTGTATGCTGGTGTAAATTCTTCATTGCTCTTGTTTACTTATTTTCAGGAAGTAATACTAAAGAGAAAACAAAGTGGTGAAAAGTAAGAACAAGCATTTCCGTTTATGAGATCAAGTGGCAACCAGTCGTGACCCATAAGAATCTGAACTCCTATTTTGAAGCTTCAGTATTCAGGATTTTCTCGAGGCTATGATGAGGTTACGCAGCCTTAGTTCACGGGTGTCACCTGCAGCCAGGCTCATATTGGACAATACCATTTGTCAAATCGCACTGTTGTCCACTCCTATGTGTCCGTTCTTCTCTAAATGAGAAAATAATTTACAAAATTGACATATATTCAACAATAAGTAATAATGATTGAACCCAATAACTTCTCAGAAAAATGTTTATTGATGTTAATCATTTTTGCAAGCAGCATTGTCGCCCCCTGGTGGCTATTCATTATATTATCACTTCCTATTTTGCTTCGGGAGGTAACCCAGAAAATTACATCCTTTTTAATGAATAGTCTGTATGATGCTGATTTAACAATTGATAATCAAGTTGTGGCTGCTACGAACCAATGAGGAAGTGAATCCGAAAACTCATGGTTTGCAACAATCTCTGACTAAAATACAGCCCCTGCATTTCCAGTGAAAAACAGATGGCAGCTTTTTCAAACTGTTTTTCAGGATTCTAAAACAGTGGGGTAGTGTGGGTGGCAGGTGTATACTGAGCAGAGTTTATGCATTTTTAATACATTTTTAAGTTAATTACTATTGCAACGCAGTTTTTACGGACTTTGCGTCCATTTAATCTCACATAACAGATCTGCTGTAGTGCATAATATATGTTATAATCGCATAACAACTCTAGTCTAGAAATGGGTTGATGTTGCATTGAAGCGTGATCCTGTATTCATGTGCAAGTAAGGCTGTGACTTCTGAATGAGGCAGGGTATGTAAGCAGTTTGTTCAGTGAGTTAAATCATTGACGTCTGTTACTTGCACTGACCCGTTTATAGTCTTTTGTGTGTTCTTTTTTTGTTTTGTTTTTACTGCTGTAGCAAATGTTTTCCTTTGTGTAAGTGTAATCACTGCACAATAAAGTCTGTTAGTTCAAGTTTATGATTCAGACATTGGTCAAGTCTCTGTTTGGTATTGTTGGTCAGACGTTGGCAAGTAGACACTGTGTACACAATGCTTGCAGTGTCACTGTCCTCCTGCCCCTTAAAGAAGGTCCTGAAACTATTTTCATTTCGCAGAAATTGAAGATAAAATAGTTATACTTTTTTTGTAAGGGCACAATCACCTGATTGTATGAATTATGTGTTTTCATTCCACCAGAATGAGCCTTTTATGTTTATATCAGGAGCCAAATCTTTTGAGTTCTGATGCTTACTGAAGGCTACTTAGGCTCGACAACCCACTTGGAAGGGACGGGTGAGGTGAGGGATATTCGGCTGGATATTGTGTAAATTTTACACATTGCACCTGCAGTTTGTGGGGATTTTTTTCGAAGGGTTCTGTCTGCTCCCAACATCTGCTGGATGAAGACAGAGTTTTAGTTTTATTGCTGCACATATGTTGGCATTGTGCAATTTCTGCTGTTGATCCACATTCTATGTTCAGCTGTTTTATTTTGGTTTTTCCCTCAGTTCAACCCTTACTGAATGCTTTCCTTAAACTGAGGTGTTCATGGAACGGAATTTGAAAAATAATTGTGAACATTTCAGAGGGTAGGAAGTTGGGACTGATTTGAAAAATATCTCTCAGCTTAGATTGTGCGTGGTTGGAGCCGTTTGTCCTATCAAAATATGAATTAACCTTTGTACAGTCAGTGGCCCTTTGATAGAGGTGAGGTTTTGCATTTTGTTTCCACTGACATTCATTATCTAGAGAGGAGTGGATTTATCACGAGATGAACAGGTGTCACTGACTCACTGTCTTTTGTTATTCTGCCCTTTGCAATCCTGCATGATGTTGCTCCTGATATTTGACTATGTTGCCACAGTAAATGCCCTCATCTGGGGAATACACACACTGGCAACAAGTGAAAAATTGAAACACAATTCTGGATAACTTGCACCACACTTTAATGTTAGCATTTTTTCAGCCATAGTTTATGCATGGGGGATTTGGCAACTCACTTTGTCAAACTGCTCTTCATGAGGAAAATGACGTAAAAGGCAACTCTTGTGTATATTAGAAATGTTCAGCTCCTTACCATATCCATGTTTACTTTGCTCAAAAACATTTTTTTATCTTGTATATTAGGTCTTAACACAGATCTTACCTATGGATGGTTTATAAGTCTCAACATTTTTTCTCAGTTTATTTTCTCAAAGCCTAAATACATTTTCTTCGAATGGAGGGGGTTTGTTTTTCTTGCTTGTAGTTTTCTTCACAATACACTGACAAATAGAAGAAGAGCAAATAAATGAGGAGATGGATTGTATACAGGTCAGGCACGCATTCCCACAAATGACACACTGTTTTTCTCATCTGCAGTTCTGAGATGCTATGAATTCTCCCAACTCTTAAATAAGGTGCTATGAATCTTGTGTCCACATGGAAGGATATGCTCCCTTTCATTCTCTGAACGACACAGTTGACATGTGGGATGCCATATTGCTGTCTATGTGCTGATGTTTGGATGTCACAGTCAGTCAAGTTTCCTACCTTGAGGGATCATGTCCTGAAGTTCAAAACACAATCCCAAAACCTAATTGCCTCATCCCTCTGACCCATGCACCCCATTGTCTCCTGTCTGCCTCACCTTGTGTGTTTTTTTTTCATTTAATCTTGTTTTTCACCCTCTCCACTTCAACATTGCATTCCTGCTCTTCACTAGTCACGTGGTCAAACAGCCCTTATTCTTAAATACTCCCTCCTTCCCTTTACCTTTACTTGCTATTTCCCCCTTCCTCCTTTTTTTCCTCTGCTTTCTTTCCTCCTTCCCTGTCCTCCTCCATGAGCATCTGTCTTGTCAATGTCTCTGCTGAGCTCCACGTATTATCATGTTAGGAAGCACTGACCTCGGTCAATATGACCTGCACATATCTGACAAGTCGCAAAAAACTACGGCTGTGTGAAGACAACATAAAATAATCACCCGTGTAGGCCCCCCGCACAACAATATACACACACACCCACACAACATCTGCTCCAAGACTCTCAACAACTCCTTTGACAGCGGAGTATTACAGTGCGATCTGAAAGGCCGCGTTTCCTCTCATCGTATGTTTGGCCATGTTTCGTCAAAGTTTGACCTCTCTGTTTGGACATTCTGTTCCGAGACCATGTATTCTGCAGCCGGCAAAGTCTGCTATTTTAAATTATGGCAGCATAGGGAGCATGATAGCCTCTCTTCAAAGTGTTTTTTACATCAGTACATTTGTCCCTGTCATTTTATCTGGCCTAATTCCCAAGGCAGTGTGCGGGTTTGCATTGGTGGTAGTAAATTTAGAGTAATAATTTCGAAAAAAAAAAAAAAATGTTATTTAAAACCCAGCTCCCATTATTGTCATCCTAATGTTCCCCTATCTGGATCTATTTGGAGGACCTACTCTGGTACATCATGTTCATATCAGAGTAAATATGGTTACTAATTAAGATGGATCTCAAGATGGTTGAGCATTGTTGGCTCACAGCATGAAGGTCACCAGTTTGGATCTCGGTTTGACTGAGGGCCTTTCCCTGTGGGGTTTGCATGTTCTTCCTGCGTGCGCATAGATTTCTCCAGGTACTCCAGCTTTTTCCCACATTCACACCCTTATGATATGGCATCAAATTTACATTACGTCCATTGTTTCAGCTCTTTAAATAAAGAGTACTTCCTGAGATGCAGCAAATTAAGACTATGTGTTTACTGGCAGTTATTTCCAAAGTGCTGTTCCGATACCATAATGTCATGACTTTTTAAATCAAACTCACTATAAAAATAAGTTTTAAAGAGGTCAGCAACAGAGAAAATTAGAACCTCATTTATGTCTAAGTTTGCTGCCAGGCAGTGAATTCAGTGACGCACATTGAGAGAGTGGAAAGCTCAAGCTCACTGTGCCATACTGGCCACTCTCTTGGACAAGTAAGTTTTGTCCAAAAACTCCCCAGATATTACCCCTGGTAATTTTAAAGGGAAAAATGGTTTGGTAAAGTAGTCTGAAAATCTCATAACAAGAAGTTGCAGTGCCTGTAAACCCCATGATGACGTTATAGAAACTGTAGAAAACTTATAGAAAAAAAAAACTGTTAAAAAAATGACCCTGTGTGTTGGCCACATTCACCAAACTGACCAGCGACATAACTTCATCACTCAAACATCCAGCAAAATTGACATTAACAAGGTTGGTCCTGTTGCTGCAGCCCAAAATCCTGAAACAGAGACAAGACATCAACTTGGGACATTAGCTCTGTGTTCGCCCCCCTGTCCTCCCTACTCTCCTCTCACTTGGCTCCTGGGCCATCACTACTTGGATCAGAGCTGTTTTGATAGTGTCAGTTTTAAAAGTAACCCCTCCAGTTGTCACCCTTCAAAGGAAAAACTGTGAGGCAGTAATGGAAACCACTGAACTGTGTCAGGCTCAGGGGAAAGAAATCAGAAGCTAATCTAATAAGAGGCTTGAGCCTTCCACGTGGCCTTCACATTCTGCAGGGAGGTGGACGGTTAATGGATGATGGTTTGTGGCTGGTCATTTACTGGCACTAGTTTGTGCTCATGCTTCAGTCAATATTAATTTTTATTCTTCTGTCTTCAGTCCACACAAATGAAAAACATCAGCTCTGTTTACACATACTGTACATTTAGACTGAGAGAGAAAGAGGAATGGTCTGTCACTCCAGTAGGGGTTGTTTCTGTTAGAAAGTTACGACTCGTTGAGAATGATTGATTTTACTTTAAATACCATGGCTGGCTTGTTTTGTTTTGTTTCAGACTTTTCACTAGCATTCTGGCAAAGCCTGTTTCGAGAGTGTTGACCACAGTCCAGAGCTTTCTTGATGCATGTGCCCAGTGGGTAATAAACCTGCGCTAACTCAGATTGACCACAGTGTGAGGGCAGCGGTGTTATTATGATCCAGTGGGTCATCAGCCACCAAACACATGTTACAACCAGATGATATTTTTATCTATGTTTCTGTTTTAACTCGCTGGTTTTGCAAGCAAATGCTTGTTGTTTTTCCTACGGTTTTTGTTTTTCACTGTTAATGTACTTTTAACTGTTAATGTAACTGTAATGTACTTTTATCTTAAAGGTCCAGTGTGTACAAATTAGTGACATCTCATGGTTGGACTGCAGCTTGTAACCTGCACTTATCCCTTAAGCTTAACCTTCCCTTTCCTAACACCAAGGATGCTGTTGTTCTTAGTTTGCATACAAAGCTTCCACTGCAAACTGCATAATGGAAGCTCTATATGTTTCGTCTGCTCTGACATAAAAAGGGCAGTGCAAGATGGCGGACTGCATGAAGCAAGGCCCTAGCCTAAAATACAAACAAAAAGGCTTATTCTAAGGCTATGAAGACTAAATAACTTTTATTTTAAAATGATTATACACATACAAACATACTTATGGGTAGTATATTCAGTTCCCTCCAGTAAACTCTCCTAAATGTTGCGCAATGCACTAGTGAACATAAACATATTATGCCTATAAATGGTAACATAATTGACCCATGACAGGAGAGTCTAAAAGTAAGTTAAAGGAGGTCCTCTGTCACATATGAAACAAAAATGTCTGTCCATGCTCAGTTGAAGAACTTAGGACAGACAGCTGCAATCCAAAAATGAATGAAACTCAATCATCTATTTTTCCAGCAGTCCCACCTACTGTAGCTTTAAACCTTTACGCAAAATCATCAGTTGTTGTTGCTGACTCTATGGACTTTGTCCTTTCTTTCAGAAATTGGCTCCTGGTGTAAACCAGTTTGCCTACACCTGTATTCAGGACCATCCCATCTGGACCAACCAGCAGTTCTGGGAAACCACTTTCTACAGTGAGGTCCAGAGCCAGATCCGGGCCCTTTATCTGAACACCCCGGAGGAGAAAGTGACCATCACTGCCAGACTGAAGGTAAGACAGGATTGGTTGTGTTTTGGGGCCACACAGCAGAGAAGTGGCTAGCAATGTTTCCTTACACCCGGTTCACGTCCTGGTCTGAACTTTCTGTATGCTCTCTCCCTGGAAACCATATGTATGGGTTTTCTCCAGGTACTCCATTTTTCTACCACAGTCCAAAAACACTTAGATGTTAATTGAACACTCTAAATTGCCCATATTGTGAGTGTGAAAGTAAATGGTTGTCTCTGTACGTTTGCCCTGCGATGGACTGGTGACCTGTCCAAGGTGCACCCGCCTTTCACCCTGTGTCAGCTGGGATTGGGTCCAGCATCCCGCGACTCTCAAGTCGAGGATAAATCAGTAAACAAGCGTGGTGTGCTGTGTCAGAATTTATAGCAACCCCTTCTTTTAAACCCACACTGCAGCTGTTCAAACAACCGAGAATTATTTAAACATTTAATTTAAGGTAAATGTTCAGAAGTTTCTCATTTTCCCTTTGTCATGTCTGCTGTTGTTATTGTCTGTGAATGTGCGCTGTGTTTGAATGTTGTGGTATGTTTTCATTGTTGCTTAGGATGTTTTGCATTTGTTGTGAACATGTTTTGTTTTGTAAGTGTGTTTTTATTAAACTCTTAACTTCTCTAACAGAGATGTTGTTCTCTGCTTCCTGCCCAGGGACAACAGATGAAAATGAGCTTATAGCTTAACTCGGGTGCACCCACGAATCTGCACACTATACCTGTCAACTAAACTGACAGTTTTGGAAAAAAGTAGGAAAAAATTACTCTCTTAAGTAGGAATATTCTTTTTGGGTGTTTTCACCAAAACAAGAGAGTTATACAGATAGTCGACACAAAACCAGACATTTTTCATAATTATTTGGAATGTGTGCGTATGTGCGTTCAGTGATTTTTAGCCTGAGGTTTGGGTTCTGAGATCATTTTTGTGGTGGTCACAAGAAAATTTATTGAATACAATTAGCATAGTTTCTTAATCTTAAACTATGAAAATAGTTTATAGTTATATTTGTCAAATGTTTGTAAAGTGCAGGTCATCAGTGTGGTTAGCAACTAAACACGAGCCAAAAACATCATTCACATTTGAATCGGTTTACTCTGACCTCTCCAGGACACAGCCATCGTGCCCGCAGTGGACAGAGATGAGGAGCAGACGGCCATGGACCTGGCTGCAGAGCAGCTGCGCTCGTGGCCATGCTTGAGCAAAGAGAAGCAGCTGGAGCTGGTGAAGAATGAGGAGAGCACAGTGTTCAGCCAGGCCATCCACTATGCCAGTCTCATGGTTTACCTGCTGGTGCCTTTGGACACCAGCAAGATAAAGCTGCTGCGCAACGCCCCCGTCGCTGACTGGGAGAGTGGCAGCAACAGCATTGTCACAAACAGGTCAGAAGAGATGGCACACAGTGGTTTGCTGTCACAGAAGAGGAACCATCTTTAAATCATTGATATGTTGTTGTTTAATAGGACTTGTATCACTGCTGATTGACTTCATTCTGATACATAAAGCCCTGATTGATTTACAAGCCTGGATTTTCTCAGGAGGGTGTGTGAGGTCTACTTTAGAAATAGGGTGAGAAGCTCAGCCATGAGGAAAGGAACTCAGCATAAAACCTCTGCTCCTTTGCGTGGAATGGAGCCAGTTGAGGTGGTTCGTGGACCTGGTAAGGATGCCACCAGGGCTCCTTCTTTTCTTGGCACATCCACCTGGGAGGAGACCTCGGGGCAGACCAAGGACCAGGTGGAGAGATTACTCCTCACTGGCCTGGGAGCGCCTGGGGATCCCCCAGTCAGAGGTGGATGATGGATGGATGGATTGATAGATGGATGGATGCAGTTAATTTAGAGATATTTCAGTTTCCATACCAATTTAGTTTTCTTATAAAAGAGATTTCCATAGAACTAATCTCTCGAACCTGGAGCATCATTAAAAAGATTAATCTTTACATTGATCCCCCAATAGTTACTTTAGTGCACTGTTTATTTAATACAGACCTCAAAATACAACTCTGCATAACAGTCGTAGGTGATAATTAAAGTAAAAGCTATACAGTCCAGAAAACAACAGACGGTATAAAGTAATTACCTCGTTTTCCAGCAGAGGGTGCTGTGTCTGCAGGTTGGCCTGCACGCATGTCCTCTCTGCTCATCAGAAGAAGAAAACAGTGACGTTATGTTGTTTTTGCGACTGCAATGGAGGACACAAACAATTTAAATATTCCTCGGGCAGATCGTCACGAAACAAAAGCATCCGAAAAATCTAACAGACTCAGCTGTTAGATTAGCTGTTAGTTCCACCAGCATCAACAGCTAAGCTTTTTCTTGTGAGCTTTATGCAGAGGATACAGGAAATGGCATATATTAATAGATTGCTCCAAGTATTTTATGAATATATAATGTATTGATCTTTCAAATGAAACTCAATATGAAGCAGAAAATCTATTTTTCAAACTTGGCCTCAGTGTTTAACATCTTATGCATCCACTAAGATCAAACACAGACATGACAGAACAATTTTTGGCTTATTCAGGATCTTTAAGGTAAACTCATCAGGCTTATACAGAGGAAACCTCAAGATACGGTTTCATGATTTGGGAGTTTTTGTACCTCTCTTAATAAGGTGATGATAAGCATGTGGGTGGATGTGGCATATCTCACAGTCTACATGATACCTTCCTATGTGGCCAATTGGAACGCAGCTCCTCATCTGTTTCCGGCCCACATCCATCCTGTGGGCTTACATCGTTACTGCACCAAACAAAAAGAGGCTCATTTACTTGAGTTAGGAATTTGAAAACCCTTAGGATGTCTTGAATGGGACTGCACTGTACTCGCCCAAACCAAACAAACTATCAGTGAGAGTGATTTCCTGTGCTCTTCTGTAACTGTAGCAAGAAGTGAATCTGGGAAATATCCCTATGTACCTTTGTGTCTTAGAATTTATTGGCACACATTGAGAAAATCTCTTCCGGAGCTTTTGATACCAAATAGTTAGATAAACACATTGTTACTATTTTAATTAATTAATACCCACAGTACTTGCTTTTATAAACATTTTGTTCTTTATTATACAAATAATCACAAATAGCCATAAGAACATTGTGATTATTTATGAGATATCAGAAAGCCTGTGGCCAAGAATTTGTTTGTGTGAAAATTTTCCTCTTTTCTTCCCATTTTACCCCAGACCTGTTTATCTCTTACAGAAGACATTTGGATTTCATCACTCACTATTTGTGCACACAGAGGGATAGTTGCATCACTTCAAAAATTCTTCTTGGCTAATAGAGTCCAAACAATTGATCGTCCTCAACACAGGGATCGGGGTGGGGAACCGTTTTGCTATCAAGGGCAATTTCATCCCCAAGGCCTCAAGGGCAAATGACTCTACCCTTAGGGTTAGTCAGTCATATTAAGTGAAGACTCTTGGTCATTCAGATCATGGTAGCTTGAGCTCTTAAGCAGGTATTCTAGTTGTGATTTTATTTATTTTACCATAAAACATTAGTATTGTATAAAACAAGCAAACAACTTTTTTCTGCCTGTGGTCCCTGAGCAGCTAGGTGGAACAATAAATGAATGACAGAACAAAATCTGATCTCTCTGAAGTAGAAAGTAAATCATTATCATTACCATATCCCACCCTACCTTATCGCAGTAATTCATAAATCTGTACAAAGTTACAGCAGTAAAATTTTCTCAGAAGGTCCAGTTGCCCTCACAAATGCACAGCTCCTGATGATATGCTTCCTTCCTCATGTCAAACGGTATTGATGCTGCTACTACTCGCAGTTGCAAACAAAAAAAAATCCGAGGTAAAAATCAGTGTTTAAAAGAAAGCTTTGAGGAACTTTAAAGAAATGTGCAATGTCTTCAGTCAGGATTGTATTTAAAACAAGTGCCAGAAGTTGCTGGTGATGAGACAGGAGTGCACAGTCTCACATGATGTGCAGCTGCATTTCAAATTATTGTTGTTTTACATTTGTTCCATGGTATGCATTTTCCCTATGGGGATGAGCATGAGCACACCTCCACTTTGAATCTGTGTGGACCATACAATCCGATTGCGTGTGATAAGGGTGACCCTGAACAACAGGTTGGGATGTTTGCTGTTTTTGTATGTTATTTGTGTTTTTCAGTGAAGTGCGTCATAGGCCGACTCGTCTCCTGAGCTGTATAGGTGCCAAAGGCCAGATGTACAACACCACTAACTTTACTCCTGCCTTTAGGCTTTAAAACATTTTCACAACTTTTTTTTCTCAATACATCTCTGTCAAAACACGACTCAGCTTTGACATCAGATCTCCCCCTAGATGTAGTGGCTACCCTAATTTTCATTATGTATGTTTTTCAGCATTGCTGGCAGTGTGGCAGAGAGCTTTGACACAGAAAGTGGGTTTGAGGACTCAGAGACCAGTGATGTGGCCAATTCCGTGGTCCGGTTCATAGCGCGCTTCATCGACAAGGTGTGCACAGAGAGTGGAGTTACGCAGGAGCACATCAAGAGCCTGCATAGCATGATTCCAGGTACACCACACAGCCACTGTCCTAATTCCCTCAGCTTTGTACAGAGTGACCATTTGAATGAGTGTATTCTCAGCCTAGGCCATCAGCAACATAAACCTCTGATCTGATATGTTAAATTGCCGTAAAATCGTTAAATATAAACAGTGGTTGTAAGAGCATGAGTATGTACATGTGTTTCTCTGTACTCTCTCTGTGTCTATGTGTACTTGTGCATGTGCATATGGTAACTGACCTCAACTTCTGACCCACAGGCATTGTAGCTATGCAGATGGAGGCTCTGGAGGCAGTTCACAGGGAGAGCAGGAGGTTACCTCCCATTCAGAAGGTAAGCAGCTGTGACTTATGTTACACATACAGCATTTAGACAACCACATATCATAGGTCGTCTCAACTTAATCAGAAATACACCTCCCAGCCAAAAAGGGCTACACACTCAAACATTTTGTTAGACAAGTAATAGTTGTATTACAGCATAGGCTCCATTTACCATGGCATTATTAAATAGGCCTGTGCAAATATTATGAAACTCTTTCACAATTGAATCCTGGCATTGTCATCTTGGAATATGCCAAAAAAACTTGGTCATTACAGTATTTAGTTATCAGATTTTTTTGGGCATAAGATGTTGCTGAATGTAGAACTGATCAAATGAAGCAACCCCAGATTATAGCGCTGCCCCACAGACAGAGTTCGTGACCTTATTTAGTTTGAATGCATAAGCTAACAATATAGGCAGCCCAAGTAGAAGCGCAGATAAACAGATAGAAAAGAGGGTTACAAAAATTCAAAAGTGCAAAGATATTTTATTGTCATTGTTACTACACAAAGAAAGAGCATAGCATCTCATGGATATATAAAGCAATACTTGAAACATAAATAGAACTAAATAATGAAATAATGGCAAGTTTAAAAAAAAAAAAGGCACATTAGCATTGTGTTGCAAGAGATGCTTTATTTAAATGATGTGTTCGAGAGAGCTCAGAGCCACTGCACATGTGCAATGCTGCCGTGTTGAGTAACATCCTGAAGACAAGAAAATATTGGTTAATATAAGCAGTTTTAAAGCTGCAATGCGTAACTTTTGTTTTGTGTGTTGTTGATGTCATTAGTCTACCTCTGTTTGGTCTTTGTGAATAGAAAGAATGTAACGTTGTTTGTATACTGCATTCTTCATCTGAAAATAATGCTACAGAACTGACCGAGGGATTGTTTGTGTTCATACAGCAGCAGTGCTGAGGTGGACAGGAACAAGTAGCATTTATCCCATCAAAACTGATGAACGATTTTTTGGTGTTTTTGTCAAACTCCAACCTGTTTGCAGCTGTCCTGCTTTACTAGCACAATGTTGCTGTTGCCTCCATCTGTCTTGATTTAAAACAAATCACGTCCCGTGGCATGAGATCTACACACCACTTTACTGAGAAAATGCAGAGAGATTTATGAGGAACTTTATCAGTGTGAACTAATTTAAAAATAGCCTGAAAGTAACATACATTTATTTATATTTTAAAGTTTGCCTTTGTTATCTTCTAATATGTCTCAAAAATATGATAATTGAGAAATTTATGTTAATTCTTAACACTACACCCACTGGGGTCTAAAAGTTTGCTTCTACTTGTATCCTAACTCTGTTATATCCACATGCTCGGTTTGCAGACTGCAGAATACATCCAGGGTTTTCCAGTCATTGTCAAACTTTTATACTTTAAAGTTGGTCTTTTGAACCCTACTGTGCTATACTATGTCTGCCTCCTGTTGGTAATTTCCCTTGCTCACCGTTGCACACAGACAAACATGATGCCAGCACTGCCTGGGCCCGGGGAGCAACCTGGAGTCCACGGTGAGCAGTCCGTCTGTCTGCTGCACTTTGTGGCTGACGTCTTACACATTTATGTGTTGGACTAAGCTGCCATACTGGGCTGCTAGCTGCGAGCTGCATGCCAAATAAAAAAACTTTAAAAAGAAGTGCAAAAAGCACTGACTCCTGATTCGTGACAGTTCATTATAATGTAGTAGTAGTGGTTCCAATCAGAGAAAAACAATTAATGCTTTTAAGGAGCAAATCTGATGAGAAATATTGCTGAGGGCCTTTCTTCTTGGTCTCACTGTTCATTCACAGTCAGATCATAAATCACTTATTATATATATCATAGCCAGACCTTAACACCCCCAGGTTGGCTTGGGAATTACTGTGAGTGTTCTAATGTCCCTCCTCATTTGTGACAGTGGAACAACTGAGTGTTTCTCTTCTGGCTTTGCAGGCCAGATGGAGCTGAAGCAAGAAGGTGCTGTGTGTCAGTAGTAACAGTTCATGTACTGTAGAAGAAATAGGTCATATATTGTCTGTTTCTGAGTCACAGTTATTAATATTATTTTTTTTTCTTTTCATACGTGTCAATCAACATACTTTCTGGGCTTTTCTTTAAATATGCCTGTGTACGTCTTCAATAAGCAGGTTTAAACAGAGACCAAATCTACACAGAACAGAACAGAACAGGAAACACAGAGTACATGGTTAAAGAAACGTTACATATACAACATATTTACTGTTTGAACAAAGTCATGTGATCTTCTCCCTTTACTTACACATGGTTTTACTCTTAAAAACCTTTACATTGTATAACTGCAATACATGGTGCATATACAAATCTGCCCTTTTGAATTAAACGTTGTTACATTACAGTTGTCGTATACTACACTACTGGAAAAAATGTAGAGTAACAGGTCAGTGGGGTTATTTGGCTTATTATATTACATCAGTCTGGGTCCATATGTTCACATTTGTATGAAAAAGATAAAGTGAAATAATGATCACTCGGTTCATTTGGAAAAACAAGAACAGCTTTTCTTTGGAGAACACATCATGTGTTTTGCTTGAAGGGTTCAAATGGGGAATTGGTCTCTATAGACAGCATGGATTGGTTTTTATTAATGCTATGCTAATTCTGAGTGTGCTCGCTGATGATGTGCATGCGAAGCTTAAATTTGTCCACCGTGGATGTGGTGCTCCGATTTGACATTAGAGTGATGAATTGATTTCCTGGCCGTTGCAAATATCTGTTTTACTGACGCAAATGTTTTTGCTGTGTCTCTCATTTTGAGAAATTAACTGTCAACAAAAAATGTCTAAATTGAAGCTCAGAAGTGTTTACGTGCAGGTTTGTGCATATTTGCCTGTCCCTGGTTAGAATGTCTTGTTTTTCTTTTCTTTTTTTCTGACAGCCTAAGATTCTGCGTCCTTCCTTGTTTCCTGGAGAGGAGCTGGTGTTGGAGGGTTTGCGTGTACTTCTGGACCCCGACGGCAGGGAGGAGGCCACTGGGGGCCTCCTGGGGGGCCCTCACATTCTGCCAGCAGAGGGCGCACTCTTTCTCACCACATATCGCATCATCTTCAAAGGCATTCCCCACGATCCATTGGGTAAATACTGAACCACAGCAAAACAAACACATTTGTATTTTCCAAGCTAATTCCTATATTACCTATGTATTTAGCTATATTACCTAATATTCCATAAATTGTGTACCATAATCTACAACCGCAACTTGTTTTTTAATTCTCACAGAAATTGTTTTGTTTAGTCTTCTGTTTTAAGATTACATAATCCAATAGGTTAAGACAAAAAATACATTAGAAGTAAGTTGTGGAGGTATAAGACCTGAAATTTGAAAGAAAAATAACTTAAAAATATAAAAATAAGCAAGAGCTGCAGCAACAGGCTGCTACTATGGAGGCGGCTTTTTCAATCATAAATTGAGGTGACAACAACAGTGTAACATCGAATTTTGCAGACTTTACCCGATATTGAATCCAGTTCTTGTTACATGTCATTCCTCATCTTGCACATGTGTAGTGTCTGGCAACAGCATAGTTGCCAAAAAGTAAAAAAATAAACATTAACAGGTGGTCCAATGTGTTTTGCCCAGAAGATGTTGCAGCAATCATGTCACTAATGTGGTGTTGGCATTTGTTACCATTTGTGTCCAGTGGGGGAGCAGGCAGTGATCCGGGCTTTCCCAGTGTCCACCCTGACCAAAGAGAAGAAGATCAGCATCCAGAACCAGCTGCAGCAGAACATGCAGGAAGGACTGCAGCTCCGCTCTGCTACGTTTCAGGTTCACACAGAAAAGACATAATAGTCTAACATGAACATCAGCAGAGATGCCTTTGTGGTTTTGTTTCTCGCTTATTAAATTCACATTGTTATTTTAGCTTAATGACATTTATCAGCTCAGTGGGTTACAAAAAACAAACAATGCACAAACATATAAATAAGCAACAAAACTTGAAAATACAAAACAGTCACTGTGGCATCATGAACGCTCTGTCTTATATTTCATAACACAAGCGTGATTCCTAGAATCAAAAATGAGCAATTTTCAGCCAAGCATGTGTTTTTAGTCTTAAGACGTGGTGCTGTAAAACATTTTATGGTTCATTCCTATCTCTTTACTAACACCAATAATGAAAGTGGCCATGCTCTTGGAGTGTGGGTCACTTGGCATATGTGGACAGCTTTGTTGTGTTTCTATACCCACAGGACTCTTATGTGTGCATGTGTTTGTCTTTAGGAAACCATACTTGCTTTGTTTCCCCACTCCCATGTTGGATGTAAAAGATGCCAATCGAAACACACTTTAAAATGGTGAAGAGCATCTCTGAGGCACTAGGATACCCATTTAAACATTTAGTGTGTAACATTTAAGAGGTTTTCTTGGCAGATATTAAATGTACGACCCATCAGTATATTTGTGTACGCGTGTACATACTTTAAAATAAAGATGATTTGGTTTTTACAGCCTTAGAATAAGCCTTTTTTACATGCTATATTTAGTCAAGGGCCTTGGTTTATGGAGACTGCCGTCTTGTGCAGCAAATTTTTACAGCTGCCCAAACTGACAAACAAGCCAGACTGTGTGTTTGAAGTAGAAGCTTACTACATAAATGAATAACAACATCCATTCTGGTATGTTAAGGCCACCATAGTTCTCTAACGCACTTGAGAAAGGGAGGGGTGAGCGAAGGAGTGCTCCGTCTTTTGCAATCTGCAGTCACCTTAGATGTCACTAATACTCCCTGGACATTTAAAGATGTCTTCAATGATGGCTGCTTGAGAATTAGAATACAGTGTACTATGAAATGTTGTTTCTGAATAGTTGCCTGTCTTGTTGAATAATCCATTAATAATAATCCATTTTACTGATTTCTCTATTAGTTGATAAAAGTGGCTTTTGATGAGGAGGTAAGCTCAGAAATGGTTGAGATCTTCAGGAAGCACCTCCAGAGGATTCGTTACCCACAATCCATCTTCAGCTCCTTTGCATTCGCTGCAGGTCAAACTGCACCACAGCTTATCCTTCCAAAGCAAAAGGAGAGGAACACTGGCTTCAGGTTTGTTGTGCAGTGCACATTACTGAACACTGAATTCTTGTGTTGCTGCCATGAAGTATTAGTATAAATAAATAAATGTCTCAGCAATTTTTTTTTTCTGCTCTGAAAATGTGGAAATGTTTTGCTGCTGAAACCACTAACAGTAAATTATGCCTCCTCATTGTTCCTCACAGAACACTGTCCAAAACTATTGTCAAGGGAGCTAAGCGGGCTGGAAAGATCACCATGGGCCGTGGTAGCCAGAGCACACTGAAGAAGAACGATAGAGGCAGCAGAATGATGTGGCCCGAGGATGACGACATTTCAAGTGAGTGGAATGACTTGACGCTATCTACCGTGAAGGTGTAGAGGAAATAAAGTGGCTAGAGAAGTTATAACTAAAAAAATCAAAAGCATCTTTCACTTTTTTTCAGTTACAACTTTATGATTATCCAAAAGGAAGATTGATCAACAAGGCACACAAAAACAACAGGAAACTGAAAAACATAAAAAAAACCCAGCTCAATCTAAAAGTGCATCACGTCTTGTTATGTTATGTTAAGTGCTGTACAGTGGCAAACGGTGAAAAATCACTAAGTTGCAACAGGTTAAATTAGTAAAATAAATAAATAGATGATTAAGAGAGTACATAATCATTGCAAAAAAATTAAAATCTAAAAGGAAAAGCAAATACATTTTCAATGACCATAGGAATAGCATAATCTCTGGTGAGTCTTGTTTTTGTTCCAGGCATTCTAAAACAGAGGTCATAGGGAAGGAGACTAACAAACTTGGTTTTGGTTTTTATTATTTTTTAGTATCAGACGATGGTGAGCCGCCACCCAGCAGCACTCTGCGAGCATCAGAGAAGTCCACCATGGAGCAGCTGGTGGAGCAGTCCTGTTTCCGTGACTACCAGCGCTTGGGCCTGGGCACCATCACCGCCAGCTCCTCTCGCTCCAAATCAGGAGAGCAGTTCAAGATCACAGCCGTGAACAGACTCTACTCCCTCTGTCGCAGGTATACCACCTTTCGCTGCCAGTAGCTTTCTGCCAGAAGCTTTCTAACCCTCTGTAGCTGAAAAGGCCAGTGTGAGGGGGGGTGCTGTACCTGGCAGACAGATTTTTGACTTATCTGTTGAAACAGCTAGATTCAAATGCAGCCTGTTGTAGAAAACCACACATGCTCTGACTAATGCAGACTAAATCCCACTCTGATCTTGGCTGTAAATTCCGAAGCAGACCATATATTCAGCTTTATTTCCATGAACAAATTACTTTGCAGAATTGCAGTTGCTTATTTCGGTAGATGTTACATTTGTTGGATTTTTCTCTTCTCATCTCTCTCTCTGTCAGTTACCCTGGGCTGCTGGTTGTTCCTCAGGGAGTGCAGGACAGCAGTTTACACAAAGTGGCCCGCTGCTACAGACACAACCGCCTGCCTGTTGTGTGTTGGAAACATCCTCGCACCAAAGCCATCCTGCTGCGCTCAGGAGGATTCCATGGCAAGAGTGTGGTGGGATTGTTCAAGTCACAAAATTCCTCATCCACAGGTAGACACACACAAAGCATGGGATTTTTCCCTCCATTCAACCATCCATTGTCTACAGCTTTATCCTCCACATCAGCTGCTTGTGCCAGTCCCAGCTGACGTAGGGCGAAAAGCAGGGTATAGTGTCAGTGATGTGTGTAACAGCCGGTGACATTAAAGTCAAGTAAGTCCACACACTACACATTCTCAAAGGATCACTGTGCATCCCACACTACGCAACATGCTGTCTTTTGATGTGGAGTCTTTGCCATGACTGTGAGTTCCCAGTACATAAGTAGTGTGTTGTAGCGTGGTCACACACTACAAGATCATTCCCCAGGAGGAGCATGTCTCATCACAAAAATGCATATGGTCACAAAAACAGATTGAGATTGAGATTAGAAATGAGATTGGTGTCTTTGACGCATTGGGGAGGCGTCTGCGAGTCTTCGCGGGCCATTTGTTTCAATATTTCAGACTTAGCGACTGCAGACCACACGCAGATTAGGGGTGATTAGCCTCAAGTCATTAGTAAAACTCATTTGTGACCAGATTATCTGACTGAAAATTGTCCAGTGTAAAACTTGATTCTTTGGTTTCTAAAGTAAAAAAAAGGTTTTGGTTTTTCCTATAAAACACTAACTCTACGCTTTTACATTGAATTTTCTTTTTGAAGTAGCGATCATTCTGACTGTGGTGTTGTTTTCTTTAGCACCTGCCTCATCATCAGAGTCTTCCAGTAGTCTTGAGCAAGAGAAGTACCTGCAAGCCATCCTCAACTCCATCCCTGTCTACTTCAAAATGAATGGAAACAACACCCTGTCTAACCGCTCCCTAATAGGCCTCTCACCAGGTAAAGTCAAGCAATAAAACCAACTAACATTCACATTCACATTCTTATTTGATACAGTTGAATAAATGCCACAGTTCTCTCTGATTTATAGCTGTTTTTTATTAGGTTCTTGGTCTCATCTAAAAGTATCTGGACTTTTAGATTTTAGAAAAACAAAAATTCATGTGCTGTGAGTCTTTTTCATCTCTGATAATGAGTTGGAAGCAAAATATTTTGGTGAAAACAGAAGAAGCACAGATAAATGATTGATGATTCTCTTGCATATAAGTGTTGCACTAAGCCAGACCTGTGAGCCTGCAAATGGAACAGATAAATGGCATGCAGCCACTAGTGTTACCAATTAAACATAAGTGTCATAAGACCAGATATCGGTCAAGAGTCTTTTTTAAAACAAACTGGGTAGAAGACTTTGTTACCCCATGTGAGATTTCCAGGCTCAACATACGTATGCCCCTTTTCTTTTTTTCATCAGGTTTGTCCAATCTTAAACCAATGTATGAGACACCTGTAGTTGATATTAAGCCTTGAACATTTTGCACTCTTGCATTCTTCTGACTCCAGTGCTTTTACCTGAGGTAAATGTGCTGCAGTGGCCTTGGTACTGTCGTGGGAAAAAGCTTAGTTTGTTTACAAGGGAAAAGAGGTCATGTAGAGTTCATTGCTTCCGATAAAGAGGAAAAACTGCAGACTCGCACTCTTCAGATTTATTTTTGTTCTCTTCAGGTCTCTATTTTCTTATTCTTTTGTGTTTGCTCACATCAGCAAACCAGAACATACTTATCTTAATGTGTGTTTGTGCACACGTGCGTGTGTGTTTGTGTGAAAGAGACTGCATGGGACAAATAATGTTTCTGACAATTGTTAACATTTGGAAGGAAATCTATTAAAATAAGGGTTATGTAAGAATCACAGGGTAACCTGGGGTCACAGTCTAGTCATCCATCTCCTCTCTGACACCCCCCATTAACGATTTGTCTTCAGGCAGTGAAAGAAAGACTTCCAGGATAACAAAGATGGCTCCCGTCCATTTAGACATCCCATTCTCAAACAGCTTTACCAGAGGAGGTGAGTGTTTTGGGTTTTCTCTTGTTTCTGTTTCCTTCACAGCAGGTCATTTTTCAACCTTCTGCCAATTAAAATACCATCCATAAGAGAAGTCTGCAGGCAGCATCCAGTTAAGGGAAATGTTAAAATTCAATCACAGTACTTTTTAAATTCCCAATTTGATGATGGATGTAAATATTACATAAATATTATAGCCTTCAGGCTGATTAAAAACAATCCACACATTTGCTACCTACAATATACTTGATAACACTTGATAAATCTTTATTGAGCTTTGTTACTTCCTTTATATTGCTGCTAATTATAAAAGAAACAGCTGCAATTTGTACCAGGAACTGGTACAAATTACTGGGTTTTTTTAGATATTTTGTTGCTTTCTATTACATTTATAAAGTTTTATTACTCAGTCATTTTCTCTTTAGGTGATAAAGATATATTATTTTACAATAGGTATGATGGACTATATATATATATATATA